>WNWU01000007.1:27977360-27987679 GCA_012654045.1 Ptyas mucosa
TCCTTTCCTTTCCTTTCCTTTCCTTTCCTTTCCTTTCCTTTCCTTTCCTTTTCTTTCCTTTCTTTCCCTTCCCTTCCCTTTCCCTTCCCTTCCTGGATCAGCACGGCAGTGACACAAAAATGAATCATCATCATTATTATTATTATTATTTCATATTTCTATGACACCCACTCTTCAAGGACTCTGGGCGGCTTACACCAAAGACAGTATACTAAATAGCATATTGCCCCCAACAATCTGGGTCCTCATTTTACCCACCTCGGATGGATGGAAGACTGAGTCAACCTTGAGCCGGTGAGATTTGATCCGCTGATCTACTGAACTAGCAGTCAGCTGAAGTAGCTGCATTAATCAGTTAATGAGCAAATACCAAAATAAATACCAAAATTATTCATTCTCTGAACTAAAGTAATTGGATATTTATAGTGTTTTTTTAATTTATTTAAAATAGGCACCCTTTTTTCTTTATTGAAAAAGTTTTAAAAGTTTTACATACATTTCCCCCCCCCTCCCCGACCACCCCCCTGACTTCCCAGAGCAAATACAAAATATAAAATACAGCTTGAATCCCCTAAATTCAACTCCATCTCTCACTTATCATAATCATTAAACAAGTAAATAAAAGGAAAGCAAGTCTTCTTTCTTCTTATTCCATCTAATTTAACAGAATTAATATCCATTTATAATTGCAGCAGTTAATAAAACAGTTAAATATTACCTAATCAAACCTATCATTACTCCATTTAATTAATACATACTTAGCAGATTATTAAATCTATACAGTTTAACAAGATATTTTATAACTTCTTTCATTGAAAACAAAAAAAGAAACCTCATTCAAAAACCCCAAATTTAAAATAAAATATTATATAAACTCTTCCGTCCTCCACTTTTAAACCATTAAGGTCCAATTATAGTTAAAACACTTAAAAAAAAACATTTTCTAGCTAAAAAGCAGTAATCAAACCTCTTATTAGTTTATCAGTACATATTAACAAATCAACTAAAAACGTCATTTAGTAGCTATATCAAACATTTAAATTCTTCATACTAGATTAAACCAGTTGTTAATCTTCTTATGTTCACATCTTCCAACAGCATGTAGAATGTCTTCATTTGCGTCTACCCACCTAAATAAAAAATACTTCTTTATATAAAAAAAAAACCTGAGTGACTTTGTAATTGTATATCAAATAATATCCATCAAATCCAGCCAAAAATTAGATTAATAAATTCATCAGACGTATTAGGGAAACCACCAGATCAGCTGCAATTGCCCTAGGCCCGTGGTCCCACCGGAAGTCAAAATAGGCACCCTTTTGACTCAAATTTTGCAGGTATAAGCATTATGGCTCTTGTTTGCACAACATGCTTAAGTGCAGAGGTCTCCATCCTTTCCAGCTTTGCAGGACTGGCAGGGTAGAGAGGATGGTTCCATGTAAGGGTATGCCTGCCGCTTGCACAAATGGAGCTGCATGCATTTGTCCCCCCACTGCGTGCGCAAATGGAGCTGCGCAAATGGAGCTGCATGCTTGCCCACCACTTCCATGGCCCGGATCTGAATGGTCCATGGCCTGGTAGGGGGCCATGGTCTGGGGATTAAGGACCCTTGCTTAAGTGAATCAAGAGGAAGGACAATGTGTTGTACGGATGCCAAAATTCAGTCAGTTATCTCATCAGATAACATCACCAAAGAGATGTTAGTGTCAGTATCACTCGTGAATGGTATTGTGACTCTGGAGCTGCTCCCCTAAAGTTCCTTAACGCTACCAGAACTATCAAACCTATTAAAACCCAGAGAGAGAGAGAGAAAGTTTTATTTTGTAAACCTTTAAATAGATTCAAGAGGCAAAACACAATTTGACAGGTCTCTGTCCTCCTGTAAGCTTCCATTGCCCTTTACAATGTATTCTGCTCTTCTGTAGCTCTTCGTAATTAATTTTTAGGATGCTGAATAGCTTAACATCATCTGCATATCTAGCCAGATCATTGCTTATCCTTAAGATAATTTTAAATAAATTAAAAAGCACTGATCCCCAAACGGATCCACTTATGCGGAACCATCCCCTCTCCCTCTCCCCCCCCAAGACCTCAAAGCTGGAAAGGTTGAAGACTGCTGCACTTAAGCATGTCAAGCAAACAAGAACCGATTGATTGATTGATTGATTGATTGATTGATTGGTTTGATTTATATGCCGCCCTTCTCCGGAGACTCAGGGCGGCTTACAATGCGTTAAGCAATAGCCTTCATACTTTTGTATATACCTGCTTAGCAGGGCTTTCACCCCTCCCCCCCCCCAGCAGTGTTCTTTTTTTTATACAAAGTCAGCTTATTGCTCCCACAATCCGGGTCCTCATTTTACCTACCTCGAAAGGATGGAAGGCTGAGTCAACCTTGAGCCTGGTGAGATCTGAACTTGCAGTAATTGCAGGCAGCTGGTGCTAGTTAACAGCACTTTAGTCTGTTGCGCCACCAAGGCTCTTGTAGCTTATACCTACAAAAATCCTGCATTTTTCAAAACTTTCAAAATCAAATTTATGTATCTTTTTAAGAGAATGGAAACTTGCCCAGTAAATTCAGTAAAACTTTGCTAATTCCAATGGCCTTAGTCTTTCTAATATGCAATTTAAACAAGATCTTGAAGAGTGATTAAGGTATAAGGCTCAATTGAACTTAATGTTGGCAAAGATTAACAGGCCTTGGCGAGTGCATTCTTGGTGTAATCCCAACTCCCAGCTGCTCCATTCGTAAGCCAATTATAAAAAAATAGCACTTTCTGCAGTCACAAGAAGTGACTATCCAGAAGTACATGGATGATATCAACTATCCATTGCTTCAAAGAGATTACAGCAGCTCAGATGCAGCATCCAGGGGGGCTTTCGCCCAGATATGTCTGGTGCACCAGTTGCGTCCCTACTTGGACTGAGATGCCCTACGCACAGTTACTCATGCGCTGGTCACCTCACGGATTGACTACTGCAATGCTCTCTACATGGGGCAGCCCTTGAGGACCACTCGGAGGCTCCAGCTGGTGCAAAATGGAGCTGTGCGGGTTATGATGGGAGAATCCCAATACTCCCATTTAACACCCCTCCTGCGTGGTTTGCATTGGTTACCGGTTGCCCTTCAGGTGAGATTCAAGGTGCTGGTGATGACCTATAAAGCCCTATATGGCTTAGGACCAGGATATTTGGCGGACCACTTACAGCCAGCAATGATATCCCATCGCTCAGTTCGTGCCCACAGAGAGGGCTGCTCAGGGTGCCGTCGGCTAGACAGTGCCGGCTGGCAGCCCCCAGGAGTAGAGCCTTCTCGGTGGGTGCGCCCACCCTCTGGAATCAACTTCCCTTGGAGCTCCAATTAGCGCCTGATCTTCACACCTTCCACCGTAAATTAAAAACTTGGCTTTTCAAATCCTTTGATCTGGTCTGATGAGGGGGGTTTTAAGGGTTAAATTTTAAAATTTTTAGATTTTAGATTTTATTTTTGTGTTTTATTATTGTGAGCTGCCCTGAGTCCATTGTGAGATAGGGCAGCATATAAGCCTAAATAAACAAACAAACAAACAAACAAACAAATCAATCAATCAATCCATCCATCCATCCAGTGGTGATTCCCCTTGCGAAAGCTGTTCTGCTTTCCAGTGAAAGCCAGCAAGATGTCAGCTTGCCATGACACTCACAGAAAGTCAGATTTGTATTATTAAAGTTGGTCACACAGTCAGATGTTTAGATTGGATTTGGCATTTTTGTCCACCTACTGAGCTCTTCCCAAGGAGCTGAATAGGCAAATATTGTTTAATAAAATTAATTGTCGCGAAAGGTTTCCAGATATCCTCATGTGCTATATGAACTTTTATTTTATCAGTGTCAAAAGGTGAAATCATAAAGGTGGTCACTTGTGGTTTATAGGAGTTGGGCTTTCCTAACAGTGGTGGTGAGGACTCTTGCATCAGTGGCTTTGCGAACAGGGCTATTAAAAATGTTAGAATACATCCAGCCAATGTTTCACGTAGTTCAAATCAGGTTTTGCAGATCCTGCCAATCATGTATATCAGTGTTGAACATTCAGTATAGAAAATACAAAGCTAAATATTGCATTACCAAAGAGAAATAGGAAGGAGGAGAAATCAAATATAATGTTGTGATCAGTGATGAAATCCAATTTCTTTTACTACTGGTTCTGTGGGTGTGGCTTGGTGGGTGTGATGTGGCTTGGTGGGCGTGGCAGGGGAAGGATATTGCAAAATCTCCATTCCCACCCCTACTCTGGGGCCAGCCAGATGTGGTATTTGCCGGTTCTCTGAACTACTCAGAATTTCCACTACTGGTTCTCCAGAACCTGTCAGAACCTGCTGGATTTCACCTCGGTTGTGATACAGAGAAAAAGAAGGCCGATTAAATAGTTGGCTGACATTTAAGTGGAATTATACAACGCCTTTACCAGATCAGGTAATGGATTAGAGGTTGCATTCACACAAGTTGGTAAACTCAGTTTTAACACAGGTGTGCCTTTTTGTACCTTAGTGAATCTAGACCCATTAATTAGTTATAGTTCCATTCAGAAAATGGATTAACTTTACTTAGAGTTGAGCATCTTGCTAAGCTGAGCATGTCGTTTGATTCCAACTGTACAGTAATATAAAGTACATTGTTGCTTTCTCTGTTTTCCACTAGAGGATGCTGCTTCACTATAAATGAACACCTCTGTAATTTCATTCTGATCAATTATAGGATGAGAACAATACGGAAGCAGAAAAATGGAACACAGCCCGCAATGATTTTACGGGAAATTAAATTGTGCTATCAGTAATTTGTCCCATTGATTTCCAAGTGCATGATTAAGTTTGGAGCCAAAGCAATGAATATAAATTGAAAATAATTAAAGGGGAAGGAACTACAAGGAAAGAAAAGCAGCCAAGATTTAAATGTTACTTATTTACTAAATAACCATAATTTAGCGGGAAAACCTTTATTTCCGTTTTATTGATTTTTTCAACTAGGCTACAAATATACAAATTTTCCCTTATCTGAGTTTAGATAAGGGACATTAGATAATGTGTCTCTGATGGGAGAAACTATGTTTTTTTAATGAATGATTATTCCTCCCCAGAATATCAAAATGTTTGGTATTTTCTTTCTTTGTTACTATGTTTATTCTTGAGTCCTTTGACTATACTAAACTTTTTATTCATTCGAGTGCAATGTTTATATGAAGCATTTAAATTGAGTTTACCTTTTAAAAAAGAGCATGCTCAGTCCTGTGCCAGTGTTCCTTAACTGTCTACTGTCCAGGTATGTTATGACTTGTAATTGAATATATCTGGGGGAAATCAGACTGGAAAAGGGTATACCAGTCCTACGAAAAAATAGCAGGTTAGCAAATGCAAATTTTGAGTTGCTCTAAGAAAAGCACAGATGAAGGCACTTTAAATAGGCTAGGCCCGTGATGGCAAACCTATGGCATGCGTGCCACAGGTGGCACACGGAGCAATATTGGTGGGCACGTGAGTGTTGCCCTAGCTCTGCTCCAGCACGCATGTGCACGCTGGCCAGCTGATTTTCAGGCCTTCTGGGCCCACCGGAAGTCGGCAAATGGACTGTTTCCAGCCTCCAGAAGGCCTCCGGGGGGGTGGGGAAGGCTGTTTTTGCCCTCCCCAGGCTCCTAGAAAGCCTCTGGAGCCTGGGGAGGGTGAAAAACAGGCCTACTGGGTCCACCATGCCATCACATACCAAAAGCGGGGGGACCATGGGGGATCACACGTGCTTGCACAGTGGGGCAGGGTACATAGAATTATGGGTGTGGCACGCACGCGCACAACCACCCCGCACTCCCCCCCACTTTTGGCATGCGATGGCAAAAAGGTTAGCCATCACTGGGCTAGGCCAAGAAACAAAGAGCAGTATGGATTCTGTGGAACAAGAAAATCTAGGAAATACAACTATTTGCAAAATGGATGAACTGAAACTTTTAACTATAACATAGGAACTGCTTATGAGATCATATCTAGGCTCACTGCTGGAGTTAATTTCTAATTATTTTGAAATATTGATTAAAGCTAAAAGTATATATCAGCTAGCTGGACGCCCGTGTTTTGCTATGAAACTATGTTCTCGGGCTTGATAAATTGACACTTACAGCCTGAAACTTAATGTAGAATGTGTAACTCCGTAGCATCAGAGTGTGTTAATATAATGCAACTGGCAGTTGGAACAGAAGCGGAAGGGGAGTAGAATGTCCCAGCCCGCAGTATCCATCGGTATTCATTTGACTAGCATCCTGTCAGTGTGAGAGAGTTGACGGGTGTTTGGAAACTCAAACAATATTTGCTGTGTGAGCAAGAAGGAGACAGGAAGGAAGCTGGGCATGGCGTAGCTCAACTGTTCTGTAGTAAAGCTGCTTGCTGCTGTGACAGTAAAACGGAAAATGAAACTCATCTCCTCTGCTTGTGTTTTGCATTTGGAACAGATTTCTTTTGAGGTGGGGAGGGGGAGTAGAACTCCTTAGCATCTGTTGTTTGGAAAGTGAAACAGTATTTGCTGTGTGAGCAAGAAGGAAACACGAAGGAGCCTGGCCATGGCTTAGCTCAAGTGTTCTGTATTAAAGCTGCTTCCTGCTGTGAAAGTAAAACTGAAAGTGAAACTCCTCTCTTCTGCTTGTGTTTTGCATTTGGAACAGATTTCTTTTCAGGAAGGGGGAGTAGAACTCCTTAGCATCAGAGTGTGTTAATAATAATATAGGAAATACTAATGCTCTGATGGTCATTTTGAAAAATCCTTTCTTAGTGAGCACCTAGAAGCCAAGAGGAACATATGTGGCAAATTTCAAGTTTTTAGGCTTTACGGTTCTGGAGATTTTGTGATTACACCATGAATGGTTTTTGCTTTTATATATATAGATTTACTTAGGAGTAACCCCATTGAACTTCATGGAAATTATATCTAAGGCATGTTAAAGATTGTACAATAAGATATTCCAAATGGCTGAGTTCATAGTAACTGAGAAAAACTTAAGGAACGACAATTAACATTTCAACAATCTGATGGAATATTATATACATCCCATTAAGAAAATTTTATTACAAATTTATGACCTAGAAAAAATATTGTCTGGGATAAATTCATTAATTTGTCAGGGAGACATCCTTGAAAATGTATATGGATTTCCAGTGATTTTTAAAATTATCTTCCCCAAATGTTTTTGAGAAGATGGGCCACTAACTTCTTGCAAGAAAATGTATGGAAATTTCTTGTATGCAGTTTAGATATATTAGGCAATACATCACCTTTTCATATTCTAGCCAATAACTGTCATAACCTCACTTCCAATCATGTATCCAGAGCTTGAAAAGCAAAATACGGGATCTGCGCTATTATAGCACTGATACGTTACCATTCAGATGACATTTCCACTAATGTCCACATGATGTCAGCAATGTTCAGACCATCTGCAAGTGGATACAACGTGATATTCCCTGTATCTGGGCCAAAAAAAAATAATAAGGAATTGACATAAAGTCTGTCATTAGATTGATGGATGTAATTTAATGGCATAAAAATATAACTTTTTATATAATTTAATCATCATTTCAGGTACAAATGCAAATCTGAAATTGGGACATTATAATATTAGACAGCGAATGACTCTACACTGCAAAAAAAAAAAAATGAAACTGGGAGCTGTTATGTTTCAAAGAATTGACCCAAATCAGAAATGTCACAGAATGTGCCTTGTCATCCCTTCATTAAAGTTAGGGATTCTTGACTGACTTGTCAATTATATCAACAATGGCTATTAAAGGCTGTTCACCACATCTAGATACCCAGATAACTCTGGATGGAAGGTGCTTGTGGATTTTTGAGAGGATGGAAGTGGTAATTTTCCTGAATATAACAGGCCTCTGCAAAGCACTTCTGCTCTGTCTCAAGATGTTGCTTTCGTCTGGACCAACGCAGTGATACAATTCAAGGCAGTATCTCAATTTGGAAAATTAAGTCATTTAGTTCCCTGCGCAGAGCACTGCAGTTTGATATGGTAGCTAGCTGCTTCAAGTCAATTAAAAAAAAAAACTAAGAAGCCACGTTTCATGTCTGGATTGAAAAGGAAGAAAAAATCTGACTGGTATCCTTAAAGCAGAGCTGCAATTCAATTAGATGCTTTGCTTCCAAAGGTTGCTTCATCTATAGGCAATTTTTTATTGAATCAAAAAGTCCAAATAGTGCTCTACACAGCCATATAAAGCTGTTGCCAACTGTCCTCAAAACTATCATTTTCCTGAGCGCAAATGTGTCAAATCCTTCTGTGCCAGATCTTCTAGTGCACCATATGCATCCTATCACTACCAAATTATCTTTGTTCAGTAAGGGAGTCATTCATTTTGCCAAGCAGTGAAAATGAGGCAGATTGTAAACAAAAAAGGTCTACTTCTATAACCAACTTCTCAAAATCTAAGAATTTGTTTTTTCAGACTTTATTAATCAACATAGCTTAAACCTAACCCGATAGAATTTCTCCATTCTCCATTCACACTTTTGCCAAGTGATGACAATTAAGTGGAATGTAAAGGGAGGAGTATAAATAGTCTCTGTGAATCTAACAGGCTGAAGGGTTTTTTTCCCCAATTGCACACTAGATTAACCCTCTCCCTAGGTGGATTTGCATCCAAATAGGATTTTATACTCATTTTTCCAAACAAGCAGAATGTAAAAGTAGGGATAGAAATCCACCTAGAATTTAGACTAAGCATACCTTGATAACTGAGAGAAAAGAAAACTACTGCCAGAACCAGAGGGGCTTTTTATAAATAGTACACATCCAAGTTTTAATAATCTACTTGATTTTTGTTGTTTGGCAAAATAAATGGAGAGGTCCAATTGGGTTGAAAATATATTTAGGATTACAGTTAGCCTATTTTGAAATCAGTAGAATGAAACCCAAATTTCACAGTTAGACTGGGAGACACTTTTTATAGATGGTGCAGTTTCAATGTAGCAGAGAAAGGTCCTTTTCTCTGGTGATTTAAAAAACCTTAGCTAACTATCCTATCTACCACATAAATAACAGAATTTATCTTCTCCTGGTTTGGTTAATCTCCATTAGACTGGAAAGTGGTTGTCTTTCCTTGTATATCTCCTTTTTTTCAGTCTCTCCTTTTCCAACCTCTCCATGTCCCCTTCTAGATTCCTCACCTCTTCTGGATGTAAGGTAATCTTAATAGAATAGAATAGAATAGAATAGAATAGAATAGAATAGAATAGAATAGAATAGAATAGAATAGAATAGAATAGAATTCTTTATTGGCCAAGTGTCATTGCACACACAAAGAATTTGTCTTGGTGCATACACTCTCAGTGTACATAAAAGAAAAGATACATTCATCAAGAATTGTAAGGTACAACACTGAATGATAGTCATAGGGTACAAATAAACAATCAGGAAACAATATCAATATAAATCATAAGGATACAAGCAACAAAATTACAGTCATACAGTCATAAGTGGAAGGACATGGGTGATGGGAACGATGAGAAGATTAATAGTAGTGTAGACTTAGTAACTAGTTTGACAGTGTTGAGGGAATTATTTGTTTAGCAGAGTGATGGCATTCAGGAAAAAACTGTTCTTGTGTCTAGTTGTTCTGGTGTGCAATGTTCTATAGCGTCGTTTTGAGGGTAGGAGTTGAAATAGTTTATGTCCAGGATGTGAGGGGTCTGTAAACATTTTCACAGCCCTCTTTTTGATTCCTGCAGTATACAGGTCCTCAATGGAAGGCAGGTTGGTAGCCATTGTTTTTTCTGAAGTTCTAATTATCCTCTGAAGTCTGTGTCTTGTTGGGTTGCAGAACCGAACCAGACAGTTATAGAGACGCAGATGACAGACTCAATAATTCTTCTGTAGGGGAATAGGGACACTGCCTACCTATATCTGGATGATGCTATTGTATCCAAAATCAAACGGGATTTTGCAGAACCAGGCAGGACCTCATGGAGTTGTTCCAAAACAATTTCATTCACAAAAAGGTTTTCTTAGTCCTTCTATTCCTAATCTTAATATTCCCAGAATCTTTGCCTGCAAGTGTATTTTGTAATTTTATAAAGGTAGAGAATAATCTCCTTTACTTTCTTGCAATCCATCATTTCTTGAGCCGGAATACCTATAAAGTTTTTCCTGTCAAACAATGGGCCAACCAATCAGTGGTGAAATCCAATTTTTTTAACTACCGGTTCTGTGAGCGTGGCTTGGTGGGCATGGTGTGGCTTGGTGGGTGTGACTGTCAGATATATACTGATGGTCATGCTCATTCAGTCTATAAGGAAGT
>WNWU01000007.1:27987689-27999691 GCA_012654045.1 Ptyas mucosa
AGGTTGAGAGGGAGAGAAGTTCACTGTTGTCTTGCAGAGATGGATGGAAAGAATTAGGGAAGATATCCAATTGATTTGTGGGTATGATTCCAATAAGGGAGTTCATTGGTTTATACAGTCACATGGGATGTCTGTAGACTTAGAAGACTTAACCCCTTCTGGTGCCTGGGGCATCATACGTAGGCAATATCTGACAGTGACAAGGGAAGGATACTGCAAAATCTCCATTCCCACCCCACTCCAGGGGGAAGGATATTGCAAAATCTCCATTCCCACCCCACTCTGGGGCCAGCCAGAGGAGGTATTTGCCAGTTCTCCAAACTGCAAATCAGAACTTGCTGGATTTCACCCCTGCACCCAATCTTCTCTTGGCCATTATGCCAGATGTTCAAACAGCGATAGCCTAGGGATCACACCTCCTCCTACACTAGGAGTGGAGTTAGCCAAAACTAGAGACTCTTGTCCAATGGTTTCTGCATTCTTGAGAAGGGAAATTGGCACTGTAAATTCTATCCTTCAATTTTTTTCTCTCTCTCTTTCTAGGCCAGGGGTCTCCAACCTTGGCCACTTTAAGACTTGTGGACTTCAACTCCCAGAATTCCTCAGCCAGCAAAGTCCACAAGTCTTAAAGTTGCCAAGGTTGGAGACCCCTGTTCTAGGCAGTCTCCATTTTTGGTCTCTTTCTTTTCTTCTTCTCTTCTTAAGAGATAATAACAGGCTTGCTTTGTAAAACCCACAAATTATTATTGTCCTTAAAAATAAACAATCAAAATTCTCACGAAGAACTGGTCCATTAAACTAATTAATGTTAATTTAGTCATCTGATTCCACCAAGGTACTACTATACATAGAAATAAATGGCAAAGGCCAACAGATTTTACATGACTTCTGTTCTTGGATGGTTTCAGAATAAAATTCTGGTACTTGAGGAGCTGTCACAGGAGGAGGTCAATTTATTCTCCAAAGCACTTGAGGGCAGGACAAAAACTGGTTAAAGAGAGATCCAGTCTGCAACTAATGAGAAATTTCCTGACAGTAAGAACAATTAATGAATGGACTTGCATCCCAGAGTTATGGATGCTCCATGGATGGAGGTCTTCAAGAAAAGATTGGACAGCCATTTGTTTGGGATGCAATAAGGTCTCCTGCCTTGGGGAGGGGATGGTCTTGAAGACCTCCAAGGTTCCTTCCAGCCTTGTGATTCTAATTTTACTTTTTTCAAAGGTATTTTCATCAGAAAATGTTATTTCCTCTTTTTTTAAAATTGCTATCCCATCTGTCGATTTGAAACTTTCTTAGATCGTGATCTTGTTAAGCTTTGAACTTAAAATCCTTAAAAATAGCTCTTCGGTGAAGGCTACACAGCAATTTACCACAAGTTTTAATCAGCTCCCAACCACTCAAACCATGTTTGACCACCAATCTGCCAATTTCTGCCACTCAGAATGATGACATGGCTGGCAATTTCACTGCTGTGCTATCTCTGAATGCAAACTGCTCATGGAGAGATCTAACCAGCCATAACACCTCAGCTCTTTTCTACCACATCTCCATACTGCCCCTTTCCTTGTCTGCAGACGATGAGTGACATAAAGATAGGCCACTTTAGCTGTAAGAATATTAAAGTAATATTTTCTTCCTTATTCTGAAACCATCCATGACCCAGACTCAAGTCATGTAAAATCAATTGGTCTTTGCTGTTCATTTCCCCGTGTTGTGGTACCTTGGTACCAGATGACTAAAATGATTTGAAACAGAGGCAATAGAGGCAATTTAGCAACTGGCCAGTTTGATGTTATTATAGGTTTCTTCCCATTCAACTGTGGGTGGATAGCAGTCTAACTTGGTAGTGACAAAATGTCCTTTCTCTCCTATTTTTTTTTTTTTTACATATTAACAACAAAGCAGTGGTGTCAGCCTTTCAAGGCTGCCATAAAGAGGAGGAGATGAGGCTTGAACTTTTACCTACTTATTCTTTTTGTAGATAGTGTTGCTTGGAGATGGGATGGGAGGGGGGAATTCCTGGGGTTGGAGGCAGGAGCTGAGAAGATTGAGCTGGAAGATGGCCAATAAGAAGTTGAGATTTGGGGGAATGGAAGGGGAAGGTTTTGGGGTCAGAGGGTTAGTATTGGCTACGACGAAGTTGGGACCAGATCTGTCGTTCTCAATAAATGAAATATTTCAGCAAAGATTAATTGCTTGGGAGTGCAATTTATTTGAGATGACATCAGAACCTGACAAGTGGTTTCTATCCTAAAGAGTCTTGTTATCTTAGAAAACTTGTTGAATCTCTGTGGAGTTCCAAGTTTTCCAAAAGTAAAGATGTGATGTTGGAGTTTGATATTTTATTTTACAGCAGATTTTTTTTTGGGGGGGGGGGGGTCTTTTTTAAAAACCTAACAAAAATTCAGTCAAGTAAAACAGAGACCACAAGGTATGTCTATGCCTACCTGGAGACTGGTTAGAGAGTATTCAGCCATTGAAGCACCTACATTACTCTGCTTGATAGGCGAAACAATTATAAATTAGGCATTGCTGCCACTTTCAGTGTCACTCTAACTTTTGTGAGATATAAGACCCAAATATTTTAATCCTCACAATTCATAAACAAGTCTGGTTCACAAAATCAAAGGTTTATTGGAGATAAAATGAAGAAAAATAAAAAGCGGTTGCAAGCGCAGCCTCTTAGACCCTTCCCGAATGGATTGAGTTCAAAGAGTGCAAAAAGCAGTTTTCAAGCTACACATTTTATACCCTACACAATGCACGCCACACCTAAGAATCCCTCCCAATTCCCCTTCATTCTCCTAAAGTATTCTTCAAGTTGTTTTACACTTTAAAGGGTCATCTTGACATTTCCTGCCTAATAACAACTATCGTATCATGTTTACTTTTAACTTCACCTTGGGCTGATGTTCCTTTTTTTTACTGATAATGGTTTTGCCCAAGGTGTAGGTTCCTGTCTCCAAGGGAGCTTTTAGCAAGTCATAACACATTGTCTCTACTAGTTACAATTTGTGGTCAGTTTGCAACAGTAAAAACATCATAGCATTTTAATACATTAAATACTTTTATAAAAGAGTAACTTATTATTCATTTCCTTCACTTTGAAGGTGGAGAACTTCAAAACCAGGAATTATATTTTACCTGAAGATACTTTAAGTTAGTCTACTGGCTGTGGTAAGTTAGGGCTTGCTCCATATTTCCTTGATCGTCAAGAAAGTATGGGGCAGAAGTGGGAGATGCAGATTTTCCCAGATAAGGATGAGGAGGTAAGTATCCATGTAGAGGGAGAGAGGGGAAAGGGGCAACAAATGACAAAATGTAAACCAGGGGTGTCAAACTGGCGGCCCATGGGCCAGATATGTCACGCGCAGGTGATGCCCACCCCAGTTCTGTGAATGGGAAAGACATCATGAAACATCACGTGACAGCAACGTGATGCTGCGAGTTTGATACCTGTGATATAAACTATGAAATGACTGCACAAACTCTGACTCTTTCATACTTGCAAGTATTGTCACACAAATAGGAAAGGTCAGCATTTGCATCGAGACATCATAGTATGCATTTCATTAATTTGGTCTGGTGTCATAGTTTGGAATGAATGTCTGTGAACGAGGATGAAAGAATAGAAGGCAAAATAATCCCCATCTACTATGTATTCAGTGAACATTAAAAAGTTAGGGAAAAAATGACTGGCAGCCTACCCAAAAGAGGGAGTGGGTATAAGTCATCTGGAAGATGCATAGAAGAATTAAAGATAGCTCTAAGGTTCGCTGGATTTTGACCACCAGATACTGTTGTGTTTGCAATTTCTAAGTCTAATAAATGAACATTTAGTTGCTTATCTTTGGATTTTTGAATGAATACATGAAATTTCATTTCACATGCAAAATTTGTAGTTCTCTAAATTTTGCCATGCAGTTCACATCAATTTCATATTGGTGAATAGAATAGTATAGAATTCTTTATTGGCCAAGTGTGATTGGACATACAAGGAATTTGTCTTGGTGCATATGCTCTCAGTGTACATAAAAGAAAAGATACATTCATCAAGAATCATAAGATACAACACTTAATGATAGTCATAGGGAACAAATAAGCAATCAAATATGTGCTGATGTGGTATACTATCGGAATTATGATCAACGAACTTATTTTGAATGCTGGAGGAATCTCTTATTTACTTGATATCTGCTAAAAAGATCCATCAAATTCAATTCAACAATAGTTCTGTGTGAAAAATATTCATTTGAAATTAGTGCTTTCTGTTTGCTATGACTACATGTTGAAACATAGACCTTTATATAAAACAAACATTTTCATATTTTTAGACAAAATTGGATTTCCCCAGTCTGGTTCCATTCCATGTGTTATTGTGTTGGGCATCAACTTCTATGCTAGTAAATATGAAAGTCCCCACTTCAGTTATTATTATCTGACCATTGATTTGCTAGAGGCTATGAATAAACCCTCCTATTCATGGCCAAAATATTGCTTGCAGATATGTTTTTCCTGATCTGGTTGCTAAGTCAGGAATTCTACACCTCTGCCTATCTAATTTGATTTTCCATGCTTTTCTTAGCAAAAATCCAAGGGACAAGAAAATCAGTTGTTTACCATACTTAACTGCTGAAAAGCTTTAATAAGTCTTGATTTAAATTTCATCCACTTAATAAGAGTTAGGGTTACACAAAAACACATTCAGCTATCACTGAATGCCCTGGCTATCCAAAAAAGGATACACAACAATCACAGAAGCCAACACAGGGAATAACTTGAGGCCCTACTGAGTGATGAGTTTGCTATATGTTTTACTTGGGACTGAAGGCATCCTTTAAATGGGAGCCAGAAATTTAATCTTTCCTACCCAATTACTTCCTATGGTATTTTCTAAAACACATACTTGAAGTAGACTAATTACTAACTGCTTCTTTTTGTCTTGGCTGCCGAAATATTCTAACAGCCAAGTCAAGCAGTAACATACCACTGATTCAAGGCATTCTATCATTAAGTAGGTAATAGACACATTAGCCTTAATTATACACCTATTGAGATGCTCCATCTAAAAGCCTCTGGCAATTGCCAAATGGATTTTTGCCAGAAAGAAATTAGTTTGCAATGAGAGCGGAAGAAAGAAGGAATGAAGTGGATTCCATTTCATCAGCTCAATGTAGCAGTAGTTTCAAGTGGACTATATGTTCAGTTAATTTCACTGCTTATATCAGACATAGTTTTTGGAGAAAACTTACATCCTACTTATTATGTGTTTACTGGTGTCAATGCTCGATCTTTTGTATCACCATGGCCTTGGTGGACTACAATATTTCATCTGTGTTTTCTTTGTAAAGTAAAGGTAAAGGTTCCCCTCGCACATATGTGCTAGTCGCTCCCGACTCTAGGGGGCAGTGCTCATCTCAGTTTCAAAGCCGAAGAGCCAGCGCTGTCCAAAGACGTCTCCGTGGTCATGTGGCCGGCATGACTAAATGCCAAAGGGGCATGGAACGCTGTTACTTTCCCACCAGTCCGTATTTTTCTACTTGCATTTTTACGTGCTTTTCAACTGCTAGGTTGGCAGAAGCTGGGACAAGATTCGAACCGCTGAACTGCCGACCTTTCGATCGACAAGCTCAGCATCTTAGCCACTGAGCCCCTTGTTTTCTTTGTAAAATGCATTAATTTAAACACAAAGAGACTGCCTTCAATAGCTGTTTTAGAAGTCTACAAATGTCAGCATGTTAAATAATGAATTTGGACACATTACTGTATTATAATGTTGGGGAAAATATTCCCTATTGATTATTTTATTCACACAAAAATATGCAATTAATGGACCGCTGATTTCTAAGATAAAGTTCAGAGGACTGGTGGTTTTCTTATAAATCACGAATGACAGAAATATTTTGTGTGCAATGAACATGTGTATGCGTATATACAAACAAGCTATAAAAGAGTGGAAAGGCAGCTAAATAATGTTTTAAGTCTTTGGATCTGTGTTTTATACCATTAATGTTTATTCTGTTTTGCGCAGATGCTTTGTAACTAATTTCCCCAAAACTGAGCTCAGAAACACTTCATCATTTGTTGTAAAGCCTCTCTTCTGCCAAGATCCCATCAATCCAGTGGAGAAGGGGCAGAAAAGTGCTTTTTCACTAATTATACCACAGCAGTAGCAGTACTCAGATAAAGGCTAAAAAGGATATACTCAGAAAAAGGCTAAAAAGCCTGCATCACTCAGCAGCAGACACAAAAGTGGAAAGTGGAATAGGTACATGCAGATCAGAATAATCCTGTACAGAGTCGTATTTCTTGGTCTATGGCTGTTTTTCAACCTCAGAAACTTTAAGATGTGTAGACTTCTAGTCCCAGAATTCCCCAACCAGCATGCGAGTTGAAATCCCCAAATCTTAAAGTTGCTGAAAACAAGAAACACTGATCTGTGGGATGGGTAAGTAACCTACACAAATGAAGGCAAATATATGTGTTCCAGGATAATGTTGCAGAATCCAATCTGGGTCGGTCACCGGGATCAGAGATTTAGTCTTCTGAGCTTTTGGATTTGTGCTGGAGCCAGTGGTGAAATCCAATTTTTTTTACTACCGGTTCTGTGGGCGTGGCTTGGTTGGCGTGGTGGGTGTGGTATGGCTTGGTGGGATTGGCAGGGGAAGGATACTGCAAAATCCCCATTCCATCCCCACTCCTGGGGGAAGGATATTGCAAAATCTCCATTCCCACCCTACTCTGGGGCCAGCCAGAGGTGGTATTTGCCAGTGCTACTCAAAATTTCCGCTACTGGTTCTCCGAACTACTCAAAATTTCCATTACTGGTTCTCCAGAACCTGTCAGAACCTGCTGGATTTCATCCCTGCTGGAGCCCAACTTCAGGGAACTTCTCTCTCACATTCTGGTGAGAGAGAAGTTCCTGAGGATGGGCTTCAGCACAAGTCTGAAAGCTTGGAAGATTAAACCTCTGATTCCAGTCAATGACCTAGATTGGATCTTGTAGGTAACCTACAACCCAGTGCAAATGGGCTCCCAAAAATTATTGTTGAGATCTTGGAGCAGCAAAAATATCACCGCATTAGTAGCAAATTGGCAAATTACAGCAATTTAACAACTGTTGTACTCTCAGTAGGACACAGAGTGCATTTACCTAGTTAAGACTCTTTTAACAATAGAACCATTCCTAGGTATGTAATATCTACTGATGATGACATATGAACTTGCCTGGATTACTGTAATATAAATAGTTCTGCAAATAATTATAAACCATGAACAGCAAAGCAATTTAGAAAGTCTTTCATGTCTGCCTCAAACTGAGCAATGGTGAGACTAATCAAAACACTCTTGGGATATTGCCACAGCAGTGCACAGACTTTTTGCTGTCCTCAGCTCTTCACTTATCAATTCATCTATTGTGAGTAGGTTTGTGTTCTTTGTAATTAAATAACAATGTTTTACATTACTTAAGTCAATGGATTGCAGCTGTCTGATCCATCACTGGAGAATGCTCATAAATCCAGAGTTATGAAGATTTCATTTTATTTGACTCTTAATTGAATAAAAAAATAATTTCGGGTCCTCAGTAAACTGAATAAACTGTCTCCTGTGAATAATAATCAAAATTTTCAGAGGGGGGATATGAGAAATAAGTCTTTGTTTTGTAGGAGAATTAACTGGAATCAATCAAACCCATCAATCCAATTTTTTATTATGGTCATGGACCGGATTCCGTAACAGGGAAGACAGTTTTGCAATGATATCAAGAAAATTTGTCTAAATGGTCTATGAAATAATCCTATTGATAGGAATAGGCAATCTGAGATCGTTATTTTCTTTTGCTGTGGCCGAATAACAAGCAGCAGACTACTTAGCAGCAAACTTTTTGATAAAATAAGGCACAGGCAATTATGTTATGATGGAACCTGAAGTAGCAATCAGAAGTGCTTTTATTTCATTTTCTTGTTATTTAAAGTGTGCTCTGAAAGCGGTGATAGCTCCACTTGGACAGCAATGAACCTCAGCATAATCAAGTGTAACTGATAAGTGAATACTTATCTGAAGAACCTAACATTAAAATTTAGGGAAAATATTGGGCAGTTTGTTTATTTAGCAGCATTAACTGGGTTTTTTCAGTCTGTGTTCTGTGGACCCTCTGGTCCTGCCAAAATTTTATGAAGTTCTCTAAAAAAAAAACAAACTAAGAAGAAAATAAAGGGATATATTCAAATGCAACCAATTTTTGATAATTAGAGCTTTGCCTTTTGAACTAGGTTCTGGGATTTATTTTTTGTAAAAGAATAGGCTCTGCAGCCTTAAAAAAACATTAAATCTCCCTAGTATAGAGGGGGATTTGGCAAATGATTGGCACATGACATAATCCTAGAACAATTTCAGTTGTCTATTTTTGGTTTACTGGACTGGGAATAGCTATTCAGAGAGAGGTATCAAACTGGAAAATTGAAGCCTGCTATGAGTGTGAGGCATTCACGTGTAAATTCCTTTTCATTAAAATTTTCTTTCTGAACCAAATATATGCTATATTGATATGAAAGTAATATACCAGTCTGGGCAACAGTCAAAGCCATGATGCTTTCAGTTCTACTGAACAATTTATTGTTTATCTATAGTCCAGAAAATATAATTGATTGACAAACATTTACTGTTTTTTAGCAACAAAAACTAATATACCGAATGGTAAACCTACCTAAAACAACCTTATTAAATTACAAATTTTCAGGTGAACATCTTTATAATACATATCTGATGCTTAATCTGATGCTTAATAAGTTAAAGGCATATTGTGAAAAGATTTCCTGAATCCATACATCACCAGAGCAATAATTATCATTCCTTGTGGCTTTGTCATTAATCCTCAAAGGAATAGACAGATTACAAATAAAAATAGCCAACCTCGCTTTTGAATTAGTGTTGGGTAAAACTTTAACAGTTCTTCAATTATGTAATATTGAATCTCAAAGCAGATCTGCAAAACACTTTACACACGACAAGCGTGCTTCCTCACAGCCATGGTAACGCTGAGCATGCTTTATTCCAATCCTTAATTCAGTAGAAAAATATGGAGTATACAAGAGCTAATGTGAAACAAGTGGGAAAAAAAGTAATTGATGGACTAGTCTTTATTTTTTGCCTTCCAGCAAATATCACCTGCTGGCAGAAAAAATACCTGCTACTTTTTCTAACTGGGATAGATCTGAACCTGTGGGAGGAAGCAGCTTTTGACAGCTTCCTGTCAAAAAGGAGCTTTTAATTCCCGCCAAGAAGTGACATGTATATATGCATGAGAGACAGAAGCTTTACTCCAAGGATTGCTAAGTAGGTAGGACTACTCAGTGAAGCAGAAAGGGCTGTGACCTCTATTAAATCGCACTCTCTCCTGTTATTTTAAAATAACAAGGGTGTGTGTGCAAATTTAATACCCACAATATTTTGATTGGGAACATCATTTAATTTCTTTCTCCAAAGTCTACTGAGTTAGAGAATGAAGACAACAAGTAGTCCTCAATGTTCAATCACAGCTTGGACCAGAATTTCTGTCATGAGTAATGCAGTTGTAAACTGCGATGTCACATAATTGCATTGCTTAGGGACAGCAATCCGAGTAGTCCCAGCTGCCATCATAACTTAATGATAAGCAGATCATTAAGTAGGAAGCAGTGCACCTCCCAAGTAAGGAACACAATGGTTTATCAGGGGAGCGGGGAGGCCCTAAGAAGCTGGTACAGGTGAGTTTAGAGAGTGATGCAGTATGGTACAAGCTCAGGGAGGCCAGGAAAAGAGGTTAAAAGCATGCATGTGTATGAGCGTATGAGGGAGGCTGGAAAAGAAAATACAGCTCTGGGGTGCAAGAAGCTCCTAGGCTACAGTGTAATGTAAAGCTTCAGATACCCCTGGATGCCCTAGCCTGGCTGAGCATCCTGGCACAAAGATGTAGTGCACCAGGGAACCCCAACAGCACAGTACAATGCTGCTGCACACCAGGAAGCTTCTTGGCATGCTGTGGCTGTGGGATGCAAGAAGACTCTTAACAGCATGAAGCCAGCCCCAACCTGGGCCAGCGGCGTGGCACAAAGGGGTTTCTTCCCACCCTAGGAAGCTGCATCTCTTCCTTTTGTGTTTTCTTCATTATTTTCATGAATGTGCCACACCAATGGCTTTTTCTGTAATTTCATTTGCAGATCACAAATGTAATCAAACATCTTGTTTGAATTTGATTGGACATTTAGCCATAATATGTCTTGCTACATCTTGCTGCATCAATTTTAGTGGCCAAGCATGAAGAAAGATGTAGAAGGATACATGATTAATTGTCCTATTTGTGTGTCAGCAAAAGGACAGGCCAGTAAACCACAGAGGTTCTTGCAACCAGTTGCCAACCCCATAGAACCTTGGAAAGAAATCTCCATCGACTTTATTGTAGAACTACTGGAGAGCTCAGGAAACCCTGTGATTTGGATCACCACTGACTTATTCTCGAAACAGGTACATTTTGTGGTATGCTCCAAGATCCTAGCTAGACAAACCTTAGAAAGACTTTTGTTCAACACATCTATTGCTTACATGGCACACCTGAGATGATCATCTCCAACCAAGGGGTGCAATTCACCTCCCAATTCTGGCAAGAATTCTTTGCTAGGGTCTACCCAAGGGCTCAGCTCCTCACACCATCCTCAGAGTAATGGCTCATGTGAAAGTCTCAATGGCATATTGGAACAATACTTCAGGTGTTATATCAACAGGATGATTGAGCTGATCTGCTTCCATTTGTGGAGGTAGCCTGCAACAATTCAGTATGTAGCACCACTGGTTTTGTCCCTTTTTGGGTTACTACCAGCTAAGACTTGTACCCATGCCGGAGCTCCTGTAGAAATCACCTCTATGCCTCTCACTAGCAGATTGGGTAAAACAACTGCAAACTACATGGCCCATCATATGCAAAATGTTGGCGGAGGCCAGAGAAGCACATAAGAAATATGCTGACAAAAAGAAATCCCACCCAATTTCATTTCAAATCCTTTTTTCTAAGGAAGGCAGAATGCCAGCTGCCACCTCACACTTGTGCTTTACAATCATTCCGTATCAGCTGCCATGAACTCAAGAGGGGCTGGGTGGGAGAAGGAGTGCTTCTAGGAGAAAGAAAACTTCGTTGTATCTCTCTTAGATGAGCCCTAGGAAGCAGACAAGGGCAAACCACTTCTAAAGTCTTGCCAAGAAAACTGCAGCAACTATTGCAGTTGGTTACCAGGAATAATGATAATAACAACAACAACAGTGATACACATTGTCATAGGGCATAGGGCACCATGTCCAAGAATTTTACAAAACACATCAAGAAATTGCAGCTTCCTGCAATAACACCAGGGGAACTGCAAAAAACTGCACTACTCGGAACATCATATATTTTAAGAAGATACTAGGTTAATACCTAGGATCCTGGCAGGAACCTGTATCAACCATTAGTACCAGTCAATCGTATTTCTGACACATTTTTAAATGTTCAGTTGACTGAGTTTCATGTTTAATGAATAAAAAAAGATAACAACAACAACAACAACAACACCTACAATGCCATGACCGCGTTGCTAAGATCATTCACTGGAAATTGTGCCAGAAGTTTGGATTTGAGTACAGCAAAAAACCACTGGGAACATCAGGTCGAGAAAGTTTTAGAGAATGAGAAACTCAAGATCTTGTGGGACTTCAGGATTCAGACTGACAGGCACTTGGTCCACAACACACCTGACATAACAATAGTTGAAAAGAAAAAAGTATGGTCCATTGACATTGCAATAACTGGTGATGCACGGATTGAAGATAAGCAGCAAGAAAAAATCACAAAGTACCGGGACTTGCAAATTGAAGTTGAGCGACTGTGGAAAAAGAAATCATGTGTTGTCACGATTGTAATTGGAGCCCTTGGAGCAATACCCAAAGGGCTACCCCGCTATTTAGAAATTCTAAATTTACCGGACTTGAAC
>WNWU01000007.1:28016658-28029701 GCA_012654045.1 Ptyas mucosa
ACTCACAGCCACGCCCACTCAGTCACAAGACCCCCTCCCACCAAGCCATGCCCACAGAACCAGTAGGAAAACTTTTTAAATTTCTATTCTGCCAGCGTGTCCTTACCTTTCTCCCGTGACTCCGCCCACCCGCCCCATTCCCCAACTCCTACTGCCCACCTTTCTCCCACAGCTGGCTGTCAGGGAAGGCAAATGCCCGAAAGGTACCAGAGTCGCTCACTCTCCTTCTTGAATGAGCCGCTCTGGTTCACGCACCGACTGCGCAAGCGCACACTGTTTATTTAATTCAGCGGCAGGTTGGATGTGCGCTTGCCTTCCCTGACAGCCAGCTGCGGGAGAAAGGTGAGCAGTAGGAGTCGGGCAATGGTGCATTCCCCGACTCCAGGGCGGAGCCTCCAGCTTCCATTGCTATCGGTTCTCCGAACCACCAGCCATCATCACTACCTACTCGCCCGAGCCGGTCCGAACCAGGAGCATTTCACCCCTGGTTTGAAGTCTTTTATTTTGGAACCTGACATGTAGCTTGTTATTATGAACAAAATCAGTGTGCAGATACAACACCAAAATGATAGAATAATCTCAATTCAAATCCTTGGCAAGTCTATGCTCCAGCAAAAGGTACAGCTCACTTTGTTTTAAATGCAGCTTAATCCGAACCTAAGAAAAATAAACTCTGCAGAAATCTCCGTGCATGAAAAGAAATTTGTTCCACCATGCTGGTTCCAGCTATTCAGTCACTGAGTGATTTCCAGCTGTGCCTCCACTCTCAGAAGCATTCTCTGCATCATTAGAGCCCGGTGAAATCACATTGGAAGTAATTATGCAAAATTATACTTGCCACTGTGTTTTAACCGAACAACTGTTCCCTGTAGGTAGCAAGTTATACAGACCTGGATCTGTCCTATTTGCACCAGTTTGGTTTCATATTACATCAGTTAAACCCAAATAAATAAATTGTATGGCTCCTTGCTTCTCAATCAATATTTATATAGAAATAATCAAGATCTTCCTTTTTCTGAACAAAAGAAAGATTCACATTCTTTCATAAAATGTCATCCCGACATGTTTGTAAAACAGGAAACAGGCGGAACGTCGTTCATCACTGACATATCAAAAAAAGTATATTCTTCTTGGTAACGTTGAAAAAGCAAGCAAGCTCCCTGGTAAAGACCAAACAAGTTATAGGAAGACCAAACAAGTTATAGGAAGGAGCAGAAAATTCTCGGCCAGAAAGTGGCTGGCACATACTGTAAAGCAGGGGTAAAATCCAGTAGGTTCTGGAGAACTGGTAGTGGAAATTTTGAGTATTTTGGAGAACCGGCAAATACCACTTCTGGCTGGCCCCAGAGTGGGTTGGGAATGAAAATTTTGCAATATCCTTCCCCCAGGAGTGGGGACGAAATGGGGATTTTGCAGTATCCTTCCGCTGTCCCGCCACCAAGCCATGCCCACCAAGCCACACCACACCCACCAAGCCACACCCACAGAACAGGTAGTAAAAAAATCTGGATTTCACCACTGCTGTAAAGGTAAAGGTTCCCCTCACACATATGTGCTAGTCGTTCCCGACTCTAGGGGGCGGTGCTCATCTCTGTTTCAAAGCTGAAGAGCCAGCACTGTCCGAAGACATCTCCGTAGTCATGTGGCCAGCATGACTAAATGCCATAGGCGCACAGAATGCTGTTACCTTCTCACCAAAGGTGGTCCCTATTTTTCTACTTGTATTTTTTAATGTGCTTTCAAACTGCTAGGTTGGCAGAAGCTGGGACAAGTAACAGGAGCTCACCTCATTATGTGGCATTAGGGATTTGAACTGCTGAACTGCCGACCTTTCAATCAACAAACTCAGCATCTTAGCCACTGAGCCATCATGTTCCTTTTGGCACACACTGTACCTGATAGCAAATCCTAGTTTCCAAATTTGTGGATATCAGCCAGGGCTGGTTCTAAAAATTTTTACTACCGGTTCTGTGGGCGTGGCTTATTTTATGGGCATGGCTTGATGGTCATGTGACAATTATTTAGGATTTAGCAGAGGTATTGGTCTACCAGGCTTTTAACTGCTTGGAGAGCTGTACCAATCTACCCATTTATTTTTTGCAGGCACTAGTCTACCCATTTATTTTTGAAGGCACTGATCTACTCACGTATTTTTGCAGGCACTGATCTACTCATGTATTTTTGCAGGCCCTGGTCTACTCATTTGTTTTCTTTTAACACTGATCAGCTGTAGGGCGGCCCTTTGAAGTCCTGCGGCAAGAGTTTGAACAGATTTTTTCCCTCTAGCCTTCAGCTGAGACTCAGGAGGCAGCAATAGATTGGGAGTGGGGCTAAATAAAAGATAAGAATAACGTGGGGGTGGGGGTGTGTGGAGGGTGGGGGGCAGGGGGGGCAGAACCGGTTCGGTGATGCCATATCGTCACCGCTACCGGCTCAAGAGAACTGGGCCGAACCAGGACGAACCCACCACTGATATCAGCCTTGACTCTGTATATCCAAAGCTCCCTTGTTTTTCCAAAAATGCCAAACTGGGTCTCATTGGAATTCTGACAGGGAAAGAACAGGGGTGAAGCAAGAATACCAAACAATTTCAGCTCACTGTCTGTGCCCAGAAGCTAATCACCAAGCTCACCAAGTTAGTGCTTGGGTAAAGGAATACCAGGGAAGGATTGTCAGATTGGGAGGTCCTAAAATATTCTGGAGGAATGCAATGGCAAAATCCTTCCATATCATTGCCAAGAAAACCACATTGATGTGAATCACGTCTTAAGAATAACTCAAGGCAAATTTTATTTACTCATTATGACCTGACAGTAGAGAGCAAGAAGTCTTCACCCTTCAAGCATATGTGCTGTTGTAATATTAGACGATAATAGTCAATGCTAAAACATTGCCTGTAGAAGAATGAGTTTCAACAGAATACTATTTGAAAAGTTAACCACAGGCTAGGACAGTGGCATTTGCAAGAGCTTGTTTTTCTCATCAGAATGCTATCTTCATACCTCTTGCACATGTATGCAGGGTCATTAAATAAATAGAAAAGGGCAAGCTTGAACGTGATGCTGCTTTCATCATTCTGTCCTCCTATGGAAACCAGTGGCTTGAATAAAAAGAATAAGACAAAAACATATGAACATTCTAAGAACATTCTAAGATTTTGTTCTTGACTACTACCCGCAACAATACAATATAAACAACTCAATTTCTTCTTCATAGTTAAGAAGTCTTTCATAGATAGGGAAGAATCATAAAATTGGGATACATAAATATTCATTGGAAAGTTCCAAGATAAATTAAATTGGTGCTTACTGGCAACAGAATCAGAACTTCTCATAAGGGACCATGCTTTTAATAAGAAGAATGTCTGAGCTAAGCTGTTAGGCCCAGCAGGAGTGAGTAGCTTTGCTCCATTACTGATGATTTTGTCATCATCAGAAGTCCTTGAGATCGAGGTTAGCTAAAATCTGACAGAAACTAGACAGGGATGGCAACTTTGATATCATCAGGAAGCTGTGCATTGAATGCCATATGAGGGGGGGGGGGAATACTGGCTGGGTGGTAGAATTCCCATTCATTTTCTGAAGATTACTTAAGATAGAGGTAGATCAGTTGCTCTCTGTTGAAACAAGACGTCAAATTGTGGTGTCAAATTTTATCTTGACAATTTAAAGGTGACAAATGTCTGCCCCACAGTGGGAAATTAATCTGGGGATGCTGTCTAGTCAACCCTGTGTCAAGCCTGAATTTGGTTGGGGTGTGGGATTGTTTGTATCCTTGGGTATTCTGACATGAATTCAGTTTGACACAGTTTGGAGCTGAAGGGGAGACAGCCTTCAGTCAAAACATCATAGCTAGCCGATGAGTCAAGCGCATTCCAACGGCTGTCTGACCGGAGGAAGAGGAGAGAAGTCGCCAAGCAACCAGCTCCCATCTTGGTTGGACAATGTGACAATTTGTTTTGGAGACTTGAGAAACTGATACTTATATTGGGGTGAAAAGCCCGGGAACTTCAGTATTGGCTTTTCACCAGTTAGTACCAAGATGGTGTATCTAAATAAATTTGTTCTTTGAGAAAATGGAGTTCAATTTGTGATGGATGCATTACTTGGAACCTGACACCCTGATAGCAATGGTGAAATCTAAAATTTGTTACTACCGGTTCTGTGGGCGTGGTTTGTGGGGGGGGGGTTAATGTGACTGGGTGTGCTTGACCTTCCCCCCAGTGGTGGGATTCAAAAAAAATTATTACCAGTTTTGTGGGAGTGGCTTGGTGGGCGTAGTATGGAAAGGATACTGCAAAATCTCCTTTCCCTCCCCACTCCAGGGGAAGGTTACTGCAAAATCCCCATTTCCTCCCAATCAGCTGGGACTCGAGAGGCAGAGAATAGATGGGGGCGGGGCCAGTCAGAGGTGGTATTTACCGGTTCTCTGAGCTACTCAAAATTTCCGCTACCGGTTCTCCAGAACTGGTCAGAACCTGCTGAATACCAACTCCGCTTCCCACTCCCCACCCCACACCACCCCCAATATTTGAGATCTTTCATCTAACAGTGACCAAGCTGAGTTCTATAAATTTATCCCAGAGGGCTGACATTAAATTCTGGCTCTTTTCCTAATCTTTGGACTAGAATAGATATGGACCCCTTGTGTGCCACGTGGATCATCTTAGATTTTCTGGGAGGGGGTGTTTTTCCAGATGCCTGTTGTCCTTTTGTTTGTATTTTTAAAAGGGTTTTATAATGTGCACTGCCCAGAGTTGCAGTGCAGGTGGATGGTTTTAGAAAGGCAATAAATAAATAAATAACTCTCGGGTTATCATTTGTCATGGATTTGGGCATAAAATCAGACTGAATAGGCATTAGTGTCTGTTTATTGCCAAAATATGGTGGCATATTTTGCTCCAGAAAATAAGTAATTACCGTATTTTTCAGAGTATAAGACGCACTGGACTATAAGATGCACCTACCTTTTTTGGTGAGGAAAAGAAGAAAAAGAAGTCTGCCTCTGCCTCTGCCTCTGCCTCTGAGCTATTTTGCCTCATTGCAGCAAATAGCCTGCTTTACTTTCATTTTCATTTTCAGCATAGCTTGATTAGCACAAGGGGGGGGGGAATCTGCTCCAGCAATTTACCTCCTTGAAGCAAGCAGCAGAGACCTGCGCAAAACAGCTGAGAGCAAAACAGCTGAGAGTCGGGAGACCGATCCAATCAACTTGTGCTAATTAGGCTGTGCTGAAGTTGAAAGGGGCTGTTTTTTCTTGCTGTTTGCTTGCAAGGAGGTAAATTGCTGGGAGGCAGAGGCCAAAGGGTGGGGGCCAGTGGGTGGGCGGGGCTACATTTGGTGTATAAGACGCACCTAAATTTTCACCCACTTTTAGGGGGGGAAAGATGTGTCTTGTACTCCAAAAAATACCGTATATATTAAAAAAAACCATACTTATTTTGGGGTTTTTTTTAAATTTAATGCTCAATTTTTAAAAGTCTTTCTCTGTGCATGCCTGTCTTTATATTGCTATCCTTGACCGTTTGTAGATTACAGTCATGCTTGCGCTAAAGGTTATCTCCCCCTGTCTAAGAGACTAATAGCTAAGATACACTGAAAAATCACTTTCCGTCATATATAACATCCCCAAGTTTTAGGAGCTCATTTCAGAAACCTTAATTTTTATTGCTCTGTCAAGTGAAGTGTCAAGGCTGCTTGATAGAATAATGGCAAAAACCTGGGTTTTTTAAAAATGCAGCACTAGTGACAATATTTAGCTGTAATCATTTTGGTAGTTACTTTTTAAAATGCAATTCTATAGCTTTACTTTTTGAAACTTCAAAGGACAATGCTCTGCTGATCTATCAATCAAGCAAACAAGAGATTAATTATTCTCCCCTATAGAGTCTGTATCATGTCTATCAGATTGCAAGATTTGACAGGACACAAATTCATGCTTTAGGTTCCATGGTAATTGTATATTCCATTTTCCTGCTAATGATAGATCATTATCTTGAAATTTTGGATTTGGATATAACCATAAATTATGAAATCTTTTCTTTCAGAAGGCTTTGTAGTTGGCAAAAAAATATTCATTATTTGCTCTTTTATGTCTATCACAGTATTGGCAGTAAAGAAGCCCCATATGAAGAGCAAAGGAGTAGAAAAGATGCACAACACCATGTGTCCTTTTTTTTTTTACAAGTTCGTCAAATGATTTCTTTCACCAACAATAATATGATTTATAATGCAGAAATATGTCTGTAGAGGATCCACGGATTAAGTTTTGTGGTTATATGCAGCCTCCTAACTTCAAGGCACAGGGAAAATGTATCTGAACAGAATAGTAATTCCTCTCAAATGAGATTTTCTTTTTGTCTCTTCAAGTTACCAAACATAATTAAATATTTTACATTGTGTCTCCTTTGTCTGCATTGGAAGGTGTAATATAAATAAACAATGAAACACCTTTCCACTTCTGAAAGATTTTTCACATAATGATATTCAGCTTTAATATTATCCCATCCTTTTCCCTTTTGTACCATTTGTGAGTGGAGCTTTCGAAGAGGGCATAATACCATGTGTTTTCTGACTGAGGCATTTGATTCTGCCAATTGGGATAGTTTAGTTTAGTTTAGTTTAGTTTAGTTTAGTTTAGTTTAGTTTAGTTTAGTTTAGTTTAGTTTAGTTTAGTTTAATTTGTATACCGCCCTTCTCCCCGAAGGGACTCAGGGCAGTGAACAGCCAAAATTAAAAATACATACTAATACAAAAGTTAAGATAATTAAAAATACATTAAATCAATCGGCCTCCCAATTTAAAACCCCAAATCTTATAAAGTTAAAATCCCATTAAAAAACTATTTAGGCTAGGCCCGCTTGATGGAATAAATATGTCTTCAGGGCCTTACGGAAGGTCCGGAGGTCTGGGATCAGTCGTATTCCGGGAGGTAGCTCATTCCACAGGGCAGGTGCCCCCACTGAGAAGGCTCTCCCCCTGGGGGCCCCTGCCGGCATTGCTTGACCGACAGCACCCTGAGGAGGCCCTCTCTGTGAGAGCGTATTGGCCGGTGGGAGGTTATCGGTAGCAGCAGGCAGTCTCGTAAATACCCTGGCCCTAAGCCATGGAGCGCTTTGAGGGTGAGAACCAATACCTTGAAGCACACCCAGAAGATAGTGTCAACTGCCAGTCAATAAGGAAAGTCTGGTAGAACTAGTCATGGTAGTGGGTATCAAAGAGAAAAGACCACTAATCACCTGATCTGCCACCTAAAATAACAATCCCGCTGTAACTCATATTAGATGTGCCTGAAGAACCACATCTAATCTATATGCCTACCAAGCTGTGGACATATATGAAGCCCAAGTTTATGTTGCCTCACCTTATGCACTTAGATCATGGAACCCCCTTCATTGTAATTCAACACTCATGTGAATATCATCCATAACAGAATAGGTATCTTGGAGGCCTTTTAGTCCAACTCCCTGTTCAGGCAGAAAACCCTACACCACTTCAGACAAATGGTTGTCCAATCTCGTCTTAAAAACTTCCAGTGTTGGAGCATTCACAACTTCTGGAGGCAAGTTGTTCCACTGATTAATTGTTCTGACTGTCAGGAAATTTTTCCTTAGTTCTAGGTTGCTTCGCTCCTTGATTAGTTTCCACCCATTGCTTCTTATTCTGCCTTCAGGTGCTTTGGAAAATAGGTTGACTCCCTCTTATTTGTAGCAACCCCTAAGATATTGGAACATTATTATCATGTCATCCCTAGTTCTTCTTTTCATCATTATCATGCTAGATTAAGATTTGCTCAGAAATTTCACTACCAAAGATTAGTTGGACATATTTTTTAACCCGGCTCTGCTGGAATTCTCAGTCCACTTTAACTTACCTCGAATAAAGCTAAGCAAGATGAAGATCAAGTAACTGCTTGGTTGGGAAACTGAAGGAACTTCCCAGGGCTGTAGCATGGATTAGGAAATTGAGAAAATATCCTACTAGAAAACAATGACAAGCCATTTCTCTATTATTCTGAAGAAAATTACATGGACGTGTTCATATAGTCACCAGAAACTGAACTCAAAACTCAAAGGAATCTTTATTTACATTTGAAATAAAATGCAGATTGAAAAGTTCTTGGCAGTACACTATATTATTATAATGTAATATTATAATAGCATAATATTATATTAAGGCAATTAAATTTTATTCTTCAGCTGAACCTGAATTATCTTAAAATTGCTTCTAGCTATTCAGCATTTGTAATATCACAGTTCCGGGCTCCTCAGTGCTAACCTTTCAAGTAAAACTATTCTACATTCTCCAGTCGAATTTATCTGTGAACTGCCTCATTTTCCCTAGCAGATTGCTTAGAATAACATAGGCAGTGACAGAATCTGCAATTATAGCATTGAAATGTACATTGTAGGTAGAGTTTTACTGGGATATACCCCAATAGTGGAAATGGACAGATGTTTATATATGTACAGTCACAATGTCTCTCTGTTTAGCAACAGCGAGTGCCAATTTGCAATTCAAATCTGTTCCTAGCTTAACAGGTCTCTCTCTATTTGCTTTTTAATATTTCTTTGCCAACCAAGTCTCTTGTTCAACACTAATGGACATTGCATCTGGACTAAAATTTCAATAAAAATGCAACATCTGGCAGGGAATACTATAATACACACAAAAAGATGCCACTAACCTTCAACTAATCTTATGTTATACTTTTCTACAACATTAATATTGTAAAATTAATTTCTTACCTTGTATGCTGCATTCTGTCATGGTCCAACTTCAGACCTTCTGGGGGAAAAAAACCCTTCCCATGATTTCTGCAGCTGTCAATCACAAGAATCATTCTCACTAAGGAGGAACTCTACCCAGCTGTACTATATTGTATGGCAGAATCTCATACTTGAAGTTCTCACTAAGGGACAAAATCCTTAAATCAATAAAAATATGAACATCAGGGATAATGCCAGAATGATTCCAGCAGCTATTCTAGGCTTTGAATAATGGAATATTAGTTTCCTGTGGAGAATCATTCAAAATCTTTTCTCAAGCCCATTTTGAACTGGTCCTGTCCAATCTAATACTTTGCAGAAAAATTATCTTGCTCTCCCCCCTCAATTATTTTTCATATGAAAAGTTAACTCTAGTGACATTCTCATTGGTGGATTTTATTTATTTATTTATATTAAATTTATAGACCGCCCTTCTCCCTGAGGACTCAGGGCGGTGTACAGTCGGAATTAAAAAACACATAATATAAACAATAAGAACAATTAAAAATAGAATAATAAATTTCGGCTCAAATTAAAATCCCAATCCCCGTTACATTTAAAATTTAAAATTTAAAATACTGCTTGAGCCAGCCCGGCTTGTTTGAAAAAGTAAGTTTTCAGGGCACGACGGAAGGCACTGAGATCTGGGATTTTCCTTATCTCGGGGGGTAACTGATTCCAGAGGGTAGGTGCCCCCACAGAGAAGGCTCTCCCCCTGGGGGTCGCCAGCCTACATTGTTTGGCTGACGGCACCCCGAGGAGGCCCTCTCTGTGGGAGCGCACGGGTCGATGGGAGGTCGTCTGTGGCAGTAGACAGTGCCGTAAATAACTAGGTCCTATGCCATGAGTGTTCTTGCTGTTATTTATTTATCAGCTGGCCAGAAGATATGCTCTGTGCTTCGTTGAATCATCATTTCATGCTTAGGCTGCAGTCTCCCTGGTCTACTTTAATAAAAATGTCAAGAGAAGACATTACAGAAGAATCCTTCCCATTGGACTTCGCATTAGGAAGTGTGGGCAGCTAAGACGTCTTCAAATAGTACAATAATAATGCCCAGCAATAAAATCACTGACTTTTGCAAGATTTTAACATCTGTAAAAGTGATGGAGATTAAGATGGCACCCTCTTTGCATCTTTAGCTTACAGAAATTTACATGCAGTCCTTGACTTACTACCACAATTGAGCCCAAAATTTCTGTTGCTAAGTGAGACATTTGTTAACTGAGTTTTGCCCCATTTTATGATCTTTCTTGCCCCTGCTGTTAAGTGAATCCCTGCAGTTGTTAAGTTAGTAACACAATTGTTAAGTGAATCTGGCTTCCCCATTGACTTTGCTTGTCTGAAGATCACAAAATGGAATCACATGACGCCAGCAGTGGTGGGTTGCCCCCGGCTCAGGTAGTAAAACCAGTGGGACGCTCCGCACCGACCTGGACGTCATCATAGGCGATCTGCGTGCGTGCTCCCAATGCAAACCAGTAGTAAAGGTAAGTAGAACCCACCCCTGGACCCCAGGACATGGCAACTGTCATAAATATGAGTCATTTGCCAAATGTCTGAATTTCGATCATGTGACCATGGAGATGCTGCAATGGTGTGAAAAACAATCATAAGCCATTTTTTTTACAGTGCTGTTGTAACTTTGAATAGTCTCTAAATGTAAATGTTGTAAGTCGAGGACTACCTGTACTGTTCTGCTTCCTATCTTTGTCCATCTGTATGATTGCGGTACCTTTCCTAAAGCAGACTTAAGGTAAAGATTCCCCTCACACAGATGTGCTAGTCGTTCCCAACTCTAGGGGCAGTGCTCATCTCCGTTTCAAAGCCGAAGAGCTAGTGCTGTCTGAAGACGTTTCTGTGGTCATGTGGCAGGCATGACTAAATGCCAAAGGTGCACGGAACGCTGTTACCTTCCCACCAAAGTGGTCCCTATTTTTCTACTTGCATTTTTTACGTGCTTTCGAATTGCTAGGTTGGCAGAAGCTGGGACAAGTAACGGGAGCTCACCCCATTACACAGCACTAGGGATTCGAACCACTGAACTGCCGACCTTTTGATCGACAAGCTCAGCGTGTTTGCCACTGAGCCACCATGTCCCCATAAAGCAGACATAGATACCAAGAAATTATTGGTTCTAGTCCTCCCTTAGCCATAAAAGCCAGAGAGGTGACCATGGGCCTGTCACTCTCTCTCAGCTCACATACTTCACGAAGTTTGGTTGTGAGTAAAATAGGAGCAGGATCATTGTATACACAAACTTGGTTTGTACAAAATAAAGAAAGGCTAAAGAACATTTAATAATAAATAAATATACAAATCAATAAATACCTTTACTAATCACATTTGTTCATCTCCTTGGAGTTCCATCAGAGCAGTGAGATGATTCTGAAGACCTCATTCAACCATCTAATTGGTTGTATTGATGGATGGTATGTACAAAGAAGACAGGCTTAATCAACATGGTATGTACAAAGAAGACAGGCTTAACCAACATGATCAATGTAATCTGCATTTCCTGAGGATTAAATAAATAAATAGTATCGTCAGTTACTATTAAAGTGCATTCTTTTTTAATGTGGTTTTTTATTATATCCTTAGAAAGGCTAGAAAAAAATAGCAAATATTCAGAATATGAATAATTGATTTTTATTTTTTTTTATTTTTTTTTTTTGTTATTTTTATTATAACATTTACAACTTTTTCTTTCTAGGACCTAATAGTTCACTTCCTTTTTTCCCTTCAGCTTTGCGTGGTCTCCTATTGATTTAACACAACTGCATTTTGTACTACATGCAATTGTTCCTTCGTTTGAGACGGCATACCACAATCAATTCATGCATGTTGCATGTTGAGTTTTATTCTGAAGGGCTTTTCAATTTAGGGTGAGGTTTCCCCAGGCAGATATGAACAACTTGGGGGGACGGTGTGTGTGTATCAGATTTTTTTTTTAAAAAAAAAAAGCTGCACAATTAGCCTTCCAGTGGCAATCCTGTCAAAACATCCTCCAGGCTCTTTTTCTCATTTTGCCTGCAAAAATCCCACCAAGAAGATGCAGTACTGCAATAGATTTAAAGTTAATTATTAAAAAGTAGTATATTTATTTCTTGGCAGGTCCTAACCTCAATGAAATCATTAGTTTTTATGCATTCGTTTTATTCCTAGTTTAAGGAGGCAGTGATACCACAGTTTCTGGCATGGTATAGCATTTATTCACATTGAATTTTCTTAGTTGTCTTATTGTTAGAATAAATTACCTTCACATCAGTCAAAAGGATTATTACGGAACATTGTAGACTTCATTAAATTGCCTTCTTTCCTAACTAAAGGGATATTTCTAGATTGGCATTCTAAGAATAGTAAGACAATACGTATAAATTCAAAAGCAATTGAATTATGCATTTCAGAAAAATATACAGTATAATACTGAGGTGAGAGGAGATATGTCAATATCTTTTATAACTGTATCCAAATCTTACTTTGGAGTTGAGCTTCTCTTTTGCAAAAAAGAAGAAAGTGGGGGGAAACTGATCAATTTTTTTAAAAAATTAATCATGTATTACAATATTTACACTCTTCAAATCAAGCACTAGTTGTAATTTAACTTGACAGCCTAGAGGTATAGTTTTACTTCTGGGATGAGACAATATAGTACATTTTAGTTGTGGATGCTTATAAAATGCCAAGGAGACAGTTAAAATAATTTGGATTCACTAAAAGTACTAAATAACTTGAAATGATGGTTAAAAGGTCTAAAAACAACATATATATTATATATAGGATTTTAAAACAAACATACACAAACATACAGCTTGATAGTGGATTATCAAACGGTAAATTATTTATTTATTTATTTGTATCTCATCTTTATTATTTTTGCAAATAATTCAAGGCAGCAAACATGTCCAACACATCTTCCTCCTCCTGTTTTTCATCACAAAAAAATAACATTTAACACAGCACAGTACTTAAGCAAAATGGTTCAATTGAGATCTGCATATGTGGGACCGATTGGGTTAGATTGTAGGAATGACACCGAAATATAATTTTATCATATTTTATCTAAATCTTAAATTATTGTATTGTATTCCAATTTCATTTTAGACTATATTTTATTCCAATTTTGTTTTAAATTGCATTTTATCCAATTCCATTTTAAATTGCTTTTATCAAATTTTAGTAATAATTCGTTTCTGGAACTCTGCACTTTGATATGGCCCAAGGGCTAATCAATAATTGAATAATTGAATAATTGAATAATTGAATAATTGAATAATT
>WNWU01000007.1:28029711-28046035 GCA_012654045.1 Ptyas mucosa
GAATAATTGAATAATTGAATAATTGAATAATTGAATAATTGAATAATCGAATAATCAAATAATCAAATAATCAAATAAGGAGAAAGAATTTGATAATCAAATTTGCAGATGAGGCTAAAATAAGGGGAATAAAATGGTCCTTAGAAGACTATCAAGATTGTTGAAACAATGAGTAGAAAGCAGCAATACATTTTCATAAGGACAAGCATAAAATCTTTCCTCTTGGAGGCAAGATGATAGGATGAAGAAGATCAGGCTGGGCAAGAGGATGTGCTGTGGATATTCTGTTGGATCATTAACTGAACGTGAGCCAAATCTTCAGAAGTGTAGCATCAAAAAAAGATAGAGATAATTTTTGCTTTCTATTCTGTGTTGGTTCAGATCACCAACAAGAGGTTGTAGAAACAATGTTTTTAAAAGCCTCTGACGATCCCAGCTGAGCTGCGCAATCATAAGAGGCTTTTTTTTTAACTTTTAAAAGCATTTTTTTGGCCAAAGGGGTTGTAGAAAAAAATTTATTTAAAAGCCTCTGATGATTACGCAGCTCAGCTGGGCATGGGGTGGGCAGAGATTTTTGCTACCGGTTCTCCAAACCACCCGCCACCATCGCTACCAGATCGGGCGATCCGGTCCGAACCAGGAGCATTTTACCCCTGGGCTAGACTTGTTTGTTGTTTTACAGAAGATTAGACCAGAAAATGGGTTTAAATGATAAAGAAGCAGTTTGACACCTGGAAAACTTCTTAATGGTAAGAATTGCTCAAAAGGTTTTAACCAGTCGTTTTAACCAGTAGTAAAGATCTTTTTCCAGAGATTGGGTTCAAGTTTACTAACTCCAGCTTCCCATCAAAATACTGCATTTGGAGCCCAGCAGGTAACCTGGAAAATGCTTCTTAACAATTTTGTTTTAATTCTTTCTATGTTAATCATGCTGTTATATGGTCCTAATTGTACCCTGCACAGTAATTTTGCTTGGGATTTAGCTGCAAACAAGTTAATTGCAGCAAGGATAAACTGTGCTCCCCTGAAAAAATAGTAAGTTTGAATGACTGATGTAGATATCTGTGCATTACAGGACACATAATCCAGGTGGGGATCAATACGAACAACTTGTAGTTATTAGTCAACGATATTGGCTATAGTTTCTTATTAAATCTCCCCCCCCCCCAAATTGGGTATTAATGCCATATTGGCCTCTTTCCATCTCTCTGAAGTCTTTCCTCCCTGTGAAATTAATCGTATTTTGTAAAGATTGTAAAAGTTTGTCCTCAAAACATTTATAATAAAACCTGATAATCCATCTGGCATGTTTCCTTATAATATTTTTATAACTTCAGAAATTTCCCCTACTGCTATAGGTCCTTTGTCTCGGTCAATGAAATAAATGCTTGGTAAATTTTGTTTCTTTAGATATTCATTTTATTTATTATTTATTTATCTTGTCGAGTACATAATAGATAATATATATCAATATAAGCATGAATTGAATACATAAAATGAATACAATTAAAGGGAACATTAGGACAGGGACGGTAGGTACGCTGGTGCTCTTATGCACGCCCCTTGCAGACCTCTTAGGAATGGGGTGAGGTCAACAGTAGACAGTCTTAGGTTAAAGTTTGGGGAGTTTTGGGATGAGACCACAGAGTCTGGCAGTGCATTCCAGGTATTGACTACTCTGTTACTGAAGTCGTATTTTCTGCAATCGAGTTTGGAGCAGTTCACTTTAAGTTTGTATCTATTGTGTGCTCGTGTGCTTGTGTGGTTGAAGCTGAAGTAGTCATTGACAGGTAGGACATTGTAGCTATGCTTAGGTCATCCTGAAGGCGGTGTAGTTCTAAATTTTCTAAACCCAGAATTTTCTCTAGAGATATGTCACTTCCTTTATACAAATTAAACAATATTGCTGAAATTATTTTTGTATGGCTGCACTGTCAATTAATACAGTATCTCCCTCTTGTAATTTCAATAGCCTTGATAATCTTCAAATCTCTTTTCTTTAAAATAACAAAAAGTAGTGGCATAGATCAAGTATTTTAAATATGTGATCTTCACTAGATGTCTTTTCAGAGTTTCCCCCCATAGTTTGACTTGACCTTCAAGAAACCATTAGAAGTAGTTTCCAACCACATTTTATAAATCCCTAGATAGTTCCTGAAGCATCATTATTGTGCAACAGTCTTATTTATACTGAAGGATAAAATAACAATATTGGACTGGAGGGTGGCTATATTTTCATGAAAGGGGGAAAATGTGCTCAGCAAAGTATTAATAGCAACAAATAATAATGTAGGACAACCTTTCCCAGTGTTGAATGGGAAAAATGGGACTGTTATACAACATATTTTAGAGGTAGTAGATTGGGGAAGGCTGACACTGAGCAGTCATATTTAATGAAATCACCAACTAAAAGGAACCCAAACATTTCAGTTCTTTCCCCCATCTCCCACAATTTATTTGTTTCCTCAAAGGGTGGATACAAGAACTTGACCTCATTGGAAATCACAAAAACACAGAATTGTTGAATTATATTAGATGGAAATGGAATGTGTACCTGGAGTCACAGTGGAGAGGAGTCTTGTCAGTATCGCGGTTCCTCAGGGACGAAATAGTAGAAAGAATCCCAAATTAAGAGACTGCATAGCGCCCTCATGGTGCAGTGGTTAGAATGCAATATTGCAGGCAAACTCTGCCCATGGCCTGGAGTTCAATTCTGATGGAGCTCAAAGTTAACTCAGCCTTCCAGCCTTTCAAGGTCAGAAAAATGAGAATCCAGATTGTTGGGGGGAATATGCTGACAATGTTAACCACCCAAAGAGTGTTGTAAATGGGGGAGGAAGAAGAGCTTCAGAGTTCTTGCACTCTGAAATCTCTCAGGGCATACCTATTTGATTAGAAGGTTATAGCTCTAGTCTGGCAAGATTTTGTCCATTAGGTGTAAGCAAATAAAAGATTAGACTTGATTGGATTTCACTGTGTCATTCTTGTGTTTGGTGTGACAGGAAGGAGCCATTTAGGCCCCTGGGTTGAATTGCTAAATCAGTGCAAGAATTCTTTCAGACAGCTATCCTTCTTCTACTTAAACACATCCAATGGAGGGCAGCCTACCATCTCTAGGAAATTCGTTCTACCACTTGCTTTTACCACTGAAGAAGTTCTTCCCAACATTCAACAGAATTTGTCTTCCTGTAACTTAATCCACTGTTCCTTTGCTTCCAATCTGGGATGATACAAAACAAACCCTGACTTCCTTCTGTGTGAAATCACTGTACTTAGTTGAAGAGCGCTATTATATTCCCCTCATTCTTCTCTTTTCAAGACTACATATTCAGAACGTATCTTTTTTCCACGGGAGTTAATTTCCAGACAATCATCCTCATTGCTCTACTTTTAGCCTATTCAGTTGTTTGAATCTTTTGAAAATTATTGTCTCAACACAGTCTTTGCAGTGGGGTCTAGCCAGTGTACAATAGACAGGAAATAAATGTCCCTGCGATTTGAAAACTCCCTTGATGCAGTCTAAAATGGTATCTGCCTCATTTGGTTACCACCTTTAGAACGCTCCATGGCTTAGGACCGGGCTATCTTCGAGACCGCCTTCTGCCACCAGTACCCTCTCACCGACCAGTACGCTCCCATAGAGAGGGGCTTCTCAGGGTGCCGTCGGTCAAACAGTGTCGACTGACGGCCCCCAGGGGGAGAGCCTTCTCTGTGGGGGCACCCACCATGTGGAACAAGCTCCCCCCGGAGATACAGACAATCCCAGATCTCCGCGCTTTCCGCCGTGCCCTCAAGACGTTTCTATTCCAGCAGGCTGGCCTGGACTAACCTCTTCTAAAATTGCTCTTATATTTTTAAATCTTAATCTCATAAATTTAGAGTTTTAATTTTAGGTTTAAGACCAAATTATTTAATTGTATTTTAATCAATTCTTTAAAATATTTGTATTATATGTATTTTATCATTTGTCTGTACACCGCCCTGAGTCCCCCAGGAGTAGAGCGGTATATAAATATAATATAATAATAATAATAATTTGTAGTCATATCACACTGGAGATCCGTATTCAGTCTGTGATCAGTTACAATTCTAATAGTGTGTTTGCAAGAACAAAGATGAAAGACTGCAAGCGATTGAACTTAATTATTCTATCAATGTTAATTAATTACTTTCTAGATATTAATTACATGCATGTCATTTAAGAAAAAAACATATCCAGTGTCTCATTAGACAAAATGCCCAGGTACTTATATAAATGGAAGGCTGTATTCTGGATGGGAAGTGGAGGTGCAGGAGCTGAATTAAGTCCCAAAGGTGCTTTTTCAAGAGGCCACTAGACTTCCTTGTTTTTCTTTGAAGACGTTTCGCTTCTCATCCAAGAAGCTTCTTCTGCCGAAGAAGAGTTGAAGAGGCTTCTTAGATGAGGAGCGAAACATCTTCAAAGAAAAACAAGAAAGGTCAGTTGCTTCTTGAAAAATAACCTTTGGGATAACTGTGACTCGGATGACTGAGAATCTCCATAAACATTTAGTTAAATTAAGGTTCTGCCATGAACCTTCTATGTCATATTCTACTTTTGAGTTAGAAATTGTAATAGTAAACAGTGCGATGTTAAGATATTTAAATGTTGTAGCTGGAGCAGTGGGGTTCTGCATTGAACTGGAACCAGAGATGGCATTGACTTACCTTCGCTACCGGTTCGCAAATGTGAGCGCGCGCTCACTAAGTAGTTTGTCTCTCTTGCTCTATGTCATCCTCTTATTCTTGTCCTTTCCAGCCACCCAGAAAAAGCAAGACTTGTTGGCTGTCTCCTATGTGGATGGGCCTGCCGATCCCCGATTTTGCCTTTTAGGGATTGCCCCTTCTTAATTACCCCCATACCTTTCCTTTGCTTCTCAGATATTTGTACCTTTATACCCCCTTCCCCAGTGGTGGGATTCAAGTAATTTAACAACCGGTTCTCTGCCCTAATGATTTCTTCCAACAACCAGTTTGCCAACTGGTTCTCCCGAAGTGGTGCGAACTGGCTGAATCCCACCACTGCAGGGGTGAAATCTAAAATTTGTTACTACCGGTTCTGTGGGTATGGCTTGATGGTGGTGGTGGGGGTAATGTGACTGGGTGGGTGTGGCCAATTTTTTTTTTACTTTTAAAACCATTTTTTACATGTAAAACCATGTAAAAATGCTTTCAAAAGGCTCTGACGATCCCAGTTGAATTGCCTGATTGGCAGGCAACTCAGCTGGGATCGTCAGAGCTTGGATTGTCAGAGCCATTTAAAAGAAAAAAAAGGCTCTGATGATCGCGCGGCTCAACTGGACATGGGGGGGCGGGGGCAAGGATTTTTGCTACCGGTTCTCCGAACTGCCCGCCACCATCGCTACCTACTCGCCCGAGCCAGTCTGAACCGGGAGCATTTCACCCCTGCACCACTGCCCTTTCCATATTCTCTACTTTGTGATACAGCATAGACTCTCCTTTTATTGTTTTATTTTGGCTTCTCTGCCCCCCACTCCAGTTATTGTATTACTGTTGCTGTGTTGCAGTGATAAAGAGTTAAAAGTTTTCTTTCATTCCTATGTTCCACTGTAGACCTATAAAAAAAAACTTTGTAGGATGGAAGAACTAATGATTTAGTTTCATAGCTGAAGCAAAGCAGCATCAACTGAAACTTTGGGGTTTTATTTACTATATTGCAACTTGAGGATTCTGAAAAAGGAAAAAAAGGGGGGAGGGAGGGAGGAAGGTTTCCAAAACTGGACAATGAGTAGAAAAATAAAAAAAGAAAATGCTTCATCCAGCCTGTCACAAACAAAAAGGATACATCCTGAGAGAGAATAACAGAATTACAGAGTTGGAAGGGACCACCTTCCAACTGAGTCATGGTGGCACAGTGGTTAGAATGCAGTAATGCAGGCTAATTCACTGCTCACTCCAGGAGTTTGTTTCTGAATGGTTCAAGATTGTCTTCCAGTCTTCCACTCTTCCAAGGTTGGTAAAATGAGGACCCTGATTGTTGGGGCAATATGCTGACTCTGTAAATCAGTTGAAGAGGGCTGTAAAGCACAATGAAGCGATATATAAGTCTAAATGCTATTGCTATTTCTTGGAGGTCTTCTAGTCAAATGCCCTACTCAAGCAGGTGACCCTATGCCAGTGATGGCTAACCTTTTTGCCGTCACGTGCCAAAAGCGGGGGGAGCGGGGGGGTCGCGGGTTCATGTGCCCACATCCATAATTTAATGCGCCCCACCCTCCCGTGCATGCGCATGTGACCCCCACACACTTCCCCCTGCTTTTGGCACATGATGGCACAGTGGGCCCGGTAGGCCCATTTTCCCCCCTCCCCAGGCTCCAGAGGCTTTCTAGGAGCCTGGGGAGGGCAAAAACAGCCTTCCCCATCCCCCTGGATGCCTTCCAGAGACCAGAAACAGCCAGTTTCCCAACTTTTGGTGGGACCAGAAGGCCTGAAAATCAGTTGGCCGGTGCGCGCATATCGCGCTGGAGCTGAACTAGGACAACACTCGTGTGCCCACCAATATGACTCTGCGTGCCACCTGTGGCACCCGTGCCATAGGTTCACCATCACGGCCCTATGCCATTTAAGACAAATGACTGTCCAATCTCTTCTTAAAAACCTGTAGTGATGGAGCACCCACAACTTCTAAAGGCAAGTTGTTCCAATGATTGATTGTTCTAACTGCCAGGAAATTTCTCCTTAGTTCTAGGTTGGTTCTCTCCTTGATTAGTTTCCATTCATTGCTTTTTGTTCTGTCTTCAGGTGCTTTGGAGAATAGGTTGACCTCTTCTTCTTTGTGACAGTCCCTTAGATACTGGAACACTGCTATCATGTCACCCTTAATCCTTCTTTTCCTTACACTAGGCATACCCAGTTCCTGCAACTGTTCTTCATGCAAGACGTTTCTAGAAGGGATAGGAAAACCCACCAACAAGGAAGGTTCATCGACTTAATGGGCCATCATTGGATCCACTGCAAAGTAATTAAAAATGACAGATGCCAACAAGCAGAGAACATAGCAGCTCAGTAGTTCAAGATGGAATAGTAGCCCAGGGCAGTTGACCAGGCCATGGAGGAAAGATTTCATTGTATATATGATGTACAATGCCAATAAAGGCTAAACTATACTAAGAGATGATGCTGGGCATTGTAGCCATTTGAAACTGGGGCTCCTTTTAGAATGGAGTGAAGCACTAGAGACCATCTGTTCTGAAAAGCTTAAGATGGTTTAGGTTAGAAAACAGCAGTTTTGAACTGAAGTTGGCACTGAATGCATTTGCACTGGGTTGGGAGAAGGAGGAAAGGACATCATCTGTTCATGCCTGAAGAAGCAATGGGTGGCCCATATTAGCAATGGAGCAAGCAGAAAGTCTGGATCTGCCCTTAATCTTCAGTGACCCAAATTTGTTATACATAAAGGGACCTGTTACACACACTAGGAGCATTACTGTGTTGGTAATAGAGTAATAACTTTTGGCCCATGTTGTTTTGAAAGAGCTGTGGCTGTTCTACAAAGTTTTGGTCAGCAGTCTTGCCAGTTTGACTGTAAAGAATAATTGTGTTTTGACCTGCGTGTGTTGCAATTCTTTCCACTGTGACATAACAGGATGCTTTTTATTATCAGTACCTGCTGAATAGTGGGTAGGTTTATCATAGATGGGGGGGAAAAGATTAAATCTTCATTCCCAGCAAACTATGATCCTAATCTTACCATAATTGAATACATCTTCTTTAATTAATTGAAACTAGAATAGATTGAACTGCATGAGTTACTGTTTGATTCTATACAATAAAATATTCACACTCTATGAACATCTCAAATATCTTCTGCAGTTTATCTCCATACTAGCCTAATCTCTGTCTTCTGGAAAAAAAAAAAGAAAGAAAAAAAATCCACTCTGGCTGGGCTGTTGAATGTCCAAACAGGTGGCTCCTTACGATATGGAACATTTCATTTTATAATGTTAATTAGTTTGCTTTCATTTGACGCTAGTAAGTTTATAGCAAGGATATCTTTTGAGGAAATATATTTTTCTTAATAAGCCATAGTGTAAAAAAAAAACCTGTTGAAGAATAGATATCAAAACTGCTTTTCTTTCTGAGACGGGAACTTCATTCCTAAAATAGGATTTCATTTAAGGAAAGGTTTTTCTCCAACCTTAAACTCAAAAGAAAATAAAAAATCTCGTTCTTTATAGCCACGTTGTCTGCCCAAATGGTTTCTTTTATATTATGTGTGTCGAGCTGATGGAATAGAAGTAGGGAAATTCAAATTGTAGTCCTCAGTCTTCCCTTAGGCACAGATGCTGGCTGGATGATTTTGGATCAGTCATTTTGTTTTCGCCTTGACTGCAACGACAAAACCATTTATCTACCTAATCACACCAGGCCAATACTGTATTGCTTTCAACATTAACTCCGAAAAGAGAGGGAGAGGGAGAAAGAGAGAGAGAACTGGAATAGGATCAAGTTATTTGATGGCTTACCTACCTTCCATGGAGAGCCAGTTGATGTAGTGGTTAAAGCACAAGATTAGAAATTAAGAGACTGTGAGTTCTAGTCCCACTTTAAGCCTAAACCAGCTGCATTACTGTGGGCCAGTCCCTCTCTTAGTCCATGGAAGAAAACAATGGAAAGTCATTTCTGCAAAACGTATCATAAACCATAACCCTATAAAAAACCCAGCTTGGTGTAGTGTTTAAGATGATGCCCTAGAAACAAGGAGATAATGAATTCTAGTCCTTCTTTAAGGACTAGAAAGGTAAAAAGTGGCAGTTTGGAGAAAAGCAAGTCACATTCCATTTTCTCACCACCACCACTCCCCAACCATCAAATATGTACAACATGAAAATGATACAAAAGTACCGTATTTCAGAACTTAGGCTACTTGTTAAAATAGCCATGCCTTTTTCCATTGGAAATCTCAGCATAGGTGTGGCTGCTTTAATGGACAACATAGAAATGCTCAAGTTCCAAAGCACTTCTTCCAAATCATTTTCAAAGTACACACAGCCCTAATGTCTGATAGCACAGAAGAATACTGGTAATGCTCCATAACACCACTGGCCTCTTCCTCATGAACCAGATTCGTAGGAGAGGGAGGGGAAGGAAGAAAAATAAAAAGAAGAGGCTAGCAAACACAAGAACGTTAATGGCATAGCTAACACACATAGCATACTTTTGTTCCTCTTGTATCTCTCCTGAACACACTTGTAAATGGATCATAAGCTTCCTAACAGACAGGAAGCAGCAGGTGAAGCTAAGCAGAATCACATCAGATACCTGTACAATTAGCACAGGGGCCCACCAAGGCTGTGTGCTCTCTCCACTTCTCTTCTCTCCGTATACCAATGACTGCATCTCAAACAATCCATCTGTTAAACTACTGAAGTTCACAGATGATACAACGGTGATCGGTCTCATTCAAGACAATGAATGAATCAGCATACAGACGGGAACTAGCCTTGTGGTGCGACCAGAACAATCTGGAACTGAAATGGTGGTACACTTTAGGAGAAACCCTCCCATTCTACCACCTCTTTCAATACTAGACAACATAGTATCAACAGTAGAGACCTTCAAATTTCTAGGTTCTACCATATCTCAAGACCTAAAATGGACACCTAACATCAAAAACGTCAAAAACATAAAAGAATGTTTTTTCTGCGCCAACTCAGAAAGCTCAAACTGCCCAAGGAGCTGCTAATACAGTTCTACAGAGGAATTATTGAGTCTGCATCTGCACCTCTATAACTGTCTGGTTTGATTTTGCAACCCAACCAGATAGACACAGACTTCAGAGGATAATTAGAACTGCAGAAAAAACAATTGCTACCAACCTGCCTTCCACTGAGACCTGTATACTGCACGAATCAAAAAGAGAGCTATGAAAATATTTACAGACCCCTCACATCCTGGACATAAACTGTTTCAACTCCTACCCTCAAAATGACGCTATAGAGCACTGCACATGAGCACAACTAGATACAAGAACGGTTTTTCCTGAATGCCATCACTCTACTAAACAAATAATTCCCTCAACACTGTCAAACTGGTTACTAAGTCTGCATTACTATTAATCTTCTCATCGTTCCTATCACCCATCTCCTCCCACTTATGACTGTATGACTGTAAACCTTGTTGCTGGTATCAAGATTTATACTGACTGTTTCCTAATATGATTTGATTGCTTATTTGTTCCCTATGGCTATCATTAAGTGTTGTATCTTATGATTCTTGACAAATGTATCTTTTCTTTTATATACACTGAGAGCATATGCACCAAAACAAATTCCTTGTGTGTGCAATCACACTTGGCCGATAAAGAATTCTATTCTATTCTATTCTATTCTATTCTATTCTATTCTATTCTATTCTAATTCCTAAATACACCTTCTTTAGAATGTCTTACACCAAATGAGTTTGAACATCTTATTAAATGCCTGGAGAGGGATTTAAATGGGTAAAGCCTGAATTCTTGATGAATTTGGGCTATAAGAGCTTGCATTTGACTTGTGATTGCTTTCCTCCCTAACTGGATTTCATAATGATCATGATATTAAGAAATAGGGGCTGCCCAAAGATCAGTCTTTTAGACCAACTCATAATATATTTAGAAAACTATGCCTCCTAGGCATTTGATTGTATTCATTTTTAAATGACATGAAATTCATTAGGGATCCTTAGAAAGAGAATCCTTTCTGCACAAGAGATAAAGACACTATTAGGTTTCTCAGGTGGAAAAAGTGTTTTAATTGGAGAGGGAAACTGTTGTTTCATCAGAATAAGCCAAGTAGTAATACTGAGGGAAAACAATGATATATTCATGAAAAAGCACCATATCTACAAAATCATATATTTATTGTAACCTATTTGCCTTTTTCTTGAATGGGCTACGGTAGAATTCTTACCCTGCTTCCCCAATATATCTGAAAAATAAATTCAGCTTCTGATTTTTTTTATTAATAATTTAATGCATTTTCATTTCAGGATATTAACCTTTCCGGTTGCTTGCTGTCAAATTGGGCTATTGATTGATTATCCATTACTTTGTTTTAAAGTTATGGATGATAAATAGTTGCTGAGATTTGATGGTGTTGAAGTCATCTATGAATCATCACTTTTCATCTTTAAAGAACAGTATCCCATATTACTAACCCTTTGACTATTCCTTGTTTATAGCACAAAACAATTATACAAAATAACAACAACCTCTGAATTAGAACAAACGGTATGCTTCAGATCTGACTCTTCCACCCACAGAGTATTTCAATTGTGAATAGAAAAATACCATTTCCAGGAAGGAATTTGGAAAATACAATTTTGTTTCCTGACTCTGAAAGCAGAGTGGGAGGTGAGAGAAAGAATATGAATGAAAGAATTACTTATTTTACATATATTTGACATTCAATCATCAGAAAATCTTTAATGTAAATGTAAGATGAAAACATCTTATATAATGAACATACATCTATGGTCTCCGGATGCAGGTGAACAACAGTATGTCAAGGTTTAGCTGTTTTTATGGCAGTGTATACAATTCTGTTGCTTGCTTCTTTAATTGTAAACCTGTTTCATTTTAACTTGATTGCTAATACCAGGACAGTAGTTTTTTGGGCAGGCTGTGTTGTGGCCCGTCAGAGGCCTGTGCAGATTGTAGCTGATTCCGACAACGAGGAGGCTGGTGTGGTGCTGCGCCAGCAACCTATGCAGCTGGTGCTTGAGTTGGACAGTGAGGAGGCTGGAGAAGATGTGGTGCCAGAGGCGGGGATTCAGCCAGGGCCTTCAGAACCTCCAGAAGCTCCTTTAAGTGAAGAGGATGAAGAGAAGGAGCCTCTTCTCAATGCAGGGGCGCGCAGAGCTGCCAAAAGGCAGGAGTAGCTCCTCAGGAGGAGGTCTCCTCGAGAGTAAGGCTTGGGGCTAATTGGCCACTCCCTTAGCCTATTTAAGAAGGAACGCCGCTTGCAACAAGCTGTAGAGAACAACTTTAGTTCACTCTCCTTCGCGTCTGCAAAATTGCTTCTGGGCTTTCTGCCAACTCTAGTAAGACTGTGATTACCTTATCTTAGAATTCTGGTAGGCTGTTAAGACAGTTCATTAACAGCCTTTGAATGATAAAAACTAAGTTATTTGAGGAAAATAAGCTTTGTATAGAGTTCGTGTGTGCTGCGTTCTTTGGGGTCCGTAGCTGGGGCAGAACAGGCTGGGGTATTTAGAACCTAAAGTACAATAAGCAAACTCTCACAGATATTGATGATCCTGCTTTTGAAGTTCAGAAATTGTGTGTTTGAGTTGGTCCTGAGACCTATCAGATTTGTGAGGTCAGTATATTACTTTGGAACAGATCACACAATCGCTGCAGTCGATTTTCCTTGCAGAACACATGTTTGAATGCCTCCAAATATTGCCCAATTGCCTCCATTCCTAACTGGGTGATATTTCAATAAAAAAAAAAACCCTACAACCTCTGTAACCTTAGTTAATTAAGGGTTATGTAGTTGTCAAATAACATCATAATCCATCAGTTGTGATTGGTGAATAACTCCATGAAGGAAAATGATACAATGTCAAGTCTCTTTCTTAATGGGGGGGGAGGGTTCCAAATACTCTTCAATTCCAAGTTTCAGCAACAAGCTGTATTTTTGTCTGTGTAAACATGATAGGCTAATGCAATTTTTTAAAATGTTATTGCTATTTTTATCTCTGTGTAAGTTAAAAATGATTTGCCTAATACTGTCTGAACAAATTATTGTTTGAAAAAAGGGCTGTCACAATACATCGATTTTCTGTCTTCTTGCACTTCCTTGCTGGCCTGATAAGAACAATGCATGCATATTTCTCTCTCTCTCTATGTCTCTCTCTCTCTCCCCTTCTCCCTCTTTCTCCTTCTTTTTCTCTACTACTACTACTTAGAGATGTCCTTTGAGAGTTTCCTACTCCTTGCATTACAGGAATTTTGGTCCCATTTATCTAGAGTAAAATCAGATTCTTATATATCTAAGAGCTTTCCAGCATATAAAAGTATTTATTATCTTCTGTTCAGGAAAAAAAACACCTATTTTTTTTTCTTGGTCACTTGGAAGATAAATTTTTCACCTATTTTCTTGTTAAAGAAACAATCATTGGGAATATGTAGTGCTCACCTTTCTAGTGTTTATATAAGAGATTAAAAATAGACAGCATATATCACCAAATACAAATACTGCTTAACAAGAAAGGGTTTTTTTCTCCTTAATGGCAAAATACCTAAGTCAATTTTCAAAGGATATACTGGTACTCTGAAGAAAAGGACTCCAAATATATTAAGCAGGTATCATACAGATAGTCTTTGACTTATGACCACAATTGAGCCCAAAATTTCTCTTGCTGAGCAACATAGCTGTTAATTGAGTTTTGCCCCGTCTTATGACCTTTCTTGCCACCGTTGTTAAATGAATCACTGCAGTTGTTAAGTTAGGGCTAGGGTTGTTAAGTGAATCTGGTTTCCCCATTGACTTTCTCTGTCAGAAGGTTGCAAAAGGTGATCATATGACCCCGAGACATTGCAATCTTTATAAATACATTTCAATTGCCAAGCATCCTAATTTTGATTGCATGACCACAAGGATGCTGCAATGGTCATAAGTGTGAAAAACAGTCACGAGTCCCTTTTTTCAGGGCCTTTGTAACTTGAATGGTCAATAAACTAACTCTTTACTTGTGCTTCCTTCTATTGCTATGAAAAGACATAGCATCAGTGGTGAAATCTAAAATTGGTTACTACTGGTTCTGTGGGCGTGGCTTGATGGGGGGTAATGTGACTGGGTAGGTGTGGCCAACTTTTTTTTTTTACTTTTAAAACGATTTTTTTCTACAACCTCTTCAGCCGAAGAGGTTGTAAAAAAATGGTTTTAAAAGCCTCTGATGATCCCAGCTGAGTTGCCTGATCGGCCGAGGCTTTTTTTCTTTTAAAAGCCTCTGCCGATCAGGCAACTCAGCTGGGATTGTCAGAAGCTTTTAAAAGCATTTTTTTTACAACCTCTTCAGCCGAAGAGGTTGTAGAAAAAATGTTTTTAAAAGAAAAAACAGCCTCTGACAATCAGGCTCATCTGGGCATGGAGGGGGCAGGGATTTTTGCTACCGGTTCTCCGAACCATCCGCCTCCATCACTACCGGACAGGCGATCCTGTCCAAACCGGGAGCATTTCACTCCTGCATAGCATCATAGCTCAGTCTGCATGGTGTGTTTAACTGGGTATATTGGGGGGGAGGGGAGGAAGTAGAGAACATATTGATGCAAATTGTCCACCCAAACCAATATCCATTCAACTAATCCAGTGCAGGTTAGTTGTTCTGAAAGAGATCCAGTCTTGTTTGAAACTAAGCTAACACCCCCCCCCCCCCCCAAAATTGGCTACTTTGTCTTGTGCAAATTACTATGTTTATGGGAGTTACAGCTTTTCCACCCAGGTTGGGTAGAAATGAAGCTGGGTTAATCAATCTATTTCAACCTCCTACTCCGTTTTGACCACAGCTTGATGTTTTGTATAGGCAGTGGCTAACAGAACCCCTAATCAGTGGATTCCATGTTCATTTTTCCTTCCCATCCAGGCCAGAAAAGTAAGCACCTGTTTTTTTGCCTTTCTGTGAACATTTCTTTTGAAACTGGAAAAGAAGAAGAAATAATAATAAAGCCAGCTTTATTATTACAGTTCTTTCTGTCAAGTGAGCTAATGAGAAAATCCGATAAAATTCTAGTCAATTTCATCCAATTAAAACAAAAGAAAAGGGTCGTTGTTTCAGCATTACACTACTGGATGTATAACAACAGCAACAATTATCTCAGTACAGACTGGCTAATCAGAATAGAGGCATTTGTGGATGTGTTGTAAAGTCCACAACAAGTAGACCTAATACAAAAAAGCAAAATGCCAAGTTATAATAAATTTTAATTCTGATCATCGTTATATTATATTAGTTAGCTTTAATGGTAATTGTTTTTCTTTTATACTTGTTTGTGGATGATTTTTTAAAATGCCATCCAGAATGACATTCTCTGAGGTAAGCAGGCATATAAAAGCAATAAATAAATCATTTTGGGAAATTATACCTTGTTCCTCAAGTTTCTAGAAACTTGAAGAATCTTTCAAACCATCTTTTTCTTCTTCCCCAAAATAATCTTCTACCTTTCTTATCTTGGGAAAGTCAGCAGAGATGGCCAGATTGAAAGAGTAGATTTTTATTGCCATTTTGATTGGTTCCGGGTCAAAAGTACCCATGTGTTTCTCAAAACGGGGCCATTTTTTAAAGCTTTTAAATCTGACAAACAGATTTGGGTCCAGACCAATGGTGGGCTCCTCCCGGTTCGGCCTGGTTCTCCCGAGCTGGTAGCGGTGACAATATGACGTCACCGAACCGGTTCTGCCCCCCCACCCCCCGCCCCCATGTTATTCTTACCTTTTATTTGGCCCCACCCCCAATCTATTGCTGCCTCCTGAGTCCCAGTTGATGGCTAGAGAGAAAAAAACTGTTTAAACTCTTGCCACAGGGCTTGAAAGGGCCACGCTACAGCTGATCAGTGTTAAAAGAAAACAAATGAGTAGACCGATGCCTGCAAAAGTACATGAGGAGATCAGTGCCTGCAAAAATAAATGGGTAGATTGGTACACTCTGTAAGCAGTTAAAAGCCTGGTAGACCAGTACCTCTGCTAAATCCTAAAGAATTGTCACATGACCATCAAGCCACGCCCACAAAATAAGCCACGCCCACAGAACCGGTAGTAAAAAAATTTAGAACCCACCCCTGGTTCAGACTAAAGGTTTTCATCCTCAGCAAGTTTCAGATTTTTTTAAAAAAAATATTTATTTATTTATTTATTTAAAAAATTTGGCCAGCTATTTGAGCTCAGTGTAACTCTGGGCGGCTTACAACCATAAATTCCTCAGCATGCTCTGTCAGCAAAAATGGAGCTCTGCCTGTTTTCACTGGCAGAGGGCTGCAGGAGGCTGTCCAGGCTGAAAACAGGGCCGGGGGGTGGCACATGCTCCATTTTTGTTGGCAGAGGGTTAGCAAAACAAACTAAAAGCAAAACAAAAGAAAAGGAGAAATGTTTCCCCTTTTGCATTTGAGCATCCAAGAAGGGACAGGAAAGGAGAAAGGGAAAGAGGAAAGACAAAAGAAAAAGAAGGGAAGATGGGAAGAGAGCAAGAAAGGAAAAAAGAAGGAAAGGGGAAGGAAGAAGAAAGCAGAAGGAAATGGAAGGAAAAAGAAGAAACGGAAGGAAGGAAGGAAGGAAGGAAGGAAGGAAGGAAGGAAGGAAGGAAGGAA
>WNWU01000007.1:28046045-28059479 GCA_012654045.1 Ptyas mucosa
GAAGGAAGGAAGGAAGGAAGGAAGGAAGGAAGGAAGGAAGGAAGGAAAGTCCTGCCTTAGCACTTGGCCACCAGCAGACGGCAAGGCTCCCCTGGAGGACACAGGTTTGGTGCTCTCTCTGGTCTCACCTTCTTCAGCTGGAGACAATGGATCCCACCCAGCCCTGCCCAGGCCATCACAGATGCCCCCAACACAAGCTGGCCACACCCCCTGGCCACGCCCCATGCCCTTCTCCCCATGAGGTTAAACACAACCCTGATGTGGCGCTCAATTAAATTGAGTTTGACACGCCTGTTTTATAATAACTGTAAGAATCTAACCAGTTATCAAAATACTTTATGTATTGCCAAGGAAATTAGTACTCTTTGTAAAGTCGGTCTGGCCAAGCATCGGAACTCCCAGTATATAGATAAGATACTCTTCTAAACTAATAGTATACAATGGAGAAATCTTATTTCATTCGAGCTCAATTCCTGGTGAATAATACCATATCAGCTCTGCATTTCCCAATCAATTCACAAGTGTGTTTATTCACATATACAGATGTAATGTGGGGGTTATATTAGTGTTATATTACATTACAGCAAAAGGATTACAATGTAATTCATGGAATATACTTATGACAGCATGAATAAATTGTTGCCTTGCTATTGTTAGATTAGAGGTTGGCAGGCCACATATAACTAAGTAATTTACAAGCAACCTCTTGATGATGGGAATTAAGACAGAGGATAGTTTCTCATTTTAGCCAGTGTGTTTGCTTGAAAAGAATTACAAATGATTGTAATTTGCACTGAAAGGGAGAATGAAAATGAGTGAGCTTTTAATATTATAGCAGTGAATTTTTACTATATTTAAGCTGTCCTTCCATCTACATTCAGTATCATCATTTATCCTTATAATGGTTATTAATCTACACAAATCACATTGTGAAGTAAATATAACTATAGTTCTATAGGCTACACTGATAAGATTAATAATTAAAAAATAAAGCCTACATATAAAGATTTTTAATTAAAAAAACAAGACTAGAAAACATTAAAAGTGATGAGTTAGAATAATGTAAGAATAAACTTTAAAAAAGTGAAACTTAAAATTAAAATAGATGCCACTAAATAAAGCAGTGAATTCAACTAAAGGAATTTATGAATTCTAAACCATTTATGAATAAGCTACTGACAAATCATGCAAGAATATAATGTAATAAATAACAGGATAAATAAGAAACAAAGCACAGATTCCATCTAAAATCTAATAACAGAATCAAATCACACTTCATGCTGAGAATAAATCATATCTGTTTAACCATGCTTATTGGATTCAGCTGTTCTTCATTACATATGCCTTTTATTCTTTTATTTTCAGTTATAGCAATTTCTACAATGGCTTTTCTTGTTATGGACCCTAGACACAAGATTTGGTTGATGTTGCCCCATCAGAAGTGATTTATTGTAAAAATGTAAAGTTTTCCAGGATCTGGAAGTGGAAAAAAGGACATTGTTTCTTATTTTTGAATGTTTGTTTTTATATTTCTGTAATCTATTATTTTAAATTTAATTCTGTATTCCTATCCCCTCTTGTAATTTATTTTGTCTATGTTTTCTTTAGTTTTGTATTTACTATATATGGTGTCTCAATGTTATGGTATCGCTTGACAGTTTCTTTGGCTCTTCTTACCAATGAAAGTCTACAGTATTAACCCCTTCAGCCTTCAGGCTTCTCCCTTTTCACTTTTTTAAGGCAGCAAAATATTGGATCATTTCCCAAAGGTGCTTTTCCAAAAGGCAACTGGACTTTCTTTTCTTTTTTTTCTTTGAAAACGTTTCACTTCTCATCCAAGAAGCCTCTTCAGTTCTGAAAAGCACTGTTGGGGCAACCATGACCTGGATGATTGACAATCTCCACAGACATTAGATTGTTTCTAATCCCCAGCATTCACAATTTCATCTTCCTGGAGATGGCTCACAGGCTTTTGTTATTATGCTGCCAAATATTACCTCCCATTCCCTACCAATTTCCACTGATGATCTACATACTGTGTCCTTTTTAGAGCTCTATAGGGAGGTTTCCATTTGGTTTGCAACTTACACTCTACGCTTGACAAAACAAATAGAATCTAAGCTTCCTCTTTTAGATTCTGTAATGTTTTCTTTTTCTTGGGTTCTGGCAAATGTCTTCCATTTTGTCCTTTTAAATCCATAAACTCTTGCATACAGTGCAGGGGTGAAATGCTCCTGGATCGCCCTGGAGCCCGTTTGGTGATCCGGTAGCGATGGTGGAGCAAAGCTCCACCCACCCGCCCGGGTATCATTACCATTAGAAGGTTTTGCGCATGCACAGAAGGTTTTGCGCATGCACAGAAGGTCTGTACACATAAGTGAAGCAAGTAAGTGCGCCCCGTGCATGCACTTCCAAACCAGTAAGGAAGGTAAGTAGATTTCACCCCTGACACAGTGAGTTATTCCATCTCTTGAATCCAATCAGGCTTTCCAAGCTGCAGCTCACTACAGCCAGGTCTTAAAACCACTGACCAGTTGGTTGCTCCACAGGCTTTCTGATGCTTGTTTTGCTTCAATTTGCTTTCCAGAAGGACAATTGTCTTGGTAGTGCTTCTAGGGCTTCTGCCAGTTTTGGTTTATCTATGTGTTGCATCTTGAATCCTACAGTGTTAGAGACATCCTCATCCTTCTGAGTCCAGAGCTCCCTGGAAATTTCAACAGCTCCCACCTAACTGTGATTTTAAAGAGCTCTAAAGACCTGGCTCTTCATCCAGTCTTTGAAAATGACAAAATAGGACGGTATTATGCCGGGTCAAGTGGGCATGCCCACCTGCAGTCGCTGCTATGGGTTCGCCCAAACCGCTCCGAACCGGCTAAATACCACCACTGATTGTTATGGTTGGTTGCATAGTCAGCCAGATGTTTAGATTAGATTGGGCATTTTTCTTCACTTATTGAAGGACCTGGGATAGGGAGATGTTGTTGTTCAATAATATTAAAGGTATCATTTTAGGATGTAAATTGTTCCAAGTAAAGCTACTTTTGCAATTGACTGATGATGACTTTGCTCATGGTATTCGTGTGGTGCTCCAGTTGTTTTGGGATTGCACCCAAGGCACCTATTACTATCATCATTATCATTATTATTGTTACCATTATTTATTCATTTTATTTATTTGTGTTCTGCCTTTATTATCCCCACAACTTTGTCACCACCCCTACACATATACTACATGTCAGTTTTGGAAGCCATTTCTCTTTTCTTTTAGCTTTCTGACTGCCACTTATTTTAGCTTGGGAAATTGGGAGGGCTTTTTTTTGTTGGCGTGGTGGAAGAATAGCCATAACAACATTCCTTGCTCTGGAAGTCAAGGACATTTGCCTGCACCTGGATGGGAATGACTGGGGGTTGTTTCCAGTTGAGCCTGAAAGATGGATTGGACCAGATGTGGGTTTCAGCAGATTCTGACCAGTTCTAGAGAACCGGTAGAGGAAATTTTGAGTAGTTCAGAGAACCGGTAGTAAAAATTCTGACTGGCCCCTCCCCCAACTATTCTCTGCCTCCCAGGTCCCAGCTGATCGGGAAGAAATAGGGATTTTGCAGTAACCTTCCCCTGAATTGGGGTGGGAATAGAGATTTTACAGTATCCTTCCCCTGCCACGCCCACCAAGCCATGCCAGGCCCACTAAGCCACACCCACAGAACTGTTGGTAAAAAAATTTGAAACCTACCACTGGATTGGACCATGTGATGAACTTGTGGGCGTGGAGCGGGGTTGTTGGGAAAACCTGGAAGTTTTCAGATTTGGGTTTTCCCAGATGTGCCAACATGACATCTCTAATAAAGTGGAACTTTGAGGAAGATCTTGCCTCGGAGTTTTATTTTGTTGGGGGTGTTTGGAACCCTGACACTATACTTGAGGTATGTTTTATGGGCTGCATTCTTCATAAAAGGTAGAGTTGTTTTAAGACTTGTGCCCAGCCAAAAAATGTGCATAACTAGGTGAAGAAGGAATGCCCACTCTTATGGATGGTGAGTTACAACTACAGAATTCCTATAATTTCTTAGTCATCAAAAGATACAAAACAGACTGTGTCTGTGTGATATTACCGAAATAGGTTACTGCTCAGAAAAATAGATTATACATAAAATATTTTTCATAAAAACTCTGTATTCCTTCTGCACCAGATATACTTTTTTTTAAAATTTGATTTATATGCCACCCTCCTCCGAAGACTCAGGGCGGCTTACAATGCATTAAGCAATAGCCTTCATACTTTTGTATATTTATACAAAGTCAGCTTATTGCCCCCACAAACTGGGTCCTCATTTAACCTACCTTAGAAAGGATGGAAGGCTGAGTCAACCTTGAGCCTGGTGAGATTCGAACTTACAGTAATTGCAGACAGCTGGTTTTAATCACTATGCTTTTAGTCTGCTGAGCTAAACCAGGCTCCTACTTGGCACTCATACCAAGTGTATTTTAAATCACAGATTTCCTAACATATTGTCAAAGCAGAAAGCTATTATCCATCATAAAAATGTTACTGGCACAGACATATTTTGATCAATATGCCCACAATAGGATTTGTCTCTGCAAGAGTTCAGTATTAGCAAACATGCAATGTCTTTTTCTCTTGGCAGCTAGTGATTTAAAAACAAATTTTGGCTTTGATATCTTAAAAAATTACATGGACAATATAAATTGTGAGTTACACTTCATCAGAGACTTTGATGCTTTCCTGGCGTAATAGTGCTGGTAAATCCATTCCAGATAATGCTATGAAAATATACCAAGTTGCAATTCAGAGGTTTATTGTTGTTTTTGTTCTCTGCAGGGGTTATAAAAGGCGATTGCCTATTAATCAACCCTGAGTGTATGATCAAACTGTCACATATAATTTCAATTACGTATGAAGAAAAGTGATGTCTGTTTTCATAATTTCGGTTTTACTTCCAACTAAATGAATCTAAATTCATTTTAACTCTAGAATAGAGGCATTCCTGAGGTGTTTTTCAAGGTGTTTGGGGAAAAGACATCTTATTTACATGCTTCTTAGGATACCCAAACTCACTCAAAGCCTCTTTGAGAATTATGGACTCTTATGTCCTTTTGAGTCCATTCCTTGAAGATGATTTTTTGATCTTGCAAAGATTTCTATCTGTTGAATAGTGGAATGGAGAAAAACCTGTCCTGAGTCATTTATTCCTTTTTCATGATTAGCACTCCTAAACTTTTTCCCAGCCAGGTACCAGCCACAACTCTTCAGAGATGCCACCCTGAGCAGTAGTGGGTTTCACTTACCTCCACTAACAGGCAACCAATTGTGTTGTAATGCCTACCAGAATCCTTCCCTCTTTGCAGATGATAGCTAGCAATAGGGAGAGGGAGAGAACCGAGCCAGAAGATAGGCTGAGATCTCAACAGGCAACCAGTGGTGTTATGATGCCTACCAGAATCCTTCCCTCTTTGCAGTTGACAGTTAGTAATAGAGAACCAGAGAAAGCTGGGCCTTTAACATGCAGTCAGGCTGCAGCTATGATAATGAAGCAGGAGAAAAAACAGCTGCCCTCCAATCAGGACATAGAGTTGCAGACTAACCAGCATTGGTCAGCAGCAGCGAACAGAGAAAAGAGACAACTCCGACCTCGCAGTATACCCACAGCTTCTAAACTGAAAGTAGGGGCCCGATGATGACAAGTTAGAGAGCTTGTCGAAACGTTGCCAAAAAAAACCTTTAAAGTGTTGGTTAGGATTTTAGCCAAAGTTTTACAAGACCTTACAAAGTGTTTTGTTAGGATTTTAGAGGATTTTGAGCTGGGATTTTAGCCAGGATTTTAAGATTTTAAGCATTTTAACTAACAGACTTTTAATAATGCGGGAAAACACCCGAGATTTTAACTTTTTACAATCACACACTCGCGAAAACTTGAGAAGACATATATATGATAGGCAGCTGCTGTTTCTAAGCACAGTGGGAAATCTGTACCTAGCCAATCAGAAAGTTATTTGCTTTGATAGTTGATGAGGTAGGGAGCCCATTAAAGGGAAAAGTTTGTTAGGAGACTGAGAAAGGGATGGAAGAGAAGACAGGCTTAATCCATCAAGACATGGCAGGCGAGTCAGTTGACAGCTCATCTCATAATTGGCAATTTAGCCCAAACAGGGAGAAATCTGGGAAGAAGTATGTTAAATCTCACAAAGAAACTCCATCTTAATGAATTCAATATAAATGAAGGTGGGAAATTAGTTTCCAGGTGTGGGGCTTTTAGTACTTTCTAAGCTTGGTTGCTTCTTTGAGACATTTCATTACTAACTAGGTAACGTCATCAGTGCAAGTGATGTGGGGTTGCTCCCCGATTATTTTGCAGTAGCTTATCCTACCAGTTTTGCTCAGGATGTGGTTTCTTCCTTGGTGGATATTGATTAGATATTGTTTTCTGGCAGATTCCATGTTTATCTGAGAGTTGGCTGCTGGAGGGGATATATCAAGTCTTGTTTCCTTCCTATGTTTCTTGTTGTCTCCTTTGAATGGTGTGTAAATATGGTTTCTCTATGTCTATTGATGATTGATTTGTCTGAATGTCTAATTTAAACAAGGTAAGGATTATCATTGTCGTTAATGAGTCTCTAATGTCTACATTACATTGTCTGTAATTTCCACATTTCATTTCGCTCTGATGTTACTATTTTTTTTCCTTATCCATCTTAACATCCTGATACTAATGATCAGAGCAGTGGTCCATGAAAACCTGTAGGGTAATAAATAATTGCTAACTCATAAGTGGCTGCAAGGCTGCCAGTTAAGGTATAAGATTTTTTTTTTTACTCTTAGCTTGAGATTAATCATTTTGTTGGCACTAGAGATAATGAGGTGTAAAATCATCATTATAAATGTTCGTTCTGCAGGGTTTTCCACATTGACATGCATTCTTACAGTCCTTGAATCAGCAGAAAATAAACCAGTTTAAATTGGACTAGCCTGATAATCAAATTTTACCCTGCCTCAGTGATGAGATAGGCAATTACTGTTGGATTTTTGTGGCTGTATTTCCTCCCCTATCTAGTATAACTTGCCAGTGAGAAACACATACATAAATGACTGCCTTTTACATGTGAAAGTTATCTGGCTTGGCTAACTACAGTATGCAAGAGTGCCTGAGGTGGAGGCTTTGGCCATTTTTCAACTTGACAGAATGACAGGTCACTAGTGAACTTTTTCATCTCGCTGGCCTGTCATTCAAGTGACTTGAAATATGGCCTATCACTCTTCTGGAGGAGCACTACACCCATGGGCACAAAGAATCAGGCTGACAGGTTGAAGCAGAGGACAGATGCAAAGAGAGACAAGATGGCAGTCTCCCTTCTGCTTTATCCCATCCTTCAGCAATACTGATAGTTACTCAGGCATAAAAAGAAGACATAGGCAGAATTCTTGTCAGCTTCCTTCCATTTCCCAAATAGCCCAATTCAATAACTGCTCTAAAGAAATGGCAGTGCTTATGAGGGAGCTGTGGCCAGCAGCATCCAGAACTAGTCCAAGGAGCATTCAAGCATCATAGAAGGCAAAATAGGGCTGCTCCCAAACCAGTAACTGTCTTGTGCCAGGCCAAGCAAACATACACAAAGGGGTGGTTTTGTTCTCTATGCTAAGTGAGGCTTGAAAATACACATCCTTGCAGTAGATAAAGAAGTGTACCTTACTAGAGCTTCAAATCAAAACAACAGATAGGAAAGTAGTCAAGCGGAATCGAAGGATCAGCGCTTGTGGCAGATTTATCGTCCGCTCCATGTTCAAAGTCAGGATTGTGAGGTTAGTTAGTCAAGGTGTATGGCGTAGGAGTTAACATGTGTTTGTCATTAACAGAGCCTGTGTTTGCTGTTCCGTTTTAATAGACGTGGCCCTGGTGCAGCTCATTTAGCAGGGCAAGACGGCTTCCACATGAGCAGTCTTGCAGAGTGTCTTTGCTCTCTTTTCAGCCCCTTAAACTCTTGCATTGGGAGAGGGTGATAATTCTGCATCCTTATCTTCAGAGAGTGATGGCAGCAGTGCCTGCTATTTGCTGTTTTGACCCACCTCCTCTGAGGCTCAGACAGCAGTCCATCTGGTGATGCTGGAGCTGGCTGCTCTTTTGGTTTAGGGCAGTGATGGCTAACCTTTTTGCCATCGTGTGCCAAAAGCGGGGGGAGTGCGGTGGGGTCACACGCATGCGTGCCCACATCCATAATTCTATGCGCCCCCCCATGCTCCCCCTGCTTTTGGCATGAGATGGCACGGTCGGTCCGGTAGGCCCATTTTTTGCTCTCCTCAGGCTCCAGAGCCTTTCTAGGAGCCTGGGGAGGGCAAAACGGCCTTCCCCACCCCCCAGAGGCCCTCCGGAGGCCGGAAACAGTGTGTTTCCTGACTTCTGGTGGGCCCAGAAGGCCTGAAAATCAGCTGGGTGGCGCATGCATGTGTGCTGGAGCTGAGCTCGCGTGCCCACCGATATGGCTCCACGTGCCACCTGTGGCACCCGTGCCATAGGTTCGCCATCACGGGTTTAGGGTATATGTGTATCTGACTCTGAACTTTAGCCCACCATGACAATAATACAAATTGTGCACATAATGGCCAAACATTGTGCCAGTAGCAGCCTTTTTGTTCACAGATGAGCTAGGGATGGGTTCTACTTACCTTTACTACTGGTTCGCAATGGGGCCGCGCGCACACAGCCGCTTCACTCGCTCACTTGCTCGCTCGCGCTTCTGCACATGCACAGAAGCTTCCTGGTGACATCTGGGTTGGTGAGTGGAGCCTCCCGCCGGTTTTACTACCGGTTCTTGCAAACCAGTCCGAACCGGGGGCAAACCACCACTGAGATAGGCCTAAAGTCTTCCAAGGACCACAAAACACATATTTTAAAAGTCTAGTCTAGAAAAGCAGTAAAGCCACTTAGAGATATATCTATGGGGATTCTCAGTCACCCAGGTCCAAAAGCACCTTTGGTTGACCCAAAGATGCTTTTTCAAAAGACAACTGGATTTTCTGGTTTTTCAGAGATGAAGAAGCTTCTTGGGTGAGAAGTGAAACTTCTTCAAAGAAAAACAAGAAAATCCAGTTGCCTCTGGAAAAAGAGAACCTTCCCCGCCCCCCGCGCGCCCACCCCCCTTCCTGGCACGCGATGACAAAAAAGGTTAGCCATCACTGCTATAGAATCTCCCAATGAATACCTGTTAGGGTAAGAGTAGAGAGATTTTAGTCTGACAATATTCTATTGGGTGTAAGCAAATAAAGAAATGAAATCTGGCTGGATTGTTCTTGGGTTTAGCCAACAATGAACAAATGAACGAATGATCAGAAATTCTGTTCACTGCTGTTTGGAAATACTGTATGTACATGCCAAGATACATACATATATACTGTAAAAGGTGTTCATTGACAACTTGGGCAGGCTGTACAGACTCTAAACTGCGAAGTGGCAGAAGGAATAATTCAATTACATGTTTTTGAGAAAACTGAAGTACAAGGTTATGTCAATTCCCAAAACTGAATTTATTCCGTTTTGGAATTAACATAATCGAAGAGAATTTATCCTCATCAGATATGTGACCAATTCTTAACAATTTCTTGTTAAGCTTTATAACTGGAAATAAAAAATAATCAAAATAAATTTCAACTATGTGGACTTTCATCAAGATAGGAATTGATTTCATTTCTATTCAGTGAGTGTTGCTAGTAATTGTAGGTTGTCAGTTACAGCGCTATTTTAAATCTTTGGTTTCAAGCGCTGTAGTCTGTATGGAAATGTTCCGCAGACTATTCAGAACCCTAGAAGTTCATTTCAGATAACATGATTTTCATATGTAAAAAAATACTTGTGCTTATACATGAAATTATTTAAAGCAAGCCTGTAATTCTCAATTGTATGACTAATCTGATAGGCGTTCATCTCGCCAATCCATCAGGAATCAATAAGGCTGGGCTGGAGTGATATCAATGTGCTGGCCATGATTTTGCAGTTCAGGATTTCCCCAGAGGCTTGTAAAGTGGTCAAAGCCCATAAATTCAGAGGAAGACCTGGAAGTTATGAAGCCACAGTAAACATTTTCCATAAATAATTTTCAAGAAATGAACAGCAGTTCCTGTCATTTAGGACCAGGGATCAGTGGTGGTTTGCCCTTGGTTCTGACCGGTTCGCAAGAACCGGTAATAAAACCGGTGGGAGGCTCCACACATTGACCTGGACGTTATCATAGGTGATCTGCGATGTGAACTGGTAGTAAAGGTAAGCAGAACCCACCCCTGCCACAGATATATTAGTTTTGCACAACAGGGACTGGTTTCTATGGAGAAGATACTTGTGGACATAATGGGCATTTGAAGAGAATGCTACCTGAAATCCTCAGAGGGAATACTCCAACATCCCCCTGGATACAGCCATATTGGACAACTATTTCCAACTGTCAAAAAGCTGGTTGAGAAATGTCAGCCTTCTGAGGTAGTTAAGACAAGAGGCACAAGCCATAAGTATCACAACTATCTTTAATGTAAGGTTACAACAACAGAATCTTGCAACTTTGAAAGCAATCCCCCTCCCCTTACTTTTATTTTCCAGAAAACTAAGAAAAGAGAGTCTTTCTGAAACACTTTCCATGTTCCCTTTCCTTCTATGGACTGAGATGTCTTTTGCATGATCATTGTCTAGGCTGTGACTCATCCTCCTGTCTCCCAATCCTCACCTGTTATTGTAAAAATCCTCCTAAGGGAAAGGAAAGTTAGGGAGGAAATAGGGCAGGACTGTAAAACTGCATGGTGCATGAGAGACTCAGAGAAGGGTAAGTTAGGTGATTGGAACATGGAATAGCTGGGCCATTTGTGTCATGTAAAAAATGGCCCAATACTGTAAGAAAATGATAATCAGTCTGCTGCTGGGAATGATAGACAACTCAACTTCACCCTTACAAAGTGGCTGCCATGATAGTAATAAGGGCTGCCTGTTCATAAATATCTGCCCAGACTCCACTGACGTTGTGTGGCCAATAATAGTAAAATAATAATCAGATAACAATAAAACCTGGCAATGATTAAGAGCAGAAAAATTGAAGAAAGAGATAGTGGGGGTAATTCTGGCTGCATAAGAGCAAGCCTTAAGAGCAAATGCATGTAAAGCCAGAATTGAGAAGACAGCAACAGACAGCAAATGCTGCCTCTGCAAACAGGCTGAAAAACAGTGGACTTACCTAGTTAGTTGCTGCAAGAAGATTGCCGAGACTGATTGCAAACAACAGCATGGCAAAGTAGCAACAATGGTGCATTGGCATGTCTGCAAAAAATACCATTGCCTTGCCTTCTACAACACAGTCTATGAACCACCTGATTAGAGTATTTCTTGTGCAAAAACAAGCAGTTACTGATGATATATCATCCAACCTAAGAATATCATTTGCTAGGATACAAGGGTAAGATTTTGTCTTGGACAGAGCAGGAGTAAGGCACAAATAATTCATGATAAAAATAGCTGTGCTTTACAATAGGGGTTGCTATCAACATCCAACTACAAGATAAATGAAGAAAAGATTGTCATGGCTATTGGATATAGCAGAGGGGACATGCAATTAAATCTACAAACATGACTTTGTCTGCTAAAGGAAATTCCAGATGATGTTGTAACCTAGGCTTACTGAGTCATTAAAACACACAAGAGGTTCCAAAAACCTCTTTTATTGCAACAGCTGTGAATTACTTTCATTCACAGCTGAGTCCCAATTAGGTGCAAAAAGTCCTTCGGGAGAAGTCCTTCCGGATAATCACCAACCTTTATCTCCCTTGACACGCTGCCAAAGACCGACTTGGCAAAGCCACAGAGAGTCCAGAATCAAACAGAGATGCCGACCGGGAACAGAATTAACAATGTTGCTTTCCTGCAAAGGGCCACGTGCCTTTGCTCCTCTTTTAAGCTTTATGGGAGGGGCCAATCATCTCTAGGCCTTACTCCCGAGTCGTCCCTTTTGTTTTAACTGCTCTTGCCTTTTGGCAGCTCTGCACATGCGTGCACTAGGAACAGGCTCCTCTTGTTCCTCTGCTTCGCTGAAGTCCAACTCTGGATGCTCCGGATGGTCATGGCCCTGGCCCTGGCCCTGCCCCATCTCTGCCTCCGACGCAGAGCCCTCATCCAAGTCTTCCCCAGACTCCAGGACTGGCCCATAGTCCTCCCCAGCCTCCTCACTGTCCAACTCTGCTGTCAGCTCCGCAGGCTGCTGGCGGATCACAACAGATGATAACTCATACTCTTAATACTAAATCTCTTTTTAAAAATTATTAAAATACATTTCTTGACTCAGTTGAAAATCCATCAGCTACTTCAGAATCTAACTATGAGGAAAGTTATCAGGATAACAACAACTGTGACTGTCTGCCCTTAATTTATGGGTGTTTACATGCCTCCAATGTATTTTGCAGCTCAAAAGAATTTTTGGTTTGAACATATCCAAGTTTAAGCATTGGAGTCATAGAGTGTAAGATAAGAGTATCGAGCTACGAGAATTATTTATATATTCATTAGGAAATATTTGCGAGATTAAACTTGCTTGTACCTCTTGTTTCTCTTTCCTGCTGTTTCTCCCCTGAAACCGGCTTTATCATCCCCTTCAATGCCTGATATTAATCACACAAGGATCACTTAAGAAATGGAATAGTGCCGTGTATATCCATAAACCCTGAAATTATAAACAAATTCGTACATAACAATATTGTGGAGCACCAGCCAATGTTGGACCTCATGGCTTAGATATCCTACTTTCCATTTGAAATGCCCCGAAGTTACATTTTAAAATCCTAGCAAGCCTGCCTATTAGAGAGATCCAACTATGTCAAGGTTCCATTTCCTTTGCAATCTTGCCTGGAGTACATAGATTAGTTATCTGTTCTCCTGTCTGAATCTCCCGTACTGTTTTCTCATGTAAATGCTAATTGGGATTGCAATCAGGAAGTGTTTCACCCTCAGGTATTGGTCCTCATGCCTAGTTCATCCTAGTCACATTAGCTTTTATAACCTTTTGCATCTTCTTGTCCTAGATAATGCATAACTAAGGATGGATGTCCTTATGAAGCTCTTCTGTGTTCAAAATTAAAGCTCTAGTGTCTAGGGGCGTGCATAAGAGCATCAGCATGCTTACTGTCCTTGTCCTAATGTTCCCTTTAATTGTATTGATTTTATGTATTCAATTCATGCTTATACTTATATATATATATATTATCTAATATGTAATCGACAAAATAAATAAAATAAATAGTCTATTGTCTAGGTCTAGGAAATTATTGCTTCAGATTTAAAGGCAATTCAGTTAGACCACTTTATTTATACCTTCCTTTTTTCTCTTGAAGAACATAGAATGGAATGGAATGGAATGGAATGGAATGGAATGGAATGGAATGGAATGGAATGGAATGGAAT
>WNWU01000007.1:28066118-28095683 GCA_012654045.1 Ptyas mucosa
AAGAGGAGGAGGAGGAGGAGGAGGAAGAAGGAGGAGGAGGAGGAGGAGGAGGAGGAGGAGGAGGAGGAGGAGGAGGAGGAGAAGAAGAAGAAGAAGAAGAAGAAGAAGAAGAAGAAGAAGAAGAAGAAGAAGAAGAAGAAGAAGAAGAAGAATTTGTTTAACCTTGTCAATGTACCCAATCTAATTCTTCTAATTAATTTTTAGTCAATTTTAAGATCCCATTCACAAAAATAAATGCAAAAAAACATGCATATGGCATATAGCATATTTTAAAAAAGGAGAGGAGGATTTGGCAATTATTTTGTTTTTCTTTTATATGTTACGATATTTCAGGAGCTGTGGTTACTTGAAGGACCATGATTGAGTTCTGGGGGTTTTGTCTGTTTTTGTTTGTTTGCTTGCTTTTATTTTATTTATTTTTTACTCTATTATTGATCAGTAGAATGGAAAACAGATTGGCTCATGGTGCTTTCTTTTCTTAGCTTTCTGAGCCCAAAAAGAATGAATGACACTTCAATAACCTCTTGTAATGGCATGTGGGAATGACCTTGAGAGACAAGAAGAAGAGAAGCAGTCTAAATACTGTACTTTTTGGAGTATAAGGCACACTTCCCCCCTCCAAATGTGGGTGAAAATTGTGGTGCATCTTATACACCGAATTTTGTCAAAGCCCCACCCACCCGCCGGCCCCCATCCTTTGGCCATTTTCAGCCTCCGCACACCCCATTTTTGGCCTCCATGCATTGCATTTTCAGCCAGTTCCAGGCAGCGGGGAGTGGCAGTGGCAGGTTTCAGGTATCCCCGCCGCCTGGAACCGGCCAAAAATGCAGTGCACGGAGACCAAAAATGGGGTATGCAGAGGCCAAAAATGCAACATGCAGAGACCAAAAACTCAATAGATGAAGGCAGCAATTGGTGGCAATGTGCTATGGCAATCCCCACAGCCTTGGACAGGACTAAAATGGACTGTACAAATGCCAAAGACGCAATGTGGAGAGGCCAAAAACATGGCGCGCAGAGGTGGCAATGGGCTCTGGCGATCCGTGCAGTCTGGAACCGCTGATTGGCAGTATTCTGGGAGGCCAATCCAACCACCAATCAGCTGTTAGTGCTAAATCAGGCTGCGATAACGTGCTGAAGCTTAGCAGGATGTTTGCTGTTTACTACAAGAATGCTAGCAGATGAATACCAATGGATGCTGGTAGGCAAAGGCAGACATTTTTTTTTCTTATTTTCCTCCCCAAAACTAATATGTGTCTTATACTCGGGAGCATCTTATACTCCAAAAAATACAGTATATCTCATGAAAAAGGTACTACAGATTATAAAAGCAAAGGGAATATGAAAAGCATCTCACAAGGGACCCTCCCTAAATTTACTGGAAATTAAAAGTAAAGGAGGAGAGAGGTATTTTCAGACTTCCAATATTCTGCTCCTATAACCTTACAATTAATGAGGTGTTAGTAGTCATAGTTTATGCTTCTTCTCAAAAGCCTGACACCTGCAGACCAGTATTTGAAGGATTAGGTAGGGGGGAAAAGTGAAAACTATCACATAAAAATTCTTTTAATTAAAAGGTGGGTGAGTGGCAGTTTGCTGAATGTCATTTCTTTCATTTCACAATAATCTGTACCTTCCCTGGCACTTCATGCATCAATTAAATTCTAAGGAGAAACATCTGAAGCAAACTCTTTCCATAGGAATTTTTCAGAAGAAAAATGCAAGATTGCTAAAGATACTAGCTGGACGCCTATGCTTCACTATGAAACTATGTGCTCGGGCTTGATAAATTGACATTTACAGCTTGAAAGTTAATGTAGAATGTGTAACTCCATAGCATCAGAGTATACAATGCAACTGGCAGTTGGAACAGAGGGGGAGGGGGAGTAGAATGTCCCAGCCTGCAGCATCCATCGGTATTCATCTGGCTAGCATCCTGTCAGTGTGTGAGAGAGTTGAGGGGTGTTTGGAAACTCAAACTATTTGCTGTGTGAGCAAGAAGGAGGCAGGAAGGAGGCTGGGGGTGGCTTAGCTCAACTATTCTGTAGTAAAGCTGCTTGCTGCTGTGAAAGTAAAACTGAAAGTGAAACTCCTCTCCTCTGCTTGTGTTTTGCATTTGGAACAGATTTCTTTTCAGGTGGGGAGGGGGGGTAGAATTCCTTAGCATCAGAGCGTGTTAATAATAATATAGGAAATACTAATGCTCTGATGGTCATTTTGAAATATACTTTCTTAGTGAGCACCTAGAAGCCAAGAGGAACATACGTGGCAAATTTCAAGTTTGTAGGCTTTACGGTTCTGGAGATTTCATAATTACGGCGTGAGTGATTTTCGCTTATACACACACACACACACACACACACACACATACATATATACATATACATATATATACAGTGTCTACATGTGTGTGTGTGTGTGTGTGTGTGTGTGTGTATATACATATATATAAATAATAACTGCAACCAGTCCATATTGTAACAACAAGGAGAAGGAGGGAGGGAGGGAGAATGAGAATATATGGTGGAATCCCCAATAGTTATACTTTAATTAACTGAAATGAATATCTACAAGATGAAATTTAGTTATAATAATTAGTCTTACTCATTAGATTCACTTGATTACTCCAGAGCCCAACTATTCTAATTTACCTAAACTGGAAATCAGTAAAGGAAGACATTAAGAGCCATTTATTTCCTGCCATAATTATGGTGGCTGCACTACTTTAAAAAAAGATCTCCAGTCAAATAAGTGCTATTTATATTTTACTTCTACTTTGTTTTACTGTCAGATTGATTAGATAGCTATGTTGTCATATATTAATTGCATACGTACACACCGTAATTCCAAACTATTTTCTGTTTCTTTACATAGCTGTTTTCATTTGTAGATAAATTTGCAATACTTGTCTCCTTTTCTGCTGTTCATTCTTCTTCCTTCCATCATCCATTTTCCTTTTTTCTTTGTCTGGATTTGCAATTGATTGTGAAACTAGTTCAGTCACCTATGAACATGCTTGAAACTGCACTGACAGCTACTCCCAGTTTAACTTATGTTTGTGCTTTCAGCTTATAATAATGCTGGGCAGCAAAAGCCAGGTGTATTTCTTTTGATTAGTTCCCATTTGGTTTATAATAAAAGAATTTGCTTTATAAATTATTTGAAGAGAGAAAAGAATTTTGGAGACATCAGCAGGATGGAGTATGGCATGTTTAGTTACCAGACAGCCAAGCTGCATGTATGTGAATGTTATTTTTACTTCCACTATCATCATGTCAAGAGAAAACTCCTCCCACCCAAGCTCCTTCAGAGATGGTATCATTGAGTTATACCTTTGAATATTTGAATATTTGAAAGTTTGTCTTCCTTGTTCTGCTGTAGAGGTTCAGAGAAATGGTCTACCTGTAAATTTGACAGATAACATTAAAATTTCTTTGTTATCCAGATGCTATTCATTTTTCAACAGTCAAGAGTAGAGATGAGCAGATCGATATAAACAGTTCATTTTACCAATCTGCATCACAAATGTATTATTCACATTAGTTTGGTGGTATTCTGCTCTATCATTGTCTTAGAAATACATCAGTTTTCATTCATAATTCTCCTTGATGTACAGAATTTTGATGTACAACTTCACCTAATATCTTTTTTTTCTTTTGCACAGATCCCTCAGCAAAATCCTTTGAAATGCACAATCCCCTGTTATTAGCCCTCCGTACATAAATTTTACAGAAAGATACTTTTTTAATGATAGTTTTCAAATACCACTTGTTTGAATATCATTCACAGAGGAACGAGTGGATTTTTAGCATACATTCTGAGCAAAGAAAAATGAGCAGAAGGAGCCTCCGTTCAATCTGGGATAAGAATGAAGTTTATTCCAAACAGGAAATTAAAGTGGAACTACTATACTGTATTACCATGAAATGTTGAGATTTATTGGAAGCCAATTTTAGGGGGGAGGGGAACAACAACTGAATAAATGAAAAATTTATAAGAAAAAAGTTGGGAAGTGAGAGAAGTTCTGAAAAAATAATTCTTCCTATGCATGTAATTGGTACATCTATTCCAAAATATAAAAGACCAAATTGCTTTATAATTGGCATTGTGCTGTCAGTGGAGGGGAAAGGCAGTTCTAGTTCAACTCAGATAAACCTATTTAATCCTCACATCCCAGCTTGCTAAGTAATGATTAGTGTTTGTAAGGGAGACCACTAGGAAATCCCAGGAATATTGTATAGACTTCTCCTGGGAGAATGCATAGAAAAACCACTTAGTGCTTTTGCCTAAAAAACATGAATATGTCCCCTGAAATCAGAAGAAATCAAATCCTATTCATAAGAGACTTTATTTTACAATTATAATTCAGCATGGTTATGTTTTCAAAAGCAGCAATATGCATAAATCTACAGCAGTCCAAACTAAAGACTGAATATCTAAGAACTTGGAGCTTTTTACCCAAATTAGAATTGAGCAACATGATAGCAGGGTCTTTTTTCTGTAGCTCCTAGAGTCCCTCCTCACAGTAAAAGCTGCAAATCAGTGACACAGTTTTTCACAATTTTTCTGTAAAAACAAAACAAAACAGGCTAAATAGAAGTAAAGTTCAAAATATTCTATCCTAGTTCTAATCTTCAAGATTAAAATTCTAAAATATGCCTGGAACCCAACCCAACTCTTCATGCATATACAATTTTTCAGTACGTACCAAGCCAAATAAAGTCTATGTCCATGATGGTGAACCTATGGCATGCATGCCACCTGTGGCACATGGAGCCATATTTGTGGGCACGTGAATGTTGCCCTAGCTCAGCTCCAGCGTGCACGCTTGTGCCGGCCAACTGATTTTCAGGCCTGCCAGGGCCACAAGACGTCAGGAAACTGGCTGTTTCCAGCCTCTAGAGGGCCTCCGGGGGAGTGGAAGGCCATTTTCACCCTCCCAGGCTCCTCCCCTGGAGCCTGGGGAGGGTGAAAATCAGGCCTGGGCTTACCATGCCATCGCATGCCAAAAGCAGAGGGAGAGTGGGGGGTGTCACGCACATTGGGGGGACAGGACACACTGAATTATGGGTGTAGGCACGTGCATGCATGCCACCCCGCGCTCCCCCCATTTTTGGCATGCAACGGCAAAAAGGTTAGCCATCACTGGTCTATGTGGTTCAGCATCACAATAGCTCCTAAACTCTGCCCCAGTCTCACACAACAGTAAAATCCAATTGTTCTACCCTTTTTTTGTGACCTTGTCACCAATGTTCTTATTTCTCTTCTGTGGCAAAAGAAAACATACATACAACTTCTGGGAGACATTATAGTATCACATTAAAGATTCAGAATGCCAAGTCTCTATATATCGCCATATAAGAGGAGTCACAGGTGGCTTATTTTAAGAGCATGATGAGTTAGGTAGGAAGTGAACAGCATGAGCCTCAGCTGAAGGTATAAGTTACAGTGACCATGGAGAGAGCTTTCCGAAGAGTCAGAAATTATTTTAAGCTTCCTGCTTTGGGAAGAAATTGTATACTTTTTTTGTTCTCTTATTTCACTGAATTTCCTCTGAGCAGCTCTCTTTGGCTTAAAATCAGAAATCTGTATTCTGGTGACCATCAGGTTTTGGGAAACAATGGTTCCCAGAATTTAGCATGTTGTTACTATAATGAGCAGAGTTGCCACTGCGGGGAATGAAAGAGATGCAAAAGCAAGTTTAACCAGCCAGACTAACAGAGCTATATACTGGAGATGAGAAAGTCAGTCTGGCTTTGATTTTCAAAATTAGGCATTGCTTTAGATACTAAAAAGCGACATAAAGGGGCAAGTAGCATTTCTTGTAAGCGCTTAGTGGAAGAACCACTTTAGAAAGTTTAATCCAGAACTCACAGGGTCTTTCAAACAAAACAAAGTCTTAGAAGCTGATTTCCCAGTATGGCAGAGAGAATAAGACTTAAAATAGTATTTTAAAAATCCATTCTAGATTTCACTAGAAGTTTTTCACCACCGTAAAGAAGACAGCATAAACGGCATTCACTAGCATCCATCTTTGTTTGGTCAAAACAAACAAATAAATACGAGTATTTGTTAGATGAATATGTTTCTATAAATTCCATATAAAATGCTATATAGACTAAAAATATATAATTTACGGCAATAATTTAAGATAATTTTTTTCGTGAAATGATGTATAGATGGTATTTGACACCTGCGTAACCTTAAAAAATGTGTAAGAACATATCAAGAAAATGTTGGAAATGCAAAAAAGAGGGGGGAAATAAATATATCATTATATATCATATCATTAATAATATATATAATATAATATACAGTATATTTTATTTAATCTAATATTGTATAATTTATATATTATATTATTATTGTTGTTTATTGGTTCAATTTATATGCTGCCCTTTCCTGGAGACTCAGGGCGGCTTACAATGCATTAAGCAACAGCCTTCATACTTTTGTATATACCTGCTTAGTAGGGCTTTCGGCCCCACCTAAGCGGTGTTCTTTTTTATACAAAGTCAGCTTATTGCCCCCACAATCCGGGTCCTCATTTTACCTACCTCAAAAGGATGGAAGGCTGAGTCAACCTTCGAATCTCGATGAGATTCGAACTTGTAGTAATTGCAGGCAGCTGGTGTTACTTAACAGTGCTTAAAGAACTTATTATTATATATAGTGGACTTGGAGTCCTTTTTCAGATGAAACTATAACCATATTTGTTAGGGTATATGGAAGAATACCCGAGTAACAAAAAATCTTATTGTTATATATTATAACTAGGGCAAAATTATTATTGTTAAGTACAGAAATGGAAAAATAAAGAAGCTCAAAATGTTGAAGATCGGATATTTAAAGTTATGGACTTGTCAGAAATGACTTACTGATGCGTCTGTAGAAAGAAATCTACAGAGGTTTTTATTAAATATTGGTGTCTGTTTATGGATTATATTACAAAAGTAGAAAAAACTAGCTTGAGTATAAAGGCTTTTATGTATTAAATAAAGAATAAAAACTAAAAAAACCATATAGCCCACATCTGCATTTCACTTTCCTGAAAGTTATAGGCTTAGCTTTCTTTTTGCTGGTTTATATATAGAATTTTAATAACATTATTTTATATAAAATAAAATACTATTTTTTGAAAAGAGAATTGCTTTTATTAGGACAGAATCCGTTTAAAATCCTAACATGGCTTCTTTATAGGGAAGGAAAACAATGGTTTGAAAACTGCATTGCCCATGCATTTCCTTTTGCATACTGATGGCATTGACACAGATTTGAGATATTCCAGATTTTGGATAAAGTTCTATGTATCAGTTGAGTTCTATACAGTAACATTGTTTCAGATTCCATCTATACCTCCGATTCATTTGCATTCATGTGTACATTTCAGGATTTGAGCAATTACAGATGAACTAAATCATTGCACATCATAAATTGCAGGGTTGGAAGACTCTGGGTGTTCCAGCTGCTATTAATTGGATACAAAGAATTAATTGCATTTTAAAACTGCATCCAAAATTAGCAGCTTCTCTGTACAAAAGATGCAGATTTGTCAATGTGTTGTCATTTTTGACATGGCGAATTGCACCCTAAAGGCAGCCCCTTCTCTCCCCAAGCCTTGTTATTTAGTCAAAAAATAAATTTTCAAGCACCAGAATCCATTTAAAGTTACAAACTTCACAAATATATTTTTGAAGTTCCAATTTTGTGATTTTCAGTGACTTTAAACGGAAATAATATTTCAGGTAACTAGTATGGAATAGTGGCAGTGGTGGGTTTCAAAATTTTTTACTTCCAGTTCTCTGGGTGTGGCTTGGTGGGCGTGGCATGGCTTGGTGGGTGTGGCTTGGTGGGCGTGGCAGGGGAAAGATACTTCAAAATCTCCATTCCCTCCCCACTCCAGGGGAAGGTTACTGCAAAATTCCCATTTCCTCCTGATCAGCTGGGATTCGGGAGGCAGAGAATGGATGGAGGTGGGGCCAGTCAGAATTTTTATACCGGTTTTACAGAACTGGTCAGAACCTGCTGAAACCCACCTCTAGATAGTGGTTACACTGCTCTAAATTCCCTACAAGTCACAAAGCTAAATTAGCTAAGTATTTTCATAGAGTCCAAGTCCAAGACTAATGCTTCAAATTGTCTGGGTTGATTATTGTCTGGGTTGATTAGGATCCAAGGATAGGATCTCCTTAGTTTTGACACTACATTTATATAATATTTTATTGGAGTTGTGTAGTTATATTTTCCATATATTACAGAGTAAAACTGCTTTCAAGATCAACTGCAGTGGACATGGGTGGTATTTTGATGGAATACTGTATCCCAGCAGGTTGAAGACAGTCTCCAAAATTACCTACCATACAGGAGTTAGGCTGGAAAAAGATCTTTCCATTGGCCCTTCCTTATCTTCCTTGTCAGAAATGTGACAATTTGAGATGAAAGATGGAATAAAATAACATAAAATAAAACACAACACAACACAACACTGGACAGAATATAGAATGGGTAGGACCTTCAGAATAGCTCAGATTCTTCTCTACTCGGCCTTCAGCCATGACTTGTTGCGGATATCAAAGCATAATTTGTAGTCACTTTGTTGATATGGAACTAAAGAATAGATTTTATGTTAGATTCTGATAGTACATGGTCCTGAAAATAGAATGGATGACAGACATGGAGAGCAATGGTGGGTTTCTAAAAATTTTACTACTGGTTCTGTGGGTGTGGCTTGGTGGGCATGACATGGCTTGGTGGGCATGGCAGGGGAAGGATACTGTAAATCTCCATTCCCACCCCACTCCGGGGGAAGGATACTGCAAAATCTCCATTCCCTCCCCAATCCAGGGGAAGATTACTGCAAAATTCCCATTTCCTCCTGATCAGCTGGGATTCAGGAGGCAAAGAATAGATGGGGGTGGGGCCAGTCAGAATTTTTACTACCGGTTCTCTGAACTACTCAAAATTTCCACTACCGGTTCTCCAGAACTGGTCAGAACCTGCTGAAACCCACCTCTGATGGAGAGGGAAAATGGGAAAATCTTAAAAAGTAATGACACATTATGAAGAGGCCGTCAAGTGATTGGCTGCAGCTTGTCAGTGAAGAAGGTGTGCACAGAAGAGAACCATGAAAAAAACATCTTGTCTCATTTCAGATAATGTAGTTCTGTTGATCACCCAGCTTACCTTTGGATATCTTTGCCTTATCCCTGTAACAGATTTGTTATTGAGGAGAAAAATAGAGCAAGGAGTGCTATATACCTCACCTTAATTCTGGAAATTAATCATAATCAACAACCACCTATCTTGTAAGTGATTATGACAGTCTACCTTGGACAAGATGTACCTTGACTGGTGTACCCAGCAAAGCAGAAGCTGGATAGTCATTTCTCAAGGATGACATAATTTCATTTTGTACTGAAAATCCTGCATTAGTTAAAAAGATTGGTCTGGAAGACATCCAAGATCCATCCAACCTGTTATTTCTAAACTATTTAATCATATGCCTAAATATTTATTGTCTGAAACTGATTGTTCAAATTACTAATATTTCTGGACCAATGCCTCATGTATTTTTTACTTGCTCTTCATTCCGTTTTTTATTTCTATATTAATTTGATCAGGTTGCCGCATATGAACTGTTCACCACAGTTCATGGTCTCGCAATTTGCGTCATTGTTTCTAGTTACTTTCATTGAAATAATTGTTATTTTTAATGCCCCTCTATCAAAGATTTTCTTAAAGGTGGGCAATTTAGCTCTTCTGCTTTCCACCCATTGTTGTGAAATAGCATCGTCAATCAGAATGCATTTGAGAGCCGCAGTATCTTCCAGAAAAAGAAAATGCTGGAGTGAAGATTATAACTTGTCTAAAGCCCTGTGAGGAGCTTTGCAATGAGAAGTGTGTGTTCTGCAGGTGGAAAAACTTAAATTCATTCATTGGCAGTTCTTTTTTAGAATTCCAGGGAGCAGCTGCTAAAGAGACATGTCCATAAAATTCTACAGCACCACCGGTAGGGTAGACACTGCATACAATACATTTAGATGGCTGTTGCTCTGGCTTGCAAAATGTAAAAATAGTCAGTCAGTCCCATTTAACACAAACATTCCTATTTTACTAAAGCAGCATGAAACCTAACATATCTGCTAGTTTTTGTGAGCATTAAAGAAAATACATGCACTTTATTAGAAATGAAGACATCAAGAGCTTGTGGAAGCAACTGAAACTTAAATGCTTCTTCAGTTCTAGGCTTGTTGAGATTGATGTAAATCTTATCAGACATGAAATATGGGAAGATAAATCCGTTGAAAGTTATATTAACAGAATCTTGCATGTCTGAGAGTACAATTCTCCCTTTGTCACTTTTACAGGCTGATAACCAGTGATGAAATCCAATTTTTTTTTTACTACTGGTTCTGTGGGTGTGGCTTGGTGAGTATGGTGTGGTGTGGCTTGGTGAGCATGGCTTGGTGGGTGTGGCAGGGGAAGGATATTGCAAAATCTCCATTCCCACCCCACTCTGACACCAGCCAGAGGTGGCATTTGCCGGTTCTCCGAACTACTCAGAATTTCCGCTACCAGTTCTCCAGAACCTGTCAGAACCTGCTGGATTTCACCCTGCTGATAACCTAGGTAGGGTTCCTCCTGAGCCTCTGGGCAATGCTCTCTCTTAATCTGACTGTTCCCTAGGCAGCTTCTCTTTGTCCAGTCTTGAAAGGTCATTGCCACATAGCGTTACAAGACTTTATTATATTAAAAATAAATCATTTTAGTTGATTCATCTAGTCCGGTGTTGATGGTTTCTCTAAAATGCCAACAGGATTTTTTATAATCATCCAACCATCACCATGATACTGTAGTTGTAATGAGAAAAGACTTTATATTGTTTCAATGGTAGATGGATAGTGATTTCCTGCAACAATGTGATCAACTATTTTCTCATAGAAGTAACTTTAAGAATTATTTAAGAAATGAATGTATTTCCGAGAGTGACTAATTATATTCTATAAAAGATGTGGACCATTACAAAACTACTGAGGATAACAGCAATAAAAGAAACCCTATGCGCATTAGAAAAGTGTTTTAAAAGAAATAATTGGGCGATTCTGCAGCAAAAGACATAAACTAACAAAGCATATTCATATCAATCACAGTTTGGCACAATAATTATTGCATTTGAATTTGTTATGTGGAATAACTAATTATAAGAACAGTACAAGGTTTATGAAATCTCAGAATAAAAAAATGAGCAGAAGCCTTAACACTGAAGTTTACAGAAAACCTCCACACACAGGTCGATATCTTCATTTTGATTATCACCACCCACTGGAGCACAAAAGGGGAGTGAACAGAACCTACACCATTGGGCTGAAAGCTTGCTTATCAACAAAACCTCATCTAGGAAGTCCTCGGAACTTGTGGCTATCTCACTTGGGCCTTCATCAAATAAAATAATAATAATATTTTTTTTAAAAAAAGAGTAGGAGCTCTTTCATAAAGCAGGAGCTCCTTCATAAAAGACAAAGAAGAGAACAACAAATGAAGCAACATTGTCATTCTGTGCATTGTAGGAATATCTGAAAAGCTCAAGAGTATTTTCAAACAACACAATATACATACACAGTTTAAACCCAAAAATGCACTAAGACAGAAGCTTGTCCACCCCAAGGACAAAACACCCAGACACAAACACAGCAATGTGATACTGTATATGCAGTACAATGCAATGAGACATGTGCAAATCTATAAACTGGAGAAACAAAACAACCACTTCACAAATGCATGGCACAACATAGGAGAACAAACCCATCTGGACAAGATTCATCAGTCCATCTGCATTTGAAAGACAGAGGCCACTCTTTGAAAACATTCTGGAAAGAGAGGACTGCTGGTTTGAAAGAGGCATCAAAGAGGTCATCTACATTAAGATTGAAAAGTCCTGTCTTAACAAGGGGAGGGATACAACACCACATGTCTCCTGTTTACAACACAGTCCTTTCAGCAGTTCCAAGAAAGCTCCACACCCATTTGCACCACTCAGGTGATCATGAGAGCAGAGATAAACCTCCAATGTCCTTTGAGGGACATTGCGGGCCTCAATGTCCCTCAAAATGAGTACTAATGACCACATGACTGCTAGGAATATAAATCCTTCCATCCTCCACCATTCAGTCAGAACTGGAGAAGCTTCTTAGATGAGAAGCAATGTGTCTTCAAGGAAAAACAAACTTCAGTTGCCTTTTAATAAATGCTTTGGGGACAAGCATGACCTGGATAAGAATCTCCATATACAATGCATTCTAAATTTACCAAAAATATTTGCAAAAGATGATAATTTCCTAGCCTTTATTTGACAAACATCTGTACAGTTTGTAAATACTCAAAATAATTTTGTCCCCACTCTCTAGAAAAAGGGTTACATTAGATTCTTAAGGTAAAATGTGTTTTGAAATACAAAGGGAAATATCTTGTATTACTCTTTAGTACAGCAAGAATTGCTACAAAGAGATCATGCTCTCTTTTTAAAAATAGTAATTTACATTTCTCAGTGAATGTTTAGCTTCTGGTTTATATCCCATAATAAGGGATAATCTATCAACCTCAGAGGCAGTTGGGTCTGTCATTAAACTACTTATAACATCAGGTAGTCTTGTTTTGCTGTTTTAATATTTGAAGAGGCTATCATATCATCTCTTGATTGCCTCTGCTTGTTATAACTGAATTAATTCAGTTACTTCAATCTATCTTCATAGGATTTAATCTAAAAAATCACCATCTTTATGAGATCCTGTGATACCACTGACCTTTTGCTAGAGATGCTGAAATCTGAGTATATAAGCACAAACCAAAGGTTTGCAGGATCAGTATTATTTTAGATCCACCTACTCACCTTTCAAGTGAACTAAAAACTGTTGAGCTCAGAGTCTGTAGAGATTCTCAGTCATCCAGGTCATGGTTGTCCCAAAGGTGTTTTTTTTTCAGGAGGCAACTGGACTTTCTTGTTTTCTCTTTGAAGACATTCCGCTTCTCATCCAAGAAGCTTCTTCAGCTCCTTCCATTCCCCACTATCCTGTCAGAGCTGAAGAAGCTTCTTGAATGAGAAGCAAAACGTCTTCAAAGAAAAATCAAGAAAGTCAAGTTGCCTCCTGAAAACAGCACCTTTGGGACATGTTGAGCTCAGGCCAGATAAACTTTCCTGAACACCTTGGAAGACCTTTACACTTAATGTAAAGGAAAGTGATAGAAAATTAGTCTTCAAATTTAATATTGGTTTAAAAAAATAAAAATAAAATACGACTAGTACTGCACCTGAATCTTTAAGCACCCACATTTAAGGAATGGGGCTCAAAAAGAACATATTCAGGGACAGAAAAATATCCCGAGAGAAGACAAGAACCTTGTTGGAAGGAATTCTTGTCCCTGATGATCTATCCAAGGTTCTGAAAGTCATGTTATTATCTTGTAGCAGACAGGAAGGTCTGGAGCAGAGGTCAGCAACTTCCGGCTCTGGAGCTGCATGTGGCTCTTTCATCCCTCTGCTGCAGCTCCCTGTCACTCAAAATATGCATCACAACTGCCAATGTACGACACCTGCCGGCATGCGATTTATTGAGCTTTTCGACCCCCAGTAGGCCAACCATGGATAAATAAAAAAAAAAGAAAAGTTTCAGAAGAAAACAGAATGTTTAATTCTACTACATATGCTAGTTTTGTGGTTGCTCAGGAAATAGTCAGCACAGGAAGGGTTTTGTGGCTCCCGGTGTTTTCTTTTCTGTGGGAAATAGGTCCAAATGGCTCTTTGAGTGTTTATGGTTGCAGACCCCTGGCCTGGAGGAATGTTGTCCATGGAGTCGCAATGGGTCAGACATGGCTTTGCAACTAACAACAACAACAGCAAAAGCATGAAGGTCAGCCCTGTCTTTTCTTTATACAGTAATCGGTTCTTCTGTTTTGGAATTCATTCTTATTTGAACTCTTCCATCTTCTCTGCGGGTCCTTATAACTAAGATAGGACCCTTATCCTTATTGTATTCTGATATATGTGCCCCATTGAAACAAATAAGAATTATGAACAAATGAAGCTGGGCTTCTTCAATAATTAAAGAATTTAGCAAAAAGGTAGTAATGGAGATAGATAAGAATTTTATGTGCTTTCATTTTTTAATAAAAATCCCCAAACTCATAAATTTATTCATAAAATGCATAATATGGTTAACGCATGCAATTCCATCTTATCAAAGTGTTTAAAAAGATCTGCAAAAGAAAAGAGATAGATATGTAAAACTATTCATCATGCCTTTTTCAGGGATGATGTAGTTATAAATTCCTTCTATTTAACAAAATAACGGAAACAGGACTTTGCAAAGATAAAATTAGAAAAAGGTAATAATGCCCAAAGCTGCAAATAGACTGATCCAGCCCTCTGTCAGTATGGAAAATTGTCAGTGAAAGCTGTGCTTAAAGGTCTCTGATCAGACTTGGGTACCTATAACAACAAGCATAAAAGCAGAGTAATTTAAGCTCTTTTTTCATACTTGTTATTTTTATGACCTATGGCATTTCCATCTGTGTTGTTAAATATCTCAAAGAAAAGCTCTTCAGTGCCACTGTATTAGGTGATATTTTCATTTAGCTATATAAAAAACCATGGGATGTTTCTGGGATAAGAAATTCCCATTAGAATGAATTGCTCTTTTCCTCTTCCTAATAGAATAACAGAGTTGGAAGGGACCTTGGAAATCTTCTAGTCCAGCGGCTCCCAATATTTTTGGCCCCAGGGATCGGTTCCGTGGAGAGATGTTTTTCCGTGGACTAAAAGGGAATGGTTTTGTGTGCTGCCTGCATCCCACAGGTGGGGCTTTGCTTGTTTGTTTGTGCAACGTGGTTTCTGGCATGCTGTGGATGGGTGCCAGTCCACAGACCAGATTTCTCAAGCAAGAAATCTTATTCAGACAAATTGTTGTCCAATCTCTTCTTAAAAACCTCCAATGTTGGAGCACCCACAAATTCTGGAGGCAAGTCGTTTCACTAATTAATGTTCTAATTGACAGGAAATTTCTTCTTAGTTCTAGGTTGGTTCTCCCCTGGATTAGTTTCCATCCACTACTTCGTATCCTGCCTTCAGGTGTTTTGGAGAATAGGTTGATCCCCTCATCTTTCTAGCAGCCCCATAGATATTAGAACACTGCTATCATAGAGTGAGCCTTGGATAGTACAGTGGTCTAAAGCACCCTGTTATTAACACCAGCTGCCTGCAGTTATTAACACCAGCTGCCTGCAAAAATAATCTCACCAAGGCTCAAGGTTGACTCAGCCTTCCATCCTTTCTAAGGTAGGTAAATTGAGGACCCAGTTTGTGGGGGCAATAAGCTGACTTTATATAAATATACAAAAGTATGAAGGCTATGCTTAGCGCGTTGTAAGCCGCCCTGAGTCTCCGGAGAAGGGCGGCATATAAATCAAATTAAATTAAAAAATTAAATTAAATATCACCCCAGTCCTTCTTTTCATTAAACTAGGCATACCCAATTCTTGCAACCGCTCTTCATATGTTTTATCCTCCAGTTCCCTATTCAGCTTTGTTGCTCTTCTCTGCACTCTTTCTAGACTCTCAACATCTTTTTTATATGAATATCTATAAGAACATCTATAAGAAAACAACCAAACTCACAGAGCACCAAGGATCCACAGAATACTATTTCCAAGGTCACTATTCAGAGCCAGCAATAAAATAGATGTAAAAGACTTACTTCATTCTAGCTGGAAAGCTTTATTGTCTCCACAAAAAAAGAACATTTTTTCATGTATAATGCATAATCCTGACTATGCCAAAAACACCCTTTTTAAAAAATCAAAAGGAAGTAAGTATATATTACAATGAGGAATATGGGGAAAGAAATGCATTATCAGATGGCAACATGGCAACATTCACCCTGGAATGTTACACTAATGTTATTTTAAGCCTTTAAGAATTACTCCTAGAGGTTGGCAACAGTCTTCCATAATTTCTGATTTTCTGGTCTGAGCCTGGAAATTGTTCTTAAATTTACAGGTTATGTTACAGAATATGCTTAAAAGTTAAACTGCAATCTTGTGTTTAACATCTTCATATGTTTTAATTTTCAGTCCCCTAATCATCTTTTTTGCCCTTCCATGAAAAATTCAAGACAAGATGTAATGTAACATTCTGTGAAAAAACCAGTGCTGTGAAAGATATTTCTGATCTGTTAAAACAAACAAATGAAATGAAAATGTTGTATTGTTCATATCTGATGAAGAAAAAATTATCCTTGAAAAATCGCTATTTAGATCTCAATATACAGTATTATTTTTAATGACTTTTTGACTGCTATTGCTCAGATGGTCAATTCCTTACCTTAGTCTACAGTTACTTAAGTTTTAACTGCCACAGAGAGATGCCATCAGAAAAATATTACTAAAACTAGAAGAGCAGACACAGTATTTACAATGGTTAAGAGAGAGAGAGAGAGAGGGAGGGAGGGAGAGAGAACACATACTTATACACTGCCAAATAACTTGTATGAATGAAGCAAATGTATACTATATGTAAAATCCATCATTACTCAATTAATGCAAAAACCATAATTTAAAGCTTAGCTATTCCATACTCTTCTCAGGTGCAATACCAGCACTTCTTCTTGCATTTCTTCTAAAGGTGAATTGTGTATCCCATACGAATCTGAAATTCTATTTCTGCCCCTAAGGAATCACATTTTTGCAATCAGTATTACATTGATACTGATTCAGCACAAATCAGACCCAGACATCAAGGTAAACAAGTCTGAAAGAGCAGTAATAATTATTTTTGTTGTATTTTTATTGAAAGAGGATGGAAGAATGATTTATGGGATTTTCTGCCTACTAGCATATCCCTTTCTTTACTTGCAAAGTATCCTTCTAAGCAACTGCCACTGAAGCTGGAAGCTCAGATTAGGTTCAATTTGGCAAAGCTTGTGAGCAAGTGGTATACTGGAAGAGTTGAGCATTTTTGTGAGTATTCTTGGACAGACATATCTATTTTCAAAGTGGCTATAACAATGATCAGCTACCCAATAAATGTTTCTTTTATGGACATGAGGATACACTTCCAGAGAAAGTACTGTATTGCAAGCATTCTGCCTTCTCTACTTTTTAAAAATGCTCATGGGACTTATGATAAGGCTGCCTTACAGTCTGCAAGGAAACGTGATGCTGTTGAGAAGTGATTAGGCTTTGAGAAGAATTCCTGAACACCGTAATGGGTCACTGATGTACCCAATGCTGCAGGCAATATCCTCGTGAAAAGATACCCTTTCTATTACTATCAGCAGGACATTGCAATCTGTTCCTCTTTATTAAGCATCATTGTCTGCAAGTCAATAATTTAAGTACGTAGCAGATGTTCGTTCTATATTCTATAACTAGCAAACTAACTATTAAGAAGCTAAGTAACTGACACTATGATATTTACCAAACTTGTATACCCTTATAAATAATTTAAATACTTGCTTTTCTGTAATTAACAATTTCCCCATTTATTTACAGTTATCTATTCTTGTATTACAGCAAAACCATATATCGATATCTATATCATTTATATCTACATCTATAGTACAGAGATCTATAAAAACATAAATAATTTATGTACATTATGTTTATATGCATACATAAATACATAATTTATATACATGTACATAAATACATATCCTATAAGAAATGCATATCATTATATACTGCTATTTATTTTCACATTTTCTATGAGACCGATAGGAAAATTACTGTTCTGGTATTAGTTCTAAGAGAAACTATTTACTAAGTCTGCACTACTATTAATCTTCTCATCGTTCCAATCACCCATCTCCTTCCACTTATGACTGTATGACTATAACTTTGTTGCTTGTATCCTTACGATTTCTATTGATATTGATTGTTTTCTGATTGCTTATTTGTTCCCTATGACTATCATTAAGTGTTGTACCTTATGATTCTTGATGAATCTATCTTTTCTTTTATGTACACAGAGAGCACATGCACCAAGACAACTTCCTTGTGTGTCCAATCACATTTGGCCAATAAAAAACAATTCTATTCTATTCTGTTCTAAACTAAGCATTTACCATTTCATAACATGCTACAATAAACACAATAGGTAAGTCTCAAGTTGTTATCTACATGCCTCATTCATACTTTGGAACAGCAAGTGCCATTTCACATTGTAGCATTAGTTACCATGGTGAAGAAAAGCCACATGGCTGCCTTTCCAGTGGGGAATCCATTCATATAAAGCAATTCCTGCATGGATTGTATTGATTCTAAGCTTGTAAGCAAAATGCCCTTTCAAAAGAGGAGCTTTGCTGGTGTGCTTAAGAGAAAAGCTGCTTCACATAAATGGCCTCAGAAAAATACCTCATTCCTTAAAGGCAACCTGGATAGACGTGAAGCGGACAGAGGACTAAGCACACACAGAGAAGTCTCTCATGTTTCCTCTCTTCCTTCTGATAATGGAGAGGTTTATGCACCACAGCATAAAATCATATCTATTTGCCAGGAGTCAAATCAGTGGTGGGTTCAGCCCGGTTCCGCCGACCTGGTAGCGGCGATGTTATGACATCACTGAACCGGTTCTGGCCCCCCTGCCCCCCCCCCCGTGTTATTCTTACCTTTTATTTGGCCCCACCCCCAATCTATTGCTGCCTCCTAAGTCCCAGCTAATGGGCTATAAGGAAAAACTGTTTAAACTCTTGCCGCGGGGCTTCAAAGAGCCGCCCTACAGCTGATCAGTGGTAAAAGGCAATTTGGTTGTAGACCGGTGCCTCCAAAAACAAATGAGTAGACCGGTGCCTGCAAAAATCAGTTGGTAGACCAATACCTGCAAAAATAAGTGGGTAGACCGGTACAGCTCTGCAAGCAGTTAAAAGCCTGGTAGACCAGACCTTTGCTAAATCCTAAAGCATTGTCACATGACCATCAAGCCATGCCCACAAAATAAGCCACGCCCACAGAACCGGTAGTAAAAAAAATTAGAACCCACCCCTGAGTCAAATGATAAGCTTTGATCCTGCCTTTCTCACCCCACAGTTTATATTTATATTTTCATTTTCATGTTTTCAGATTTTCGTTTTCATATTCATATTTTCATAACTTTGCCATGTTGAAGGATGGCATTACCCTACTTCGTTACCAACGTATTTTACTTGCTTGGATTTTTTGTGCATATTGTATTATTATATTAAAATGAGAAAAGGAAAAAAGTTAGAGCTACCAGATCTGGGCTGTAAAAAAGAAACAGGTAGAATTTTCATATTCCCTTGCTACCTTCTACTAGCTCTCTGGATCTTTGCAGTCCAGATCTGGTAATTCTAAAGAGACAGCAAACTCTAGAAAACCACAGTAACAGAATGATCTTGTTATGGTATTTGAAGATTAACCAATATTCTGAGAAATAATAAAGATAAAGGGAAAGGAAGGGACAGGTAGGAAAAAGAAGAAACTAATAGAAAAGAATATTTATAATTCTGAGTTGAACTGTGGAATTTTGGGGGCAATCTGAGCTTGGTTGCTTTCTTGCAGAGGTTTCATTACCCATCTTCAGTGCATTGGATCATGAAACTTCTGCAAGAAAACAATCAAACTCAGTGAGCACCAAGGACTCAAAAGAAATGCAGTTATTATATATATTACCATATTTACTCATTAGAATTATGCTTCGCCCCCACCTCAAATAATTACAGTTTTTGTGAATTGAGGATATTGTCTTAACAGTTCCCAATAACAGTAGAAGGAGCTGTTGAAAACAAAGGAATTTGCAGGAAGGAGCAATGATTACGGGTAGTCCTCGACATACGACCACAATTGAGCCCAATATTTATGTTGTGAAGTGAGAAATTGGTTAAGTGAGTTCTGACTGACCCATTTTCTTGACTTTTCTTGCCACTTTGGTTAAGTGAATCACTGCAGTTATTAAATTATAACACGGTTGTTAACTGAATCTTATTTCCCCATTGACTTTCACTGTCAAACGGCTGCAAAAGGGGATTGCATGGTCTCGGGATATTGCAACTGTCATAAGTATGAGTCAGTTACCAAGCATCCTAATTTTATTCACATGACTGTGGGGATGCTGCAAAGGTCATAAGTGTGAAAAATGATCATGTCACTTTTTTCACTGCCGTTGTAACTTCGAACGGTCACTAAACAAACTGTTGTAAGTTGAGGACTACCTTATAGAATGTGCTGCTGAGAGCATGGGATACCTTTTAAGTGTTCACTGCATAGAAGGGGCTGCAGAGTTCAACCCCTTACTGTAGCAAAATTCTCTTTCTTTACCTTTTTCCCCTGCCTAATTACTTGTCTGGGCCCCTCCAGCATATTTCTAATTTTCATCCTCCCTGCCTCAACCCATCTCTACATTTATACATTTTCTCTGATGTATTGCCTCTGTACATTTGATTTTGTTTTTGTATTTTTATGATGACAGCCTAGGTCTTTTGATATGATAAAGTTATAAATCCAAATTCATATTATTGCTATTATCATCATGTGCTTTTTTCTTTTATGGTTTCTGCTTGGAGGACAAAAGGAGGTATTTCATACTTATTACTATTATTAGGAGTGGTTTTTGCATGAAAGAGAAATTGTTTGGTATATGCAAACAATTTGCATATGGTTGTTCAATTAATTCTGTAATGGGCAATGCCCTATGGGCAATTAATTTTAATTCATTCATTTGAATTCATTCATTTGAAATCTTTCTCGATCGCTCTCTTTGCTCTTGTTCTTTCTGGAGTGTAGTGTCCTATTACATATAGGCTCGTGTATACTTTCTATCTGCCTAGAATTGTACCACCCCTTCCCCCCCGAAAATAAGTCATCCCCTGATAATCAGGCTTTTGAGCGCAGGCGCTAAAATAAGCCTCCCCCCGAAAATAAGCCCTCCCTGAAAATATTTAAATTCAGAACTGGAAATCAGGTAAGACAGCAAGAGGAGCCCCATCTTATTCCACATGCCCCAAAATAATAAGACCTCCCCGAAAATAAGGCCAAGCGCTTATTTCGGGGTTCAAAAAAATATAAGACAGGGTCTTATTTTTGGGGAAACACGGTATGTAATTATAAGAAAGGGCTGGTTTCATTTGGAAATATCAGGATAGACTAAGAAGATGTAGAAGTTTTCATTGCATAGAATTTGGGTCTGTGTTTATAATGTTTATGTGTACTCTATGGTTGGGTCATAAATTCAGGGTCATCATCCTTTCAGCCACATACAGAAATTGTACTTTTACATTACTGCTGTATTTGGACTGAGCATGTTGCTCCTGCCCACAAAAGGAGAGAGAAATAATAGCAGAAGGAAGGATTATGTAGGCTAATTAAATGTAGAGGCACAGTTATTGTTTGGCACAGTTTTAATATTTTGTAAATAATATAAATATTAATTAAAGGAAGGAAGAATGTTATGACGTTGGGGACTGCAAACCATTTCAAATTTATAACCTTAGGGTTATTCTGACTGTGAAAATTGTTTTATTTTCAAAAATGCCTGTCTCAAATGCTATGGAAGTTTTGAGTTTAAACAGCTTTGTTTTGAATTGAAAACCCAGTTTTAATCTTCAAAACATTTTCAATGTGATTGAGATTGTGATTGATTCAACGTGAAAAACAGATGTTTTGCATTTGAGGCCTGTGTAATAAACTCAAACAGGAGAACAGTGGTGGGTTGCTACCCTGGATCGGGTGAACCTGTAGCGGCGGCAGGAGGCTCCGCCCACCCACCTGCATGCGAGCCTGGCTGATCACGAGGTCACGGACAAGGCAGCAAATTGCAATGGCTGACAGGCTAACATCAACCCCCACCGATAGGCAAGCTAGGAGGGAGGAAATAGTAGAAGTTAAGCCTCCATCATCTCCATCATGATAAGGAAGCAAAGATGAAGAAAATAAGGGAAAGCAAGAATATCTGAAAATTTGTGTCTTGAAAATGGAAAATAGAAATACCCAAAATAATGACATTGATGTTCCTCATCCTTGCTAATTATTCATTTAACTTTCTCCCTTTGATTTTTTTAAAAATATAAAACTATAGGTGACATTTATGCAAAAATTATATGCTGAATAAAACAAAGCCTTCAAAAAAGGGGGATAATTTCTAAAGCAATGGCAAATATATCTTTGAAGCATATCTCTGTGATGACTTTTAGATGTGCAGTTGGGTTCATCTGTCTTTCTGACAAACCAAAGAACAGCTCTCCAGAAAATTTTGCGATCATAATCCAATAGTCATAAAATCGAATTGCAGATTTCTTAAAGATCACTAGCAGGCTTTTTCTGCAGATAACCTATAGATTCAACTTAGCTGAAACAGTGCAAGGGCCAAATCATCTCTCTCTATACAAGGCAAAGCAAATAATATAATTCAAAGAAAGTATTATAAGACTATAGGAATTTCAGCCACCAGAAGCTACCTGGCATTTTAAAAAAAATGCTAGGGATTCAATTCAGAGCCATGAATTGCAAAGCTATTATAGCCATTTCAGACTGTGAAGCTGGAGAGAAAAATAGGGAGAACCTGGTGCATTGTCAGCTTATAATTGGGACACCGATGGTCAGTTCTTAAGCAATTCCTAAAAATAATAATTCAGACTCAGAATGGATGAGTGCTGACTTTGATAAGGATTCAGGCTTTGACTTGGGCAAGGATCAAATCCAAGAACATGTGGCCTATTTAAAAGAGCTGAGATAATTAGCTACTGTGAAGAAAGGGTGTTCTAATTACTCTGGTTATAAATCAACATTCCCTCAAGTTTCCATTCTTCTTGGATATAACTCTCTCTCTACTTCACGGGCGTCAAACTCAATCGTGTCACGTCACGTGACATATCATGAAATTTTTTTTGCCTTTGTGGATCCAGGATGGGTGTGGCCTGCATGTGATACATCCAGCCGGTGGGCTCCCAGTTTGACAACCCTGTTCTACTTGATCTATAAACTTTTGGCTTCATATTCCTAGTTTCTCTTACTCCTATATAGCTGGATATTAGGTTTTTGACATTAGAAGGGGTCTTTTGGAACCCAACAGCTGAACAATAACAAGCTTTCTTGTAATTGTTTGGCAATTCTCATCAAACAGATTTATTATGATGCTGTACTAAGACTCTAGGCAAGAACACCGGTTTTAACTACATACACACCTCTACCTAATTTATTTCCCTCAGTTGGAACATTATTTCTTTCCCCACTACTGTGTTCACTGATTTATGACCAAGATAATAAATCTTAGAAAGTTGTAAGTGCTATGTCTCTTAAACAGTATGAAAGCACCCTTAGGCCAGCCTTCCTCAGTCTAGTAACCTTCGGATGTGTTGAATAACAACTCACAAAATTCCCATCAAGCATCATCAATGAAAATTCTGGGAGTGATAATGCTAAAAAGTCTGGTGTGACAAAGCTGCAGAAGACTCTCTATACTATCTTATTTCCTCCTGAAGCAGCATTTAATGATAGCATGGGCTCCTTGTTAAAAGCCCTTCAGTTATAAAAATGCTATAATAACATGAAGTGTGATGAGCTATTGTTTTCCTCGGCCATCTCAAGGCATTTTGTTGGCAAAAAAACGTATTCCTAGTCTTTTAAAAAGCTAACTGAACTTGCATTTTATATTTTTTTTCAACACTGATGATGGCATGGCATCTTTCACAGAACTTGAAGACTGCAGGTTAGCTTTGGGAATAAAGAGAAGCCACACAATTCTCTCTTCAGTAAGTTGCTGTTAACATACATAACCTCTGTTGCCTGAAGCAATTACCTCATTTTATCTAATGGTAGACCATATTGTTCTCCTTCCTTGGGATTCAAAAAAATCCTTATGGCAGTGGTTTTCAATCTGTGGTCTGTGGAACCCTGTGGGGCCATTATGTGATCACAGGGGGTCCACAAAGGCTTGAAGAAATGTTATGATTTAAATCTTAAATTTTGGGGGACTGTGGCCACAGAAGGTATTTAAAGGGAGTCCATGGTGAAGTAAAGAATGAGAACCACTGCCTTATGGCAATGTCTGAGAATTCTCTTAATACACAAGGTAGTTTGACATTCCATTTCAAATAAAGCATCTATCTTTAGATTTACTAATCTATGTGAATAAATTGGGAGAGTTCACTGTGTAGCATTTATTGCTTCTCGGCCACCAATTTTTAGAGCTGGTCCCGGAATGAATACTGTCTTCATGCTAACAATTAAGGTTTGCACTCAGAGAGTTTACAAGCTAACCAAGTTGCTACTTTTTTTTATTTGCCTTCAGCAAGAAAGAAGTTGCAGAAAATGTCTAAATGTTTAGGAGAAAACAACACTGCATTTTCTCACTGGAAAACAATGGCATACAGTAAAAGCAGAATCCTGGGATAGCTCCTGACAAATTAATTTGGAAAAAAAATTTAGCCTGTGCAAAAGCTGAATAACCAACAAACTCAAGTCAACCCAGGTTGTTGTATAATGCATCTTTCATTGCCATATCATTTTGGAGCAGGTACAATTTTTTCAAACTTCAGTGCTAAAGCCTTCAAAAACTGCCACAATTCAAGTCCACTCCAAAGTAGATTTTAATAATACTATGCCATGTACTGCTCTCTATCTCTATACCAATCTGGAAATCTTACAGGAGGTAGTTGCCAAGATCTATTATTTTTTTTAAGGAGGCAATCTCAAATCTGGATCAGCATCATCTGCTCTGGAAAAAAGAAGAATTCAAAAGGGTTATTCAGTCCCCTAAATTTCTCAGATCCTCACAGCTCTTGTAGTTTATTCTAAAATACAATCCCCAGAAGCTGCTTCTCTGAATGTAATTTACTCATGAACTCTGAATAATCCCGAAATAGTGTTAGGAGTCATTTTTTCTGGTTCTCCTATGTAATGTGGCTGTTGATCATCACATGTGCGTAACACACAGAAACTGTAAAGGAACCATTCTCCTGAATGTGGATTGAGTGATATTATATCAATAGATATATTAAAAATAGCAGAACTGATATTGGATTGGGCTGTAGATGCTGCATTGTATAGGCATGGCATCTTTCAGGATGTCAGTGCATATATTAAAATTTTGTAAAGGAGGGAACAACGACAATCTACTGACGTGTTTGGTTTTAGGCACTGTTTATTTTTGTTATCTTCTGCAGGCACCACAGGAATTAATGGTTAATAGTAAATTAGGATTAATGGTCATTAACATTTTTTAAAAGTAAGCAATGGTTAAATATATTGTCTCCTTTGCTCCTTCACATCAGATATATGTGTGGTATTAAATGTTCGTTTCTCTTCTTTTTTAATTTTATATATATATTCCTAGGTGCTCCTAAGGATACACAAGCAGTACAGTGTTAGAAAATACAATCAGGTTTAGAATAAATGAAAAGTATGTTACCATGCTAATATCTAATACTCCTCTTTGAATCACATATTGGGCAGATGTGACTTTTCTACCACTTAACTTTCATCAGCTGAGAAATTTCCGGAATTCCTGAAGTGAATAATAGATTGTTTTCTCCCCTTTCAATTCACATTGTCATTTGAGAATTCTTTTTTCCCCTATGGAGAAATATTTTTAATTATGCAATCAAGATAATGAAACAAGACTTAATGATGATTCTAAAGTTAGATAATTGAGTATTGAAGCTGTGGCCAAATGATTCAGTTTGAGAATTGTCAACAAAGTTAATACATCCTGTCTCAAAATTTAGGCTGGTTTTAAAGTGGCAAATGCAGGGGTGCTATTCAGCAGGTTCTGACAGGTTCTGGAGAACCGGTAGCTGAAATTTTGAGTACCCTGTTTCCCCGAAAATAAGACCTTCCCTGATAATAAGCCCAATCGGGCTTTTGAGCACATGCGCTAAAATAAGCCTCCCCCCGAAAATAAGCCCTCCCCAAAAATATTTAAATACAGAGCTGGAAATCAGGTAAGATGGCAAGAGGAGCCCCATCTTGCTCCACGTGCCCCAGAATAATAAGACCTTCCTGAAAATAAGGCCAAGAGCTTATTTTGGAGTTCAAAAAAATATAAGACAGGGTCTTATTTTTTGGGAAACACAGTAGTTCGGAGAACTGGCAAATACCACCTCTGGCTGGCCCCAGAGTGGGGTGGGAATGGAGATTTTGTAGTATCCTTTCCCTGGAGTGGGTTGGGAATGGAGATTTCTGTTATCTACCATCACTAAGACTACAGTCTTTCTTAGGAAGGTTTTCAAAGTAATAAACAGACAACCAGTGTATACATACATACCTTTCTCTGGTAAACCATTACAGAATTGTAATGCAGTAGTTAAAATGGATTAGTTTCTCTGTCAGCCATGCAAGACTAAGCTATGCAAGTGACTTTCAGCTACTGCATGCTGCATACAAACCAACACATCCTCCATTCTGACTTCAGAACAGAGAGGAATGCAAAGGGCCTTGATTTACACCTGTTTGCTATCCTCTTCTTCCGTTGACCAGAAACCTGTTTGTAACTTCTCATCTATTATGTCAGGAGTGGGCAATTTTTCCCAAGGAGCCAACATGAAACTAGGACTGTTGTGGAAGGCCAAACCAATAGGGACGCTGCCATCTCAGGCTAAACGAGAATAGTTGAAAGTCAAGATGTGGTCCATGTGTCATAGAATGCCTAGATCTGCATTATGTCATAAGAGGCAAGGATGTACAGAAAGACACAATCAACAGTACCAAGCAGTATATCAAACTGTTATGGAAACAGATTTTCAATTTACGATTAGAATGTTGAAAATAGTTTATGTTATCGAAATATCAAGTTCATAGTAGATTAGAATGAACCCCTAATTTTGGTTTTTGCTTTATAACCATATGTATATGAAGACTGGAGGTTACAAAAGGCAACCACATGACTCTAGGACATTGCAACCATCACAAATACATGGCAGTTGCCAAAGGCCTGAATTTTAATCATGTGATGGTGAAGCTGCCATGATGTAGTTGTAAGTCACTTTTTCAATGCCATTGTAACTTTGAACAGTCGCTAAACAAATGATTGTAAATTGAGGACTACCTGTATATTTTCACAGAGGCCTACTGATATGATTCGAGGCATATCTGTTTTACTTCCATTTAAACAAAATCAGTAGCCTGATAGTGCCTCTGTTCTAGGATATGCCTGAACTTGTCAGAGGACGTTGGCATCAAGAGATGGCTACTTTCATCTGAATCAGTGGACAAGTTTAAGTCATTATGAGAATATTGCAGAATATATAAGAAAACAACAAAGTTGTATAAAAACAGATCCAACTAAGACTTAAATAGATCCTTATTTTCAACATAACTGGGGAAAAGAATGGAATTGTTCAAGAAAGCATTTACAATCTGCTTGTCCCATCTGAGAACTGCCCTTCCCTCAGTGGTGAAATCCAGCAGGTTCTGACAGATTCTGAAGAACTGGTAGCTGAAATTTTGAGTAGTTCAGAGAACCATCAAATACCACCTCTGGCTGGCCCCAGAGTGAGGTGGGAATAGAGATTTTGCAATATCCTTCCACATGGACTGGGGTGGGAATGGGGATTTTGCAATATCCTTCCCCTGTCATGCTCACCAAGCCACACCATGCCCACCAAGCCACCCCCACAGAACCAGTAGTAAAAAAAATTGGATTTCACCACTGCCTTCTCTGGTTACCATTTCACAATCATCTGCAAAAAGACAGAAATATGAACAAAGTATGTGGTGAAAATGCTTCTGGAAAGATGTAATTCCATGTGTACATTAATGCCAAGTATGAAGAGCTTCAAAAGTCAAAACCAGAGGCAAAATGAGTTGAAACTGCAAGTCTGGGACCAGCAATTTTCAGGCTACAGAGAACCATTATGGAATTATATCACAGCTGACTCCTAAAACCATCAAGAGGCTGGCCATATGGCTCAGAAAAGAAAGATGAAATGATCAAGTCTAAAAATTGAAGCAGAATTAGAAAGTTCTAGATGCAATCAGCATTTGTATTATAAGCTTCATCCATCTCTGAAATGAAGTATCTAGTGTAGCAAAGTAATATCTGAGAATCTTCTAAAGTAATCCACTACAAAGTAAGGGGTGAAATGTCTGAATAGTCAGGAGTTACTGCCAAGCACTGCCATATTGCCTGACAGTTTGATTTACAAATTAATTCAAGTATATTGATCAGCTGCACTATAAATTAAGCATCATATCCTCCAGAAGCTTTTCTCTTGATCTCAGGGAAACCAAGAAGATGTGGAAGGGCATCTCCTGTGTAGATTCAGTATCAACCGCTTTTATCGATTGACTGATTATGTGCCATCAACTCAGTGTCACTTCTTAGGGACCACAAAAATAGATTTTCTCCATGAACCAGCTTTTATGCAGCAGTATATTATACTGTCTTTATTATGTTGTGGGAAATTTCAGAAGAAAGATACACAACGCTGGGGAAAAATAGCCAACAGTTTATTCAATTGTGGTGGGGCTTTACAAGAGAAATGAACAGAATAATGAAGACTTTGATGAGAACTGGAAACTGTGGATGGGAATCCTGGGGCTCTGATTCGTTAGCAAATTTGGGGGAAGCTGGGCAGAGTCCCTAATGTAAATAGGGTCTATTTCTGTTGTAAAAGAAAAGCTGCACTTGCAGAAGAAACTGGAGAAAACAATTGGAGACGGAATGCTAAAATAATCAGGTACATCTCCTTGATTAGGAATGAAATATCTGTGAAGTGACTGTGTTGCAGTTTCCTTATTATGACTGCTTCTTGAGTTATAGTGTATGAATGGTATGTGGGGTTTATTCTCTTCTGATCTAAACAACTTACCTTATTTCAGCCAGAATCTGAAAATAACATTTAACACAGCACAGTACTTGTGCAAAATGGTTCTGTTGAGATCGGCATATGTGGGACTGATTGGGGTAGATTGTAGGGGTGACACCAAAATATAATTTTATCATATTTTATTCATCTATATATTAAATTATTGTATTTTATTCCAATTTCGGTTTAAATCGTATTTTATTCCAATTTTATTTTAAATTGTATTTTATCCAATTCCATTTTAAACTACCAGATTTTAGTAATAATTTGTTTCTGGAACGCTGCACTTTGATATGGCCCAAGGGCTAGTCAATAAAGTAAACTAACTAACTCTTCTGATCTGACTGGATCACTGAAGTTTGGTCTAAAGGCAAAATGGTATTTTCTGATTCGGACAGGATTATGCAGAACAGGGAATTGGACTTTGCTCAAGTCATGTCTACACAGTTTGGGAGAAAGGGTAGTCTCTATTTTGTTTTGTTGCAATGCTAATCTATCATCTTTTTGTCAGTGTCAGTGTTGAAGAAAACATGTGCTCTGTTATTAAATTGGTAAAAAGAGTCCACTGCTATATTAATTGGGAACACATTTTTTCAATGTAATGGTATGTGGGATTAATCTTGGGAGACAGGAGGAAGAGCTACAGACTGGACACCACTATGTTCAAGATATCTCAGCTCTCAGATGGGAAGATGGCATAAGACAGGGGTCTCCAACCTTGGCAACTTTAAGACTTGTGGACTTCAACTCCCAGAATTCC
>WNWU01000007.1:28101891-28243038 GCA_012654045.1 Ptyas mucosa
ATAGATAGATAGATAGATAGATAGATAGATAGATAGATAGATAGATATTGCATTCTGGGAGACAGAGCGTTGCAAGGAAAAAAGCCCAGCACTTCTGAATTGAGATTTCACAGAACCAGGGAGGCAGAACATCATAGTTTACATAGGTAGAAACCTCTCTAGATAGAAAAGCTATATATATATATAAGGGCTAGATGTAGTTTATGGCTGGGTTTATTATACTAAACCAAAAGGCAGCAAATTACAATATAGCTTAACATGGTCACTTCAATTTTTAAAACATATTTCAAGTCTCATCTTTCAAGTCAAGCCAATTATGGCAATAAAATAAATTTAGATTAAATAATCGTGGTATAGGGTGAGATTTAATCTGAAGCTGCTGGTAACACTCACATACAAGCCAATCTGAGTTCTGTCCTCACTTCTCCCTTTGCTATTGGCAAAAAAAACCCTAGCCAGCCAGAAACAAACATAGATACTATCGTTTTTCTGGTCAAAAAAGTCAATTTAGCCATCACAATAAATTCTGTTATCTTCACCAACCATTCCTCTCTTGTGGATATAGCCGAATCTTTCTATCTTTGCACATACAGCCATCTTGATGCAGTTATCATACAGAAAAACAAAGATCCATGACTTTTTTTTTATAACTGTTTGTCCATCAATCCTGAAAGATAAACCTCTGGTCTCAATTGTGTATTAATTTTGAAAAATGCAAATGAATCAGTGGCCAGGAGGTCTAGTACTGAAAGCCTAGATTTCAGGAGGGGAAATCTCCCACAAATTAGGACATTAATTTTAAAGAAAGAGGAAGTTTAGGGGAAAATTAACAAGATCCAATCCCTTCTATCTGCATGGAAGCTATTTAAAACCAAGCCCTGGAAGCCTGGGCAGAGAGTATATCTCAGTGCAGAAAAGGGAGGGGGACAAGGATACAAGAGGAGATCCATGTGGCTGACAAATGCTATCACGCTGGTTGTAAAACATAAGAAGAGCTCTCTCAGTGAATCTAAAGTCTTCCCAAACTTTGAAGTAAACATAAGCACAGGCTAAGTTAGTATATGTAAGCCAGTAATAAGGGAGACAAAAAAAGAGTTTGAAGAGTTTGAAGAGCTAGAAATATAAAAGCCAACTATAAGCATTATTCAACTATGTTAAAAGTAGAAAACTGATCAGTGAATTGCTGGACCAGGAAGTGATAACTGAATGAAAGGAAAGTTCACAGAGGATGTGGAGATACCCTGCTTCCCCTAAAATAAGACCTCCCCTGATAATAAGCCCAATCGGGCTTTTGAGCGCATGCGCTAAAATAAGGATAAAAAAAAAAAGCCCTCTCCAAAAATAAGCCCTCCCCGAAAATATTTAAACGCATACGCAGCCGGTCCCCGCCATTTCCTCTCGTTAGGGTTAGGGAGACAGAGCTGGAAATCAGGTAAGATGGCAAGAGGAGCTCTGTCTTGTTCCACGTGTCCCAAAATAATAAGACATCCCCAAAATAAGGCCAAGCACTTATTTCGGGGTTCAAAAAAATATAAGACAGGTTCGCAAACAATTGCTACCAAAACAATTGCTACCAACCTGCCTTCCATTGAGGACCTGTATACTGCATGAGTCAAAAAGAGGGCTGTGAAAATATTTACAGACCTCTCACATCCTGGACATAAACTGTTTCAACTCCTACCCTCAAAACAATGCTATAGAGCACTGCACTAAAGAACAACTAGACACAAGAACAGTTTTTTTCTTGAATGCCATCACTCTGCTAAACAAATAATTCCCTCAACACTGTCAAACTATTTACTAAGTCTGCACTACTATTAATCTTCTCATCGTTCCCATCACCCATGTCCTTCCACTTATGACTGTATGACTGTAATTTTGTTGCTTGCATCCTTATGATTTATATTGATATTGTTTCCTGATTGCTTATTTGTACCCTATGACTATCATTAAGTGTTGTACCTTATGATTCTTGATGAACATATCTTTTCTTTTATGTACACTGAGAGCATATGCACCAAAGACAAATTCCTTGTGTGTCCAATCACACTTGGCCAATAAAAAATTCTATTCTATTATTCTATTGTTCTGTTCTGTTCTGTTCTGTTCTGTTCTGTTCTGTTCTTCTTTTCTGGAAAACACGGTAGTAAATAAAATAATGAGCGATTTGCATCTGCTTTCACCATGGAGGTCTCAGATAAATAAAGATACAGAAAACCAATATTTAAAGAGTAGATCTAGGCACTGATAGCAAAGAGGCATATCACACAATCATGTGCTAGAACCTACTGAAGTTCAAAATAAATATATCGCTCGTGGCCACCACTGAAAGTCTTCAAGGAACCAAAGTAAACAATGATACTGATCTTGTAAAATAATATGTAATATGTCCTAAGTCTGGTACTAGGCCTCAGGAAAATGTGAAATAGAAAGAGAGAGGAGGAGGAAAGTGGAAAGAGACAGACAGACAGACAGAGAAGGAGATTGATTACTGGAATTGGAAATCTGAAGATTTCAAATTATAAATTCTCCTGCAGGATCTTGCAATAACTAAATTCCTGGACTTTGTGTTCGTGATTCAATCAGAGACAAAGGGAAAATCAATAGCATTATTATTAAAGGTTGCACAGCGTGTGACTGTTCTGTAGTAAAAGCTACACAGTTTGACCCTCCAATTAGCAGTACCTTTAATTTATCTACTTGTTAGCTCTGTTGGAGGAGAAGTGCTAGAACAGCTTACCTAAAATGCTGGAAACATAGCTTCTCCTGTTAATGCTTTGTTCTGTCTCATCTGCTAGCAACCTAACCAACCTTGGAAACTAAACATGGTCCTGGTTAGAACTTGGATGGTAATCATATCTGCATATTCCTGTAAAATGTCCCATCATTCAAATGTATTTACTTGATAATGGATGCTTTGTCCATATCAAGAGCTGAAAAATCAGCTCTCTTTCTTGTATTTATCCATTTCTCAATGATCTGCTTACAAGCCAAAATCTGATCTGAATGTTCCTTGTCTGACATAAAGCTGCATGAAATTTCTCAAATTTTATTCACTGTCATCTCCCATAGCCTTTCAATCAGAATTCTGCTCAACACTATCTCAGGCACATCTAGAAAATAAATTCCACCATGCAAGTTGTGTTCATACATTATTTTTCCCTTTGTATTCATGGACAATTGCAGCATTCTTCCAGACATCAAGCACAGATGCAAACTTCATATACAAACAAGTTTGTGGACACACCATAAACAAATCATGTCCATATTTTACCATTTCACTAGTACGCTGTCTAAGCCATTCTTTTCTCTCTTTGACAACATGTCATACAATTATTTGTTTGTTTCTCTACATGTTGGGCAATTTCTTTCTCTGGTTTTCATTTTTTGCAGCAATCATTCTTATAAATGATTTTTTTTCCTCATTCCGCACTTTCTATCACTTTATTATTCCACAAAGAATTTTCATTCATGGTTTCCATCAGTGTTACCTCTATATTGTAAGGGGCTCAATGAGAAATGGATTTTCTTTAGAACAAATTATGGTTTGAAAATACAACCTAACATGTGAACTGTGGCCCAGCTGAACTGAAATTCAGATCATCTTGGTTGTTCCAGGTTTTGGCTGAGATAAACCTGACTGCCATTTAATTTAATTTAGGAATGGAGAACTTAATGCCTTTGAACATAATCTAGTGCAGTGATGGCGAACCTTTTTGGCATTGCGTGCCTAAAGTCTAAGCGCACGTGTGCTGTCGCTCTCCCGCGTGCCGGAACCCATAATGCAATGCGCGCCCCCATTTACGCATGTGTGCATGACAACTCCCACGCTCCCTCTACACATGCGCCCACATTGTGCAGGCATGCCCCCCAATGCACCCCCCCTTTTTTCCAAGTGGGCCGGCATACCTCTTACCAGAGGACAACTAGGTACCGGCCGCTCCCTGGTGAGACAGCTGTTCCCCGCCTGGTGCATGGCGCTGCCAAGATGGCTTGGCTAATGATCAGGCAACTCCAAAATTTCCTGCTAAACGTGTTCGTTCTTCTTTCCCTGTTTAAAAGAACCGCGCTTGTAGGGGGGAGAGATCTGGCTAAAGAGCTGTGCTTTAGCTGTGCTAAAGAGCTGCCTCCTGCCTTCCACGATCTCCAAAGTTCCTCTCCCCATGGAATCCTAGCATTTTCCTGCCTTCCACGATCTCCAAAGTTCCTCTCCCCATGGAATCCTAGCATTTTCCTACCTTCCACAATCTCCAAAGTTCCTCTCCCCATGGAATCCTAGCGTTTTCCTGCCTTCCACGATCTCCAAAGTTCCTCTCCCCATGGAATCCTAGCGTTTTCCTACCTTCCACAATCTCCAAAGTTCCTCTCCCCATGGAATCCTAGCATTTTCCTGCCTTCCAGGATCTCCAAAGTTCCTCCCCTGATTGAGTGCCTCCTGCCTTCCGTGCCTCCTCAGATTTTTGCAGTTTCTCCCCCCATCGCGTGCTAGCTTTCTCCTGCTTTCCTGCCACGGAGAGGCAGAACCTGCAGAGATCGGGGAAGGCCCTGCTTTTGTTCATCCATGGCAGAGACCAGAAGACCAGCTGGCCAATTGGAGGTGCACGCATGTGTGGTGGACCTGGGGTGGGCTGACGGCTGGCGTGCCGGCAGAAAGGGCTCTGCGTGCCACCTGTGGCACACGTGCCATAGGTTCGCCATCACGGGCCTAAGACTTTGGAAGTAGTAGATTCAAGACTAGATCCAACACACTTCTATAATAAGTATGTCAAGCCTCAAGGCCTAGGCTTGCCAAAGCGGGGTGGGTGAACAGAGGTGTTGGGACCAGGGGTGGGTTCTAAATTTTTTTACTACCGGTTCTGTGGGCGTGGCTTATTTTGTGAGCATAGCTTGATGGTCATGTGACAATTATTTAGGATTTAGCAGAGGTACTGGTCTATCAGGCTTTTAACTGCTTGCAGAGCTGTACCGATCTACCCATTTATTTTTTCAGGCACTAATCTACTCGTGTATTTTTGCAGGCACTGATCTACTCACGTATTTTTGCAGGCACTGATCTACTCATGTATTTTTGCAGGCACTGGTCTACCCATTCATTTTTGCAGGCACTGGTCTGCCCATTTATTTTTGCAGGCACTGGTCTACCCATTTATTTTTGCAGGCACTGATCTATTCATGTATTTTTGCAGGCACTGGTCTACTCATTTGTTTTCTTTTAACACTGATCAGCTGTAGGGCGGCTCTTTGAAGCCCCACGGCAAGAGTTTAAACAGGTTTTTTCCCTCTAGCCATCAGCTAGGACTCAGGAGGCAGCAATAGATTGGGGGTGGGGCCAAATAAAAGGTAAGAATAACGCGGGGGTTCATATCGTCACTGCTACTGGCTCGAGAGAACTGGACCAAACCGGGAGGAACCCACCACTGGTCGGGATCAGGCATGGATGGCTGCTCCTAGCTACGATCAGCTCGGCTAAGGTTGTCCAACATTTAAGGAGTAGGCAGATTTGAAATAAGCATTTGATCAGGAACTATAAGTTTCAACACTAGATTTACAATTGCTTGCTTCTGCTTCCAGCTATGAGTGATGGTGCTATTACTGTAAAAGAGATACTATTTCCGCATCATTACCCAGATCTTCATTTTCATAGATAGTTTAGTTCAAGATCTCTGCCTAATCATTTATTTTAATGGAGAGCTAATATGGGAAGTGAGTGTGTTAAATCGTTCCATGTAAACATTTTAGGTGTTAGTAGCATCCCTTTTCTACATCTACTTCTAATGCAGTAATGTTACATTCTCTGGAGACTCTGGGGCACCTAACTGAAATACAGACTTTTATCTTCCCCCTCCTTTGAGCTCTGTTTTGATAACATATAATTAGCAGCAAAGTTCTCCCTTTGTAAAACTATGACCTCAAATCTACCGCTAGCACAGGGTCTTACTGAATTGCCTGACCTATCTCGAGCACATTTTTCTCTGAACAAATGACATATCAATTTTTCATTTATAAAATTATTATGGTTGGTCGCACTGTCAACCAGATGTTTAGACTGGACTTGTCATTTTTTATTCACCTGTTGAGTCAGTGGTGGAATTCCAAATCTTTTCCTACCGATTCTATGAGAGCACACTTCGCACGCATGCACACCACTCAAGGATTGCCCCTGGTGAGCTGAAATGTTGTTTAAGCTCAGCTGAGGTCCTGCAATCCGCTTTGCCATGCGAATCAACTGAGCTAAAAAACAAGGGAATAGGGAACGGCAGGGGCAGGAGGGCGGAGCCAGCAGAGGTGGTATTTGCCGGTTCTCCAAACTACTCAAAATTTCCACTATCGGTTCATCTGAACCGGCTGAATACCAGTTCTGTATTGAGTCCTTCTCAAAGAACTGGGATAAGCAGATATTGTTGTTTAATGGTGTTAAAGGCATTGTGGTTGGATGTAAGCAGTTTCAAGTGTTGGAAGAAAAGGGCTTGCTTTTCCATCCGGGAAAGGGATCCATCCGAGAGAGAGAGTGTCACTGCAATGAGGTGAGGACGAGAAGCCAGCTGCTGGAAAGGAGTCTCTTTATTGTAACAGAAATGAAGTGTCATACAGCAATCGGTTCTGGGACAGCTGACAACCGGGTCTGGTAAATATAAGGATTTTTATATGAAGTTTGTGCTTTGTGATTGAGATATCTGGGTTCATTGTGCAATAGACTTGAATGTGTGCTTTTTAATATTCTAATTGTAGTATGTTGGTTCCTATTGTGATTGGGAGGTCATGCCCCGTCCTTGAGGTTCAGTAGGGAAATGTAGATTTAAGTGTTATTGTTTTTCTATTCTTAATCTGCTCAATTTCAGCATCTTACGAAACCTGCAGCCATAGCACTTTGCTTATGAATGAAGCTGTCCGGATACTGAGTATCTATTCACAAGGAGCACTTTGCTTTTATGAATGGATACACAGTATTTCATTCACTGGCACTCAGCTTATTGTGAAAACTTCTTCGGGTAATTTCCCTGTTAGCGAGAGGATGCAAGTTGGCTTTTATTTCAGGGGAGCCTTGTTCCTATTTCAGGAAAACTGTTCTTCCGCTGATTTTCCTTTTGGGCAGGCTCCCTATACAAGTAAAGTTGGCTTTTGAAGCATTAATTTGCATACTATTCATAGAGGAGGTTAGGCAGCCTACTGGCTTCCCAATTTTTGGTGTACTGAATCTTCCAATTCCCCTAAAAAGCATGAGCATTTGTGAAAAATTTTGCAAACTGTAGGTTGAAGAAATCTAGAATATTACAACAGCTATCAATCAGAGGAAGTAAACATAAAGTGTATGTTTATGTACATGTGTATATAATAGGATTCAGATGTTAGACACAAGCCTTTGTAAATCTATATGTGAATGGGCCAATCTATCTTCTTTACTAAAAGGAGTATGAAGCTTTTGTTGTCACCAGGCATGCTGCACAGATATTAATAAAACCACTGTAATGTTATATTGTCTGGTGCCATTCACAACACACCAACAAAAAGTTATCATTCAACAGAAGAGCTAAGCATTTAATTCACACATTTTAATTTATGAAGAACCCTCTTTTTTATTTTGCTGTCCATTCATTCTAATTTACAATAGTACTGATAAAATGAAAGCATTTTTCAACCCTGAAAAAGGTTCAGTTGTGAATCACTGATTAATCTCAACCGGCATCTTGTCAAAATCCCTCTCAAAGGTCACTAACAATTAAATTACATGACCCGCAAAAGGTGGTTTGGTTCTGGTCTAATCTATCATCTTTAAAATGATATCACTAGAGCAAGAACTGTAGACATCATGTCAAGTATGTTGCCTGCTCTAGAAATGTGTTTCTCAACTTGGCAACATGGAATTACGGCAGTTGAAGTCCACACATCTTAAAGTTGTCAAGATTGAGAAACACCACTCTAGACATTAAAAAAAATATTCTCTTGAGACAATCTTGACTCTTAATGACCTCTTAAGCATGTCCAGGCGGTTTATTAACAAAATGGAATGGGTTTGACATTACTATTTTCTGGGACTGTGATTTTCCTCCTTTCTCCAAGATTATTCCGGATAGTGTTGGTGGAGACAGAACCTTAGTCTTAAAATGATTTTTGTGGAGTTCTTTGGAACTCTACTCTTTCCTCTGTATTATTGAACCTCTATAACAGGGGTGTCAAACTCAAGGCCCGGGGGGCTGGATCCAGCCCATGTGGCGCTTAGATTTGGGTGGCCGGGCCACCCTGGAAACAGCAAAGGACCAGCCCACGATGCCTCTGCCAGCAAAAGGTGGCCCTCTCGAGCTCCATTTTCGCTGGCAGAGGGTTGCGGGAGGTCATCACAGCCAAAAACAGAGCTCAGGAGCCTGTTTTCGCTGGCAGAACACTTGGACCTCCACAGGTGCCCCCAACATGAGTGATGTTGAGCTGGCCATGCCCACCCTGGCCCACGGAGGTCAAACACAACCCTGATGTGGCCCTCAATGAAATCAAATTTGGCACCCCTACTGCACAAGAAACAACTGAGTGAGGCCATTCATTGGTATGAGATTAATCAAGATGGTGATGATGCTCAGCTATATATCATTACCTCTGGCTGATCAACTAATGCTACCAAGACTCTCTTTCATCATCTAAAGCTGTGGAAGGACTGGATGGGGAAGAACAGGCTTCAGCTAACAAGACTAAGTGATTGTGGGTTTTAGATCCACTCAAATCAGAAGAGATTCTCTTATTTAGTCTGGATGTAGATAGCAGTCCTCCAGACAAACTAATATACAATTGGTACTTCCTCTGAACTCTTGGATCCAGTTTGAGGAATAGGTGGCAACTGTAATCAGGAAGACCTTTGCAGGTCTTCTTAGATCCAGGAATGGTCCAGTTCACAGTCATTCATGCTTTGGGCATCTGTCCTGAAGACTACTTAGAACTATAACTGGTCCAGAAGGCAGTGGTCCAGATGCTTATGGATACATCTTAGTGTGTCCATGCAAAACTATTGAATAAACCAGCCCTCATGGCACAAGGTTACTAATGGGACTGTCTATCTCTGAATATTTCTGCCTGGGTCCCACAAAATCCAATAGAATAAGCATATTGTGGTCCTCTCCGTATTTATTTTATTGAGACCCAGGAGACATGCCCTTTCTGTCTCTATACCTGGCCTCTGGAACAACATACGGTATAGTGCAATATCGGGGTTTCAATTTTAGTTATATAGAATGTAGAGGATGATGTATGTTTGTGTTTTTATTTTTATAGTTATAATGTACACTGAGGACGGCATTTAATTTTGCTGACAATGTGCAATGACAGTAAACTAAGCTAAACTAAACTAAACTAAACTAAACTAAACTAAACTAAACTAAACTAAACTAAACTAAATTTAGCCGCTGATATCAGAATGGTCCCAATCCTGCCAATCTTTTGTAAGACATTGGAAGTTTGGTTTTTCCTTGCTGTATTGGCCAGAATAGGGAATAGCCTACCTTTAGGAATTAGTGGGTTTGAATGAGATTGGCTTCAGGAATACTGTGCTTTCATTTCTGATGTTCTGGTGTCTTTTAATAATAGTTAATCCCAAATCAGCCCCCTCTCCAAAATACATTGTGTAACAAGGGAGACAGAAATCAAATAAGTGAACAAAAACAAATCCAGGAGACAAGAAGAAATGCAAGTCTCCTTCATTTTTCTTTCAATGGAAAAATTCTCCAAGATAGCAGGAAAAAAATATTTCATATTTTTTTCCTTAAAAACAGAGTTGCTCTAAGATTCATGAGAAATCTAGTCACTTACAAACATAACTGAATATAAATTAAGGCACAGCCATATATTGTTGAGGTTACTCTGTGATGTATAAATGTACAGATATTATCAAGTAGACAGGCGCAGTTTTAGTCCATTGGAAATGCCAAAAACATGTCCTTATAAAATTCATATTCCTGCTTTGTTATATTAATATCTCTTTAAAAATCATGCTCAATTTTTTCATCAATATTCATTGGAAGCCAAACTGTCTAAATACCCTGTATTAATGTGATTTATTTCAAACGTAATATTTTTTATCTAAGAACAAATTCCATGTAATTTGGGAGAACAACATAGCGTTGTCACTGAGTAATGTGAGTAATACAAGAACTGCATTGACAGCCAGTATGTTTCTAGGTGTGATTCATGATGGTACTAAAAAGTTAAAAATTCTCTGTCCTGGGACCTAGCTATCTGCTGCAAAACTATCTGCTGCAAAAAAAAAAAAATGGTCCATGCAAGATGTCCCAATAAGAGTGAACATTACTAAGAATCCCATCCCTAAAGAGGCAAAGTAGAAGGGGATTCAGAAGCAAGTATTTTCTGCCAGAGGTCTCCTTCTGTGATCCCTAACAGTCAAGATGTTGGTGAAAACCTACCTGGAGAGAGGAATCAAGGATGAATATTTTTTGTTGTTGTTGTTAGTTGTGAAGTTGTGTCACAACCCCATGGACAACATTCCTCCAGGCCTTCCTGTGGAGTCCATTTAAGCTCATGCCTTGGACATCCTCTGGAGTCCATCTAAGCTCATGCCTACTGCTTCAGTGACTCCATCCAGCCACCTCGTTCTCTGCCGTCCCCTTCTTCTTTTGCCCTCAATCTTTCCCAGCATTAGGTTCTTCTCCAGTGAGTCCTTCCTTCTCATTAAATGGCCAAAGTATTTCAGTTTCATCTTCAGGATTTGGCCTTCTAAAGAGCAGTCAGGGTTGATCTCCTCTAGGACTGACCGGTTTGATCGCCTTGCAGTCCAAGGGATTCGCAGGAGTCTTCTCCAGCACCATATGATGGATATACCAGTATGTATATAGGCACTGCTTAATAGTTGCTATCTCTCTCTCTGATACACATACATACATACACACACACACACACACACAGAGAGAGAGAGAGAGAGAGAGAGAGAGTATATATAACAAAAGATATACAATGACATTTATGACATATATGAATAATACACATAGATTCACATATAGAAAGACATTTTGTCCATAGCTTTTGTAAGCACCTTAAATTTATTTGATTTAAGCAGCATAAAAGCAACAGTCATTTAATTTAATCATCTGAGATATCTCTAGGTATTCTGAGCCTAAGGAAAATTTTTCTTTTAACCATTGAAACTGTCCAGAAAGAAGTGAATTTGACAAGCTACAGCACCCTGCCTCCACCAACCATGTATTCGTATTTAGATGAATACACTGAAAATACTTAAAAGCATTAATTTTACTAATGTTGTCTTAGAAATTCAAGTTAGTAATTATAATGACAGTTCAATTTAATAATTATAATGACAGTAAGTACATATACATATTTTATATAAAGTTAGTATAATGTTAGTATAAAGATATGCATCTTTAAAATATTTTATAGAGTTTAGTGATTTTCCTCAGCTGTTAAGAATTTTTTGTTTGCAAGGTTTAATGTTTTAAATTGGTTTTAAATTTGTGATAAGCCACCTAGACTCACTTTGAATAGAGCAGCCATATAAATTCAATGAATGGATGAAAGGATACATAATGAATGAATTTCCTTACCTGTACATATCAAACTAGGATTTTCACTTTTCTGCTTGGTTGCAGATTCTAAAGGTTCAGTAATATATACACATCAAATAATAATTGAAACAGCATATTCTTGCCTTATATCTGCCGCTAATAAAAAGGGAAAATCTCATTATTCCTCATGTGGATTTGAATAGAAAATTGCATGCTGCTTTAAGAATTCATGGAGACAAAATAAGATGATTTGGAAAGAATAAAAAAGAGATACTGCCAATAATTCTTTAATCAAATCTCTCTGCATCTAATCCAATATCCTAGCGATATTCATCTTAGCATATTTGAAGCTAAATTCTTAATCAATGGTTTCAAATTTTTAGTCCTTCACGATAGAAACCCTGCCTCAAAAGAATTATCAGGCCTTATCAGTGGTGGGTTCCTCTTGGTTCAGCCCGGTTCGGCCGAGCCGGTAGCGGTGACAATATGATATCACCGAACCAGTTCTCTTTGTTCGGGAACACACACACACCTCCCCCCTCCCACGTTATTCTTACCTTTTATTTCACCCCACCTCCAATCTATTGCTGCCTCCTGAGTCCCAGCTGATCGGCTAGAAGGAAAAAAACTGTTTAAACTCTTGCTGTGGGGCTTCAAAGGGCCGCCCTACAGCTGATCAGTGTTAAAAGGCAGTGTGGTGGTAAACCGATGCCTCCAAAACCAAATGGATAGACCAATTCCTCCAAAAACAAATGAGTAGACCGGTGCCTCCAAAAACAAATGAGTAGACTGGTACAGCTCTGCAAGTAGTTAAAAGCCTGATAGACCAGTACCTCTGCTAAATCCTAAAGAATTGTCACATGACCATCAAGCCACGCCCACAAAATAAGCCATGCCCACAGAACCAGTAGTAAAAAAAAATTAGAACCCACCCTTGGGCCTTATCAATATCTTTTTGAATCTCTTCGCAAAAATCCCAGATAATATTTTAACATCCACATGTATTAATGAGATAGCACAATGAGTATGACTTTATGTGTTTTAGAAATTACTACAGTATAAGCTTCATTACTTCTACACTGCAACCTAAGTTCCTTTTTTCCTGTGCCACTTCAGGCTGTTTTTTTAACTCAACTTCAGAAATTTTGGGCCAGTTGCAATGAACTGGCAATAGGGCCAGGGTAATGCTCATTATGGGTTATGACCCCTGCAAAACCTAGTAAGTCATTTGTCTGCTTCTTATTTTTCCCATCCATGCAGGGAAAGCAAACTTTTCAGGCTAGGTCATGTTCAATGCCAGATTTCAATTTCAGAATTGTTCCTTCCTAAATCCCTATATTATACATTCTCTTTGTTCTCCCACATGTCCTCCGATCTCCATTGAGACTTAAGCAGATTCTGTCTACTTATAATTACAGTAGGATACACCGAGGCTCTGGAAATTTTTCCCAAGGGAAAGCCAGATGGACTTTAGCAAATTTTTTAAGACACGCTCTCTGTATATCATTCTCTGGCTGGTTTTATCAATGGCATTTTCATAATTTATACTCTTGCTAGGCTGAAAGACATCATCAAAAGGAAATAAAGAGAAGGGGATATCTAAGGGAGAAACAATGAAATTAAAAGTGAAGGAGTATGGATTACTCAACCCAACTCTGGGCTTGGGTCTGCCCATTGCCAGATTAGCTCAGTGGGAACCGCCCACTTCTGAATGAAAGGATCAATACTAGAGGCTGTTTAGGCTGCTCAGATTTCTTGTGCTGATCTGGGTTATTGATTTGAGTGGAATTTAAGATACCTGATTAAGAAGTGTTAAAGTAACTGGCAACTAGAAAATGATTGCTTGTGCAGATGGCAACGCAGCACGTTACACTGATGTTGATGGCTTGTCACTCTCTGCTGAGAACATCTTGCTATGTGGGGACAGCCAGAGAATTTCAATAGCTTTGCCATTTTTTTGACTGCTAACCATACAACAAAGCTGATGTTACGTTGTTCAGAAGCAAAAGGAACCTCAGGCTTGTGGAATGCATAAAATAAATAAGCCCTATTGCTTTTTTTTCAGCATCAGTAAGTGCTGATGCCTCTTGGTATTTCTTTTTAATTTTATTTGCCAGATTTGGAACTAATAAACCTACTCTTCCTCTTCCTTATCTGGTGCAGTCACCATGAAATCAGCCTGCTGGTTATAGCATCTGTATAATTAGATGTTTCTCTTTTGTAGAGTGAAGACTTTATTTCATATAAAAAAGATACAGATTGGAAATATGGTCTGATAAGATAAACACAGTCTAGCTGGGGTGAATGTGCTGTGTTTACACAAACAGCCTATTTTTTAGTGGTAGTGATAGCAGCATAATTCGGTTTCTTCACTGATTAAAAAAAGGTTTCTAATCCTTCAAGTGAATTTGCACTTGAAAGTGTTAGAAAAACCAGTTACAACTGCAAAAATACAGATAGGTCACTGAGTAAGTTTTGTAACTACTTTCATTATACCGGACTGTCATCTGCCCTTTTCCTGTAATTGATAGTAATAGAATAAATGAATCCGCACTGCATATCGGACATAAATACAATTGAGAGAGTCCAGAGATACTTTACGAGAAGAGTCCTCCATTCCTCTAACTGCAATAAAATACCTTATGCCACCAGACTCCAAATTTTGGGCGTAGACAACTTAGAATTACGCTGACCTCTGACCTAAGCATAGTACATAAAATTACCTGCCACAATGTCCTTCCTGTCAGTGACTACTTCAGCTTCAACCACAACAATACACAAGTAAATAATAGATACAAACTCAAGGTAAACCGTTCCAAACTCAATTGCAGAAAATATGACTTCAGTAACAGAGTGGTCAATGCCTGGAATGCACTACCTGACTCTGTAGTTTCTTTCCCAAACCCCCAAAACTTTAACCTTAAACTGTCTACTGTTGACCTCATGCCATTCCTAAGAGGTGTGTAAGGGGCGTGCATAAGTGCACCACCGTGCCTACCGTCCCTGTCCTAATATTCCTTTTTACTTACTCTTTTCATGTATTCAAATTATGTTTATACTTTTACCTGTTATCTTATATATTCCTGACAAATAAAACTTAAACTTAATAATAAGAAAACAAGGTAGAGGTTTGTGCTATACATAACTGCTTTGTAGAATTTTAATTGCCTAGACCAGTGATGGCTAACCTTTTTGCCATCACGTGCCAGGAAGGGGGGAGGAGTGGGGGAGGTTCGTGAGTGCGTATGCCCACACCCATAATTCTATGCACCCCCCTGCGCATGCGCACACAATCCCCCTCCCCCCCCGGCACGCAATAGCCTCTCTAGGAGTCTCTGGAGGCTGGGGACAGCAAAAAAGTCACTTCCTGTCCCACTGGGAGTTGGGAAATGGGCCCATTCAGACCTCCAGAGGGCCTCTGAGTAGGTGGGGAAGGCTGTTTCATCCTCCCCATATGCATAGAGAGGATCTGGAGCCAGGTGAGAAAGAAAAACGGGCCTTCCCCACCCCACCCGCCAGGCCCTCTGGAGGCAAGAAACAGCCTGTTTCCCTACTTCTGGTGGGCCCAGAAGGCCCGAAAATCAGCTGGCCAATGCGCGCATGCGCACCAGAGCTGAACTGGCGTGCCCACTGATATGCTATGTGTGCCACTTGTGGCACGCGTGCCATAGGTTCGCCATCATGGGCCTAGGCTAACATTTATACAATCCTGAAAACACATTTTAGTGCAAATTAAATAAATCTCTTCACCAGCCAAATTCATTGAGTGCCAATATTTTCATGAGGTAAGCAAGAATTCTTTTCAATGTGTAATTGGACTATCCACAATGTTTATGGAGATTCTCAGTCATCTAGGGTCATGGTTGTCCCAATGGTGCTTTTTCAATCAGAAATGAAGAAGCTTCTTGGATGAGATGTGAAACATCTTCAAGGAAAAACAAAGTCCAGTAATCTTTGGAAAATCATCTTTGTGAGAACTATCCACAAGCACAACATAGCTGCAAGTTTCAAAGAACAAATCAACCCTAACTTAACTACACTTTCAAAAATACTAGGACAAGGCTAGAAATGAATTGGCCCCGTTCTTGAATATAATAGATGGGAAAACAGTTGCAGAATGAGAGAACTTTCAGTACAAGGTAGCTTTTATTCCTAACTCTGAATTTATTCCCTTTAGAATTTTGATTGGGTCCCTTGATTTTTAGAAATAATGTCAAACTGCCCCTGTACAACTTAACCTAAAAATATGAGTAATAATCACACATTCTTCTCCTGCTTTATTTTTCTCTGTTGTTCAATCAAATCAAGCTATAGTGCATAATCTTACTGAGGGAAAGGACCTGACTCCTTTTATTTTGTAATATACCATGCATGCTCACACAGTTACAGAAATAATAATAATGATATATTTTATTATTTCCACTTGTGGTTTACAAGCAGATACTTTAATTCAGTCCAATAAAACTGTTAGCTGACTTCATGCTAAACATAAAAACTGAATGAATTGTTCTCCATCCACCAAGTATTATTGATATCTGGCAGTCAGAGTGTTTCTTTTAATTCAACAATCAGGAATAATATATTTTGCTTTTTGAGCCTTATATTTCATTCATTCATTCATTCATTCATTCATCCATCCATCCATCCATCCATCCATTCATTCATTCATTCATCCATCCATTCATTTTATTTATATAGCCACCCATTTCACCCATATAACTCTGTTTTCCAAAATTTACAAAAAATTAAGCAAAATCATACTAACAAAATGCAATTAAAGTAATACAAATTATTAAAACCATTAAACACATAATCAGTGTGAGACATTATTAAAATGTATCTAAAAAATAAAAAGTCATAGTTATATAGACATAACATAAAATATAAAATAGAATACAGATTTTACATAAAATTTAACTTCTTTATGTAAGCTCATCAATATGTTTGGCATATCATAGTCAAAGCAACAGCTCATTGCTGTCTTCCTCAATCTGAGATGTCTGATGACTCTTCCAGATCAGGATCTCCAACCTTGGCAACTTTAAGCCTGGCGGACTTCAACTCCCAGAATTCAGTTCAGCAAAACTGGCTGGGGAATTCTGGGAGCTGAAGTCCGCCAGGCTTAAAGTTGCAAAGCTTGGAGACCGCTGCTCCAGATAACATCACTGTGATTGGTCAGGTTGAAGTGAACTATTATCCATCAAGGATACTGGATTGTCGAAGACAAATCTAATAGCTCTTGGCTTCAGCAAATTTGGAAGGTGCTGATCCATTTTTAATGGTGTTCTTGAGTACTCTCCTGTTATACAGTAGTCAATAAATGAAGAATGGCTTATTATGGGATTAAAAAGGATGGCATGAACAGTACTGTTTCTAAACATAACACTCTGGTTACATAGAGTATTGCAATGGGATGGCTTATCTGATCCCCAATATTTCTTTTTTGTATGAAGTATAAAGTTCCTTCTAATATAGCCTAGAATATAGATCAAATCCTATTTTATTTATATAGATCTCTTCCATTTTCTGTAATAAATTCCTAGCTTCAGTTTTAATAAAAAATGTTTTAATAACAGTTATTACCAGATTTTTATGTTATGATGAAAGAGTCGTAAAATAAAAGTGCATAATTTGTAACCCTAGTAATGATCTAGCAGAGATGGATTATTTTCAGTGAACTTTAAGGGCCAAAATGGCAGCTGAGGAAAACAGGACACAATTCTGGAGGAAAAAAAAATTAGGGCTAAGGTTGGGAAGACATCTTTCCCTTAAACTGTGGCAGAACAAAGAGAAATTATGAAGGATTTACTAATCCTGATAAGTAGATTGAGTGAAAAAAATTTCCAGGTGCATAAAATTTCCCATCCTGGAACAAAGGACTCTCTGTGCACCTTTGATTATATTAAATATTAAGATTGTATAAATAGTATAAATATAAACATAAATATAATAAATAAATATAATAAATAAATATAATAAATATTGACGGCTGTCGCCAGGGGAGCTTTCTATCAGGTTTGCCTGATACGCCAGTTGCGTCCCTTTCTGAATTGGGACTCATTAAATACGGTCACTCATGCCCTTGTCATTTCCCAACTGGACTACTGCAATGCTCTCTACATGGGGCTTCCCTTGAAGAGCACCCGTGGCTCCAGTTGGTCCAGAATGTGGCCACGCGGGTCGTTATGGGAGTGACGTGGTGCTCCCATGTGACACCCCTCCTGCGGGAGCTGCACTGGCTACCTGTGTTCTTCCGGGTGCGCTTCAAGGTTTTGGTCACCACCTTTAGAGCACTCCATGGCTTAGGACCAGGGTATCTACGAGACCACCTCCTGCCACCAGTAGCCTCTCACCGACCAGTACGCTCCCATAGAGAGGGGCTTCTCAGGGTGCCGTCAATCAAACAATGTCGACTGGTGGCCCCCAGGGGGAGAGCCTTCTCTGTGGGGGCACCCATCATATGGAACAAGCTCCCCCCAGAGATATGGACAATCCCGGATCTTCGTGCTTTCCACCGTGCCCTCAAGACGTTTCTATTCCAGCAGGCTGGCCTGGACTAATCCTCTTCTAAAACTGCTCTTAAATTCTTAAATCTTAATTTCATAAATTTAGAGTTTTAATTTTAGGTTCAAGACCAAATTATTTAATTGTATTTTAATCAATCTTTAAAATATTTGTATTATATGTATTTTATCATTTGTCTGTACACCGCCCTGAGTCCCCCGGGAATAGAGCGGTATATAAATATAATAAATAAATAAATAAATAAATAAATACCTGACTAGGTAGCTCAGTGGCTAAGACACTGAGCTTGTCGATCAGAGAGATCGGCAGTTCAGTGGTTTGAATCCCTAGTACAGGTCTCCTGCGTGAGCAGGGGGTTGGACTAGATGACCTGCAAGGTCCCTTCCAACTCTGTTACTGTTAAAAAAAAACTGTTAAATTATCAAATATTGGCCACTTACTACTATAGTTAAAATCTTACTATGAATATCCAAAGAAGAAGCAAAGTGCTATCATTTGTAAGTAGAGTTCACAACAGTTTCTTACACTCAACAAGTCTGTAAAACCTTTTTTTCCCTGCTACCTAGATAAAAATTGCATAACAGGGATGAAAGTGTGGCTCCACCAACCCAATTCTTTTGCATTGTCCTTGACTTTGCCAAATGTCCCTCTACCTGTCAACTTTTTCCAATAAATAAAGTTTTCCACTCTAAGGATTTTTTTTTCTCAACACAAAGGTTGACTTTTGTTGGAGCCTCTTGTCCAACAACTCATGTTTCCAATGAGAGGTAGCTCATCATTGCAAGTGGTTCTCTTAACTTCTCAAACTCACTGCAGATGCTCCTTACAGTTTCCTGCAAAGACAACTTACGCCTTTCTTAGTTTCTCACTGGGCAGGAGGAAAAGGAGGAAAAGGGGAAAGGATGCAAAACAATGTCAAACATGAAAGAGAAAGAAATAATAGAAACAAAGGAGTGGCAGGGAGGAAGAAACTGAATACTTTAGTCTCTGGCTCCAGTCATGCTGGGTTTGGCTAACTCACTGATGAAAAGCAATTATCTGCAGAAATGTTCACTGCCTTTGCTTTATGGAAAATCTGGGCAACCTTTTATTGGGCAGGTGTAGTGTGTGAGGCTTTGCAGCAGCCAAGGGGCAAGAATTGAGTGGGGCCTCCAGGGGCATCCACAGAAGTGGTCAACAAGATCAAACTGGCAGGTGCAACCAGACAATTAAGTCCTGCTCCTTTTTATGCTACATTTGTGATGCATGTTAAGAGGTGAGGCTTCAGCTACCCAATCATACCCACCATTTTGACTTCCTTTGCGGATGCCCTTGGGGGCTATTGGTCACAAATGATAGGATGGAATGTTCTACGTAGGATTTATTTTCTTTGCTGAAAATAAATCCTACGTAATAAATACATGCCTATTTTAAAGCTTAGTACTGTCTTCACATATTTTCCAACACAGAATGATAAGAACCTTTCCCGTCAGTTTTCAGAATTTATGGTGGCTTACTTTCAGCATCAAGAGGGACATGGTGGCTCAGTGACTAAGACACTGAGCTTGTCGATTGAAAGGTCGGCAGTTCAGCGGTTCGAATCCCTAGTGCCACATAATGGGGTGAACTCCCGTTACTTGTCTCAGCTTCTGCCATCCTAGCAGTTTGAAAGCATGTAAAAAATGCAAGTAGAGAAATAGGGGCCACCTTTGGTGGGAAGGTAACAGTGTTCTGTGCACCTTTGGTGTTTAGTCATGCTGGCCACATGACCACAGAGACTTCTTTGGACAGCACTGGCTCTTCGGCTTTGAAACAGAAATGAGCACACGCACACACCCCAGAGTCGGGAACGACTAGCACATATGTGCAAGGGGAACCTTTAACTTTACTTACTTTCAGCCCAGGCTGTTTACCCTATTCCAAGGCAAGAGCAAAGGAAGACAAGCGACAATGGAACTGATTAATTCATTTCTCAGGTTAACTGTACAGGTTGCTGTAATTATAATGAATGCCCTGACATGTTCTCTTTCTTTTCATTGTTTCACATGCATCACAGTTGTTTAAGCAGTATGAGAAGGGCTTTAAAAAATACACATGCAAGAAAAGAAAAAAAGCCTGGGAAAAATAGCATCCATGACATCTTGCTGTTTTATGAAAACAACCCCAAGTAGAACTAACAAACTCAAGAAAATAATTTCACCCAAATAAGGTGCCATAACAAATAAGGTCTCGTGGGAATATTTGTGAATAAGTAGATAAACCAATTCTGAAAGTGAAGTAGGGTGAAAACATCCCCAAATGTATGAGAATTTTTTTATCCATCAATTCTCCTGCCAAGAGAGAGATTGTATTTCAAATTCCCTAGCCTGTCATTTGGCCAGAGGATAGAAGACAAGGGATTTAAAGCCGCTTACATGACAAAAACTGAACCATAAATAGGTAATTTGGCAGGGCAAAAGCTTGGAACATTGTCAAAGGCAAGCCAGTCCAAAATGGCAAGTCAGACAGTTGGATGGTTTACATTAGGAATCAATCCTTCAAATCCTATTTATCTGTTTCGACTTACTATTCATTCATTTAACACTTTGCCCTTAACCTTTGCTATGAAGAGAATGGGAAGATGGCAAGTTACTTCTTAATGCAACATACCCATTTGAATCATGCACCTAAGGAGAATTACACTGCGCTTGTATGGATTTAGTCATTTCCTGGGAATAATTAGTTCTTAATTATAAATCATTTTGCCCAAATTGATACTAAGTTACATTTATATTTTGCTTTTCCTTCTGGAACTCAAGGCAGCGTGTAACCAAGGGATCACCCCTTTTTTAGAAACTCAGTGACAATCCTACAAAGTTGATAGTGACTGAGAGATAATGACAAATCAATCACTTGGTGAGTTCTGAGATTAAATTGAATCCAAATCATTCTCAATCCACTAAACCAGCAGTCACCAACTGGTGGCCCATGGACCACTGGTGGTCCATGAGAAAATTTTGGTGGTCCGCAGAAAAATTATTTGCATTTTTTATATTGCACTAAATCAGTCCTCAAACTACGGTCCCTGGACCGGATACATGCAATGAATGCTTGTGTTACTGCAGAGAGTGCCCCCCTTTGGGATCTTTTTGTGTGGGTCAGAGGGGGGCAGAAATTCTGACTTGGGGTCTGCTTCAGCCTCCTGGTGCGGGGCTTTGGGTGAAGACTAGGGGGAAGCGCTGCTAGTGGTGAAGAGCCGGAGGGCCTTGTTCCAGTGGGACTGCATCATGGCCTGGAACTGGCTGACCATCTCAGCCCTCTGAGCCTCCAGGTGCCTGTACCTGGCCTTGCACTCCCACAGGTCTTCCCTCTGCTTGGAAAGCCTATCTTCATAGTCCTCAGTGAGGTGCTTCTGCTGAGCCTCCTTCTCAGTCAGATCCAATTTGAACTGAGCTATTTTGCCAACTCTTTCTCATGATGGCTGCTTAGCTCCAATAACTGCTTCCTATTGGGGCCCTAAGGAGCCCAGGCAGGCAGGGGAAGCGTGGCTGGGAGGGGAGCAGCGAATAGAAGCCAGCGAGGTGCCCCTCGACGGGAGTGACTTCAAATTGGCCACACCCACACACTCACATGACCACATAACCATGCCCACCCAGCCATCATTAGGTAGACCATATTAGTGATCCACGGGATTTAAAATTATGAATTTAGTGGTCCCTGAGGTCCGAAAGGTTGGGGATCCCTGCACTAAACCACTCCTGTTTCTGAGCCATGGAAACTGTGTAGTAAAACTAAGAGTGGGAGGCTTCTATTTATCCAGCCTTTTGTTTTTTTGTTTGTTGTTTGGTTGGTTGGTTGTTTGGTTGGTTGGTTGGATGGATGGATGGATGGATGGATGGATGGATGGATGGTTTCAGCTCTGCCTTGGAATTTGGTAATTTTTATTTATTTATTTATTTATTTAGATTTATATAGATGTATATATGTAGAATGGCGTAATTGATATAAAATAGCAAGCACCATCTCAAGGGCAATTAGAAGCATGTAGCTCTATAAATGATGCCTAGGATTTTGAAACATAGTTATTAGACTGATAACATTCACTTAGGAACCTGACCTAGATTTAAGAAGTGATCCAAGTCATCCTGGACTGAACCAAGAGATGAAATTTTCAGGCAAATTTTAATGTTAAAATCAAATCTGATAAATGAGCCATATGTATAAAATGACCCCTGAATTTGATTTCTGGTAGAGGATTGAAAATCCATAGAAAGATATATCTGTCCCAAACAAGATAAATCCAACCTCATGTTGCCACCTAGTAATCAGTATAAATCAAAATCAGTGGTTTTTAAAATATATATTTTCTCTCCTCCCCGCCCCCCCTCTCTCTGTTGTTTTGATTTCAGAATTGTCTTTGGAGAACTTTTGTGGCACTTTAAAAACTGATTGGAGCTATGAAGCCAAAGAAAGATTATTTTGGAAGGAAAAACTGTCTACCTTCCTGATTTATCATTCCTGGGACTTGAACTTATGATTATCCATCAGCTAAGAATATAAAATTGAGTACTTACCTGGGACAACTACATTTAACAACTATATTTCACTATGTGAAATATAAAAGGCAAAACTATAGAATTATATAAAAGTAAACATCACAATTCATAGCCAGCAAAAGAATTGTAAGGAGTTGTAAACTGAGGTACAGAACGAAGGCAAAAGAAACGACAAAGAAAAAAAAAAGAATTAGCACAGCAAGCTAAAAAAAGCTAACTTCCAGAAGAATCATTTGTGAGATTGTCCTAAATCAGAATGAGCACAGACTTTGCAGTGGTCTATATCACAATCCACCCCTATAATGCTGGCGTTGATTTAGCCCCATTTCCCTGATTGCCAAGCACACCACAACTTGAAAAAAGCATTTGCCACTTATTGAAATCCAATATTGTGCTCCAGTCTATCTCAGTGGTTCAAGACAGTTTTCCTAAGCTGCAGAGATGTAAATCTAGACCAGATATCTCTGACAGGCCAGGTCCCAGCCAAATCCCTATTGGCTAAGCCTTATTTTTGCCCTGGAACACCAAACAAATTGCCTTAAATTATTTTGCTTCTCCTTTGGCTTTGCTCCAGACTGATGCTTGCTTCTAGAATGGAGGGAGAGGAAAAAGCTAATGAGAGCTGGAAGGAAAGCTTGCCAAGAATGGTGAAACATGTGTCAGTCAGTTAACATTTGTAGGTTAACGGTAGACGTTTGTTGCACACGCACGCACAGACCCAGAAAGTAACAATAATTTAAAGAGTTGTAAGGATACTAGCTGAGAAAGAGGGGGGGAAGGTTTTGTGCTGCTGTGATTTGTTTCGTGTTCTTTTTCCTTGCTGCTCTTAAATGGCCACATTAGATTATTGAACCTCTGTGCTATTGTCTAAACAGCTGTTTGAGTTTTATTGATATTTATAGATACCGTCAGTGCATGTCTATTTACTATATCACTATAATATTTATAATTATAATGAATTATTATAATTTGCTTTAACAGAATAGTAAAACCGTTTCATATCGAGGCCCAACCCATTATAGAAATTACTTGAGTAATATGATTGTGAAGCACATTCAGTCAGCCAAGCCATGGAAAGCCAACCATTTTGTTCATCTTGATGGCCGCAATTGATTGCTGATTAGTTTGAAATGCCTTCTAATTACTATTTGTCTTATAATTGGTAGCCACCCTTCTCTCATTACTGCTCAAATTAATGCTGCAGCTTGAAAGTGCTATTTCCCTTATTACTTGAAATATTTCAGATGCCAAGTGAGACAGCCAACTTTTGAACAAATTCTATGTCTTCAGATGCCAATTGCCCATCGTTTAAATATATAATGCCTTTCTAGTTGTCAAGCAGTAACAAAAGTAACTCATGACAATATGAGAAAAATCAAAAGGCAACATCTAAAAAGTTGCGTTTTTTGTTGTTAAATTAAAAAAGGCAGAGATCCTTAAAAGCAGGGGTGCTATTTAGCACGTTCTGACAGGGAGCGGAAATTTTGAGTAGTTCGGAGAACCAGCAAATACCACCTCTGGTTGACCCCAGGTTTTGCAATGTCCTTTCCCCAGGAGTGGGGAGGGAATGGGGATTTTGCAGTATCCTTCCCCTAGAGTGGGGTGGGAATGGAGATTTTGCAGTATCCTTCCCCTGTCCTCCCAGCCACGCCCACCAAGCCACGACCATAGAACCGGTAGTAAAAAAAATTGAATTCCACCACTGCTTAAAATGCACGATCGTAAAGGAGTAGAAGCTTAGCTGGTGCTATTTTTCTAATCTCTATAATATGCTAAGCTATGTCCATAATACACTAAGCCAGGGGTGGGCAAATCTAGTTCTTTTACAACCTGTGGACTGCAACTCCCAGAATTCCTGAGACAGCTTGCCCATCCCTGCGCTAAGATAACCTACCGTGGTTATCTTAGTGACAGTTTGTATGTCAATGCGCTAGGCAAACCCAGTAAATGCAGTGTGTTAATGGCTTAGTGTGTTCTGTGAATGCAGACTATTGATTTAGTTAAGTAAATATGGATAAATTAATCACAGATGTGTGTATTATGTGAATACAGTAGATGTGAAGATGATGGGAAAACATACTGTAGGGCTCAAGCTTGCTTCCCTGCCCTAGAACTAAGATGTAAAAGAACAGACTATATTTAACATAGAGAACATTAAGACAAGGCATGACTATTTCTTTAAAAGTGATCGAGTAGAGGATGGTATAGACCAGGGCTGTCAAACTCCTGGCCCACAGGCCAGATGTGTCACGTGCTGGCCACACCCATGCCCGGTTTAGTGAAGGGGGGGAAGTCCTGATACGTCACGTGACATCGCCATGACGATATAAGTTTGACACCCCTAATATAGACTTACAGTATTCTCTTTAAGAGCAGAGCAAAAAGCAACGGCCTTCCAGATATTGTTGAACTATATTTCCAATTCGCCTAAGTCAACATGACCGTTGTTAAGAGATCCTGGATTTTTGTTTAGCAATATCCAGAGAGTCACCAATCCATCTTTCTGCTTTAGGGGACAAAATTTCCTGGGCAGATGGATCATCCTGCTCTTCCCAGAGACAAATGAGCTTGGGTTTTTGAATTTGGGTGAGATTCTAGAATTGCATAAATGTCAAACAGGCTATAGAGAGCCTGTTCTATTAATGATCATATTATCTTTTGCTCTCAAAAGCTTCACTTGTTGATACTTGCATACACGTTTTAAACATGGGAGAGATATAAAGCTGCTTTTGCCCCTTTTTATAATACTTTCATGAGAACTAAGAGCTAACCTTAGAAGCAAATTCACTGACATCCAATTTCATGATGATTAGCTGCGGAACTGAGGGTGACAAGGGTGAAATGAAGCATCCATTAAACATCTAATAAGCCAGAACTCCGGTGGCAAGGGCTTGGAGTAGCTTTCCTTACTCCTTAAGAAATTCTGCTTGGATTCCTAACTTACAGCAGGTTCTGCCTATCCCAGTGGAATATCACAGCTGCCATTTTATCTCTATCATAATAATGACTTCTACCTTGAATTTAAAGACATTTTAGTAGGAGGTTCCCCCCCCCATTGGTTTCTATAGGATACATTTTAGAAAGATTGTGAAGAACAGAGAGGGGGGGGGAGAAGCAGAGAGAGGGGAGGGCTGTTATTCAGGAGAATTAAACAATATGCTTGAGAAAACCAGAGGAACTGCAAATGGAAAACTTACTTGAGCATGAATTCCATTGAACAGAGCAAGAGAGAATGTCTGGGGGGGAAATTGTCTTGGAATGATAAAATAAAATCTCCTTCAAGTCCTACATAACTCTTGGACCATTCATGGATTGGCTTCTAGAGGAAAGAGGGCAGGGGTGAAATCCAGCAGGTTTGGTAGTGGAAATTTTGAGCAGTTCGGAGAACCAGCAAATACCACCTCTGGCTGGCCCTAGAGTGGGGTGGGAATGGAGAATTTGCAATATCCTTCCCCCAGGAGTGGGGAGGGAATGGGGATTTTGCAGTATCTTTCCCCTGGAGTGGGGTGGGAATGGAGATTTTGCAGTATCCTTCCACCAAGCCAGGCCCACCAAGCCACGCCCACAGAACCGGTAGTAAAAAAAAAATGGATTTCACCACTGAAAGAGGGGCAGTTTTTAACCATTCTCTAGCCCAAATTTCCCATTCAAGTATCAAACCAGGTCTTTTACTCATCTAGGTGGACAGTCTATTCGACCAGAATCCGTGTTCGCTCTGTGAAGTTTGAGCATCTTTAGATGGCATTCCTCCCTGGATCCTTGGCTCCGGAGTCCGGGCGAGTGGCTTTAAGATCCACACGAGATTTCAGACGGGCGAAAAGTGGGCGAGAAGGTGAGAAGCTGTGTTGCGGCGGCGGCGGGAAAGACGAGCGCGGGAGGAGGGGAGGGGACTTCAGTTAAAGGACCCCCGAAAGCGTTTTGCTGGGGTTTCCTCTCAGAGCCGTCCGAGCTCAAAGCGCCCGCCGCTACGGCCAAAGCCAGCCAAGGGGAGGGACCGAACGAAGGAGGGAGGGAGGGAGAAGCCGCCCCAACAGCCTATGGAGTCGATCATCCTCAACTCCGGATTCCGCAAAGCTATATAAGAGGCTTCGACGGCCACTCGCCCCCCTTTCTTCGAGCGTCATTCCGGGGAAGAGCCACCGCAGCGGCGCCCACCTGGGAAGGGGGGACCCTCTGACTTCCCAAGCAGACGCTTGGCCGGGCTCCTGGGTCGGGGAGGTGGTGGGCGAAGGTTTCCTCCGAGCCAGAATGACTTCCATACCCGCGGTCAACTGGAGCGGCGCCGAGCTGGGCGGCTGGAACGAGAGCTTGTCCTCCCCAGCTGGGAGTAACTGGTCGTCACCGGTGGCCAACTTTTCCAACCAGTTCGTGCAGCCGGCGTGGTGCCTGGCGCTCTGGTCCTTGGCTTACGGCGTGGTGGTGGCCGTGGCCGTCTTCGGCAACCTGGTGGTCATCTGGATCATTCTGGCCCACAAGCGGATGAGGACCGTGACCAACTCCTTTCTGGTCAACCTGGCTTTCTCCGACGCCTCGGTGGCCGCCTTCAACACCCTGGTCAACTTTATCTACGCGCTCCACGGTGACTGGTACTTCGGGGAGGCTTACTGCCGCTTCCAGAACTTCTTCCCCATCACCGCCGTCTTCGCCAGCATCTACTCCATGACGGTCATCGCGGTGGACAGGTGAGAGCGGGACGGCGGGGAGGGGCGGGATGGCGAGCACCTGGAGGTGGGGTGGGGAGATCCGATCCAGGCTGGACTGCCAGCGTGTTTGCTGCTTGCATTTTGCGGTTGACCACGTGGGACGTTGAAGAGGTGCGAAAAGGCGAACCTCCCCTTTCCCATCTCAGGAGGCTCTAATTCAGAGGTACAAACCATCACCACCCCGGTCCTAGGAGGCTCTGTTTAATCGCCGCGACCGATCCCGATCTTCTTCAAGCTATGCAGTATGATCAGCCTCTTCCCTTCCACCCGAAGCCTTTTCAGCACCTTTTCTCCGGACTGATTAGTCCTCACTTGCTATTGAAGCGCCCATGAACGCCGACCAGTTCATCAGTTCTAGAAAGCCAAAGCCATTCAAATTTCCCTCTTGTCAATGTGAGCTGGAATCCACCCTCTTGAAATTATTAGGGTGGGCATTGTTTATTTATTTATTGGTTCAATTTATATGCCGCCCTGCTCTGGAGACTCAGGGCGGCTTACAATGCGTTAAGCAATAGCCTTCAAACTTTTGTATATACCTGCTTAGTAGGGCTTTTGGGGCCCCCTAAGCAGTGTTCTTTTTTATACAAAGTCATCTTATTGCCCCCACAATTCGGGTCCTCATTTTACCTACCTTGAAAGGATGGAAGGCTGAGTCAACCTTGAGCTTGGTGAGATTTGAACTTGCAATAATTGCAGGCAGCTGGTGCTACTTAACAGCACTTTAGTCTGCTGTGCCACCAAGGCTCTTGGTGATTGAAACTGAATTTAAAAAGCTTCCCCAACATAGTTTTTCTGTGCACATTTTTCTACTGCAGTTCTAATTTTTGTCTTCTTCCCATTTACCCCACTTGGAGATCTGCTGAATTAATGGTTCCTCTCTCCCCCACCTCATAAATAACTGCTTACAATGATCATGATTGTAATACCATCCTGGTGTTTATGCAAACTGCAAACAGAATATCTTCCCTTGTTTTAATTGAAGTTAAACATATTGTAATTATATCTAAGTAATAAAAGGAGGTGCATTCTTTATATACTGAGTGGTAGGCATTGCTGTCTTGCAAATGCACAAATCAGGATTGCAGAGAGTGGATCAGGCTAGAACTACTGTATGACAATGCCGATGGATTTCTCTTGGAAATGAGAAATCTCACTGCCGAAAACTACCTCTCAGGATAGTTGTGCTGGTAAAAGCCTGGATCCTGGTTTGAGGAGTTGAGGAAGGACTGAAGGATATTTGTGGTTCTTGGTAGCCACTCATATATTACATCTTTTACACTTGTGCCTATTATTTCCTTTTAAATCTAAAGCAAATAAAAAAAAGCAGTAAACATCATGATTCAGGAAGTTCTGTTATGTTTGATATGAAGAAATACTTCGATTTCTAAAATGTACTGCTGATAAATAATCCTGTTTGTACATGTCTATTTCTGGGGAAGCTAGACAGGCTTAGACATTTATGACTGGGTTTTCCACTCAGGTACTTTCAAGTTCTCAAAAGTATCTTAGTTTTGTTTGGTTTTTTTTCACTTGGATATGATGATTAGGAATCTGCTGTGCTTTGGCTTTGATTCTGAATAATACTTTGAAATGCTGAAAATTAGCCCCTCTTTGGAACTCTGTACAGCAGTCTAGAAGATATGCCATGAATGACTCCCATCCTTTGGGAGATGCAAAGACATAGTATATTTGCACACCTGTATCTTCTGAAGCCCCTTTATGGGAGTTGAAATAATACCCAGCCATACTGTGAATTGCTGGATCTTGGACTCTTCCTCTCCCCTCCCACTTACAAAAAAAAAAATGCTGAAAATGAAAATGTCAGATCAGACAAAAATCCACCTTATTCCACATTCTCAAATACAGTTTTTCTAAAAGTGGTTTACTCTGGGAAGTTTTATTAGAGAAGCAGAAAACAACTGTAACTCAGTCTTGTAGATGGAAATGGAGGGCATTCAAGGGCATCTGCGTGTCTAATTCAGCCTAATTTCTAACTAGTGGATCAATGGAAATAACATATGAATAGTTTTCTTATGTTTTCCTTTCAAATGAATGCATGGTGATTGCTAGCCTCACTACCTGCTGATACTGTTCTAAATGAATCATTTGTATCAGTTTGGTGGGTGGAAAGAGGGAGAAATAACCAAAACATCATTTGTAATTCCTTAAATTTTAATATAAAATTAACACATTAATTTGCAAATAAGTGTCTGTTTTACCATTTTATATATATACTATATATATGACCAGATTCATTTCATGTTGTGGTGGGTTTCTTTTTCTGTTTTTAAATAATAAAGTGTAGCTGGAATTGAATCCTGAAGACCTGAAGAACATTGCAGATGAAGTCACAAGGCAACCAGTGCAATTTTGACTACACAATCTCAGAGAGTGAGAAATGATTAGAAGATCCAGTACTAAGTATATTCCATTATTCAGTTTTTAAAAGTAGTAGAATAGGTCTGTCTAATGTTCACCCTCAAGACATGAAGATTTCATTGAGCTGCGAGATGGAACAAAGACACATAATAATGAAATATATTAAAACAGTGTTCTTGAGCTGTCCAGATTTTTATACCAAGACATATTGCTATCCCTTGTGTGCCACTTTGAGTTCCAGGAATGAAAGAAGCATCTCAGAGAAGAGTCTTAGCCAATTGCTCACTTTTTAATACTTATGCAATAACAAGAGCAGCGTAATTTAAGATTCTGGATTAAAAGCACAAGGTATGCATATGCTCTCTTGCTGAAGTCAACCAAAAATAGCTGCAGTCAATGCTGGGATGCTAAATAATTTGCACTGCCTTGTTTTTGGTTTGAAGGAAAGTTGAAAGCAAATACAATAAATACTTCATAGTAGTCATTAACTCAATCAATGCAAGAGATTTTGAAGTCAAGTACAAAGAAATTGCTGTCTGCTCTGATTTCAACATCCAGAAAGGAGCTAGAATGACTTCTGGTTGATAGTGGGTAGAGGGTGCAGGTTAGCTTTTCTGTTGCATATATCCTTCTGTTCTTTAACATCATTGCCATATCCCTCTTTATAGTATTTGCTGCTTAAGGCATTGGGCAGTTTGTCTAATGCTAGGGACAATTTTAGATCAAAGGAATTCTCTTCCTGACCCATTCTGGCTTCACGATTCTTGGTGCATTTGAGAAAGATTTGAAAACTTATTTAATAAGACAGACTGGTTATGAGCAGGTGTTCAGAATGGTTAGTAAAATAAGCTGACGGGGCTGTTTTATTATAAATATTTCTAGCTGGCTGGGAGAATTGGGTGCATAGATTGAAGATTTCATCACTGTATAAGGGTTATTTTTACTATTTGTGTGTGTGTGTGTATTGGGGTGTATATAAATTTTATTGTTTTGGGGCCATTTTGACATTAACGTTCATTCATTAGTTTTGCTTTTGGTTGGATGGTGTCTTGAAGATATGCAGGTTAGAAATACAGTTTGTATTGTTTGTTATAATAAAGGCCTTAGGTAAAGCAGTCAGAGATTTAAACCTGTAAGGAATTCAGTATATTTGTGGCAGCAATTGTTCATTCGTGTTTTCATGGAATGGTCTTTCCCATTCCTTCCCTCGGAGCCACTTCATATTGATGATGGCAGAAATTGAAGTAGGAATTTTCTTCATGCAAAAATGTGTTCTGCATCATCTCTATAGCTCAGGGGTGTTGAACTCAAGGCCCACAGGCTGGAGCCAGCCTGCAGGGTGCTTAGATCTGGCCCGCGGGGCTGCCCCGGAAACAGTGAAGGACCGGCCCATGGTTCCTCTGCCAGCAAAAACGGAGCTCAGGAGTTCATTTTCACTGGCGGAGTGCTCAGGCCACCACAGGCACCCCCCAACACGAGTAATGTCAAACTGGCCATGCCCACCCTGGCCACGCCCACCCCAGTGACCCAAGGTCAAACACAACCCTGATGTGACCCTCAATGAAATTGAGTGACACCCCTGCTATAGCTGAAGGAAAAGTATTAATTGCATCACTTTAGCCTATAGGTGGTGATCAAATGACGGACAAATACGGGTGGCATGCATTTAGCAACTGCCTCATTTAGTGACTGATGATAGTTATGACAGTGATGTAATAATAACTGGCCAATCTTTGTATTTACTGTATGACCTTCACAGGTCTGGAAAGCAAAGGAAAGCTGAAGTAAAATCATAAGTATAGTCACAGATTCACTTGGTGACCACCTCACTTAACGACAAATTGCCAGTCCCAGCTGTGGATTCTAAACAATGACTCTGTAAGTCAGTTCAGCAGAACATTCCCTTCAGCCACTGTATTGGCAATAGCTGCCAATGAAGAAGGCTGAATGTAGATCCTTGTTTGACACCAAGATGAATGTTGTGTCTTTCAAATATTTAGCTGATTCTGCTATATTTCTGTAATCTTCTTGCAAAGCTTACTACATCAGTATAAAGGAAAGGATTCTGAAGCATGCTTCATCAAGTTAATTATTCTGCAATCATGCTGAGAAATATGGTGTTTATCTAGGAATAATATTCTTTTCTATGCAGATGGAATGTCATATGGTCCATTAAGCTTACAAACGGACCGGTTTGTCTTGCTACATTGCCACTGATTGTTGTTAAAATAGGGAGTGTTTTTAATGGATCAAAACAATATTCTCAGAACTCAGCATACTGTTTGCTGATAAAACCAAGCTGACGTCTTTATTAATGATATTTTCTCTTTTTTAATCCCTTATTTTGGTAGCAAGAGAATCAGCTGCTGTTAGTGATGGATGATGCTTAAGATCTGCACATCTATAAATCTGCACATCCTTGGTTGCTTGATTTACCCCTGCCAAAGAGCCCTCAATTTCCCCCGAGTTCATAGAAGCTCATAAAAATAAAATATCTTAAAAAGATAAAAGAAAGCATCCAATTAATCTATATTAAATTGGCTTGAAGTATTGATAGAGAATAATGGTGTTTGAGCCTTCCCTCATTTTGTTGATATTGAAATTTATACATTTCTGTAATACGCGTGGAAAGGTGTGCCCATAGGCACTCTTGAAATTCTTTTTAAAAAAATATTTTTATTAACCAGTTTGTCTTTAAAAACAACACAAAAAACAATCACACATATATAAAAACAAAACATGTCAAGACAGAACGTATTGAACATCTTGAAATTTTTTATTCCAGTTGTCTGCAGAGTAAGAAAGGAGGCAGAAAAATTCAAATTTCTTCAGTGCTCAACTTTAGCATTAATATTGATTGTTGTCTCCAACAATACATTTTTATTGATTGGCTATCTCTTTTTCCTTGTCCTCCCAGCCAGTTGGGGGGGGGAGCCCTAGTTAAAATTTCCCTCTGGCTATAAAGAATTCTCTCTCCCTCCCTCCTTCCTTCCTTCCCTCTTTCTCTCTCTCTCTCTTCCAAATCTCAGAGACTGCCTATGAGGTAAAAGTAAAGGTTCCCCTCACACATATGTGCTAGTCATTCCCGGCTCTAAGGAGTGGTGCTCATCTCCGTTTCAAAGCCGAAGAGCCAGCGCTGTCCGAAGACGTTGCCGTGGTCATGTGGCCAGCATGACTAAACGCCAAAGGCACACGGAACGCTGTTACCTTCCCACCAAAGGTGGTCCCCATTCTTCTACTTGCATTTTTTACATGCTTTCGAACTGCTAGGTTGGCAGAAGCTGGGACAAATAACAGGAGCTCACCCCATTACACGGCACTAGGGATTCCAACCGCTGAACTGCTGACCTTTCGATCGACAAGCTCAGCGTCTTAGCCACTGAGCCACTGCATCCCTAGAGACTGCCTATATAGTCCTTGATTTGTGTCCATCTTATTAACAGGCATTCTGTTTGAATGGGATGATATAGATCAGACAATTCTTATCTGCACAGTTGTTTAGCATACGCAACAACAACTTTGTTCTCTACCATTCAAGTTATACTTCAAGTAATCATGAAGTTGGGCTAGTGATAAAACGATGAAATCCATTCAGTATCCTGATTAAATTCCTGGACTCTGAATTCTTTCATTGTTTGGGTATGCATCTGTTGAACTGAGTTCTGTTGGTTGGTTGATCCATCACTTCAAAATAAGTGAAGGCTGACCAACCTCTGGTGATTGTGGCTTTCAAAATATTTTGCAAGAAAGCTGGCTGATAGGGAAAGCAACTTGCTAAACTTATTTTGAAATTCATTACATTTTCCATGAAACTCTTTGGATACTTCATCTAACGAGCGAATCTTCTTTTCACTTGCTTTGACTTTGCTTGAGGGAAGATTTTGATATTCTATTTTCATAACTTGGGTGCAAAGCAGACTAATTGTATATATTTCTCCATTGTAGTGCTGTTCCCCCCCCCCCATATACTTTTTAAATAATATGTCATTCTTTACAGAGAAGGCCTAAGATGTTTTGACACCTCAAGCACATTTTCCAATTACTGGGTGTTTGCTTTTTAAAAAAAAAACTACATTAAAAATAAAATTAAGATGATGTGCTCTCATTTTACATATTTTAAAATGCTTTCTCTGAGACAGATGACTTCAACCAGCTTCTTTTATTTCTCTCATCACTTGATGATAATTCCTGGCTAAAAAATAGCAAGGCAACTGTTCTTAGCCAACCCATCCTTCCTTCTTCTCTCCTGTCCACTTCCGCCTACCAGATATAGTCAAGGAAAGAAAAAATGGGGGAGCCAGTTGGGAGTCACAAAATTATGTTGGACAAGGGAAGAGATGAGGGAAGGGAAAGAGAGTCCATTGCTATCCAAATTCCGAGCAGGTTTGAGTACAGCTTTAAAGGAGGAGAACGGAAAGCAGTTCAAATTGGAGATTTTATTGTATTTATTATTAAATTTGTATACTGCCCAATCCTGGGGGCTCACAAATAAAAACATTTTTAAAAGGATACATTCAGGATATATATGTAAGGATACAGAAAAGGTAAAATGGTAAAATGTACAATTTTATATTTTACATATTTAAAAAATTACATATAAAAAAAATAAAAACACAAGTCAGTCCCAGAGGAGATCAATCCTGACTGTTCTTTAGAAGGCCAGATCCTGAAGGTGAAACTGAAATACTTTGGTCACCTAATGAGAAGGAAGGACTCACTGGAGAAGAACCTAATGCTCAGAAAGATTGAGGGCAAAAGAAGAACGGGATGAAAGAGAACGAGGTGGCTGGATGGAGTCACTGAAGCAATAGGCATGAGCTTAAATAGACTCCAGAGGATGGTAGAAGACAGGACGGCCTGGATCAACGCTGTCCATGGGGTCGCGATGGGTCGGACACGACTTCGCAACTAACAACAACAACATATAAAAATAGCGTGTATGGTTTGACGTTTCAGAAGGAAAGTGATCTAAATCAGCGGTCATCAACTGGTGATCCATGGACCACTGGTGGTCCATGAGAAAATTTTGGTGGTCCATAGAAAAATTATTTGCATTTTTTATATTGCATTAAATCAGGGGTCCTCCAACTATGGCCCCTGGGACAAATACATGCAATGAACATTTGTGTTGCTGCAGAGAGACCCCCTTCAGGGTCTTTTTGTGTGGGTCAGAGGGGGACAGAAATTCCAACTTGAGGTCTACTTCGGCCTCCTGGTGCAGGGCTTTGGGCAAAGTCTGGAAGGAAGCGCCGCTGGTGGCAAAGAGCCAGGGGGGCTTGTTCCAATGGGAATGCATCATGGCCTGGAACTGGCTGACCATCTCAGCCCTCTGAGCCTCCAGGCGCCTGTACCTGGCCTTGCACTCCCACAGGTCCTCCCTCTGCTTGGAAAGCCTATCCTCATAGTCCTCAGTAAGGTGCTTCTGCTGAGCCTCCTTCTCAGTCAGATCCAATTTGAACTGAGCTGTTTTGCCAACTCTTTCTTGTGATGTCTGCTTAGCTTCAACAACTGCTTCCTGTTGGGGCCATAAGGAACCCGGGCGGGAAGGCAAGGAGTAGCTGGGAGGGGAGGGGTGAGTAGAGTTGGACACACCCACCAGTCACATGACCACCTAGCCACTCCCACCCAGCCGGTCATTAGGCAGATCATATTAGTGGTCTGTGGGATTTAAAATTATGAATTTAGTGGTCCCTAAGGTCCAAACGGTTGGTGACCCCTGATCTAAGTAGATCTTTGTGGCTCAGGGAGATAGCATAGAAGAAAGCCAAGGAATAAGGACTGGTGGAGATGCAGAAGGGAGCGGGAAATGAATCATTGTGGATATATGTTTGTTCATGGCAGGTGACATATTTTTAGGAGTTATCTTCAATTAGAAAAATGTACAAAGGGGCAGTTTTGTCATTTGACATTCAGAGTCCACTTTTGCTTTGGACTCATGTTCCTGAGTGAGTTATTTTTAATATGGGTACACCAACTTTTTGTGACGTGGGCATTTTGTATCTGGATGTCCCAGAACAGCAGCTAATTTATGAAACAGCAATTTCATAAATTTGCTGTTTCACTCTTGTAGAGTCACCCTTTCATAAAGGGACTCATTATAATTTTCCCAAATGGTAACGACTGGAGATACTTCAGATAGGTGTGAAAAAAATTCTTCTGTGTGTGATTTTAGTGTACTCGTGTCTTTCTGAACAAGTTTTGAATTTCAGCATTCTGAAATGGTTTTGACCTCTTTTGATTCGTGCTACTGTCAAATAATGAGAGAAATGTATTACAGTCCTACTAGTGCAAGACAAATATTCCCAGTACCATTCAGCAAAAAACAAGATTGCAGTTTAACTTTTAAGCATATTCTGTAAGCGAAAGTACTGAGAACAATTTTCAGCCTTAGGCCAAAAAATCAGAAATTATGGAAGACTGTCCCCAACCTCCAGGAGTAATTCTTAAAGCTTTAAAATAACATTAATGTAACTTCCAGGGTGAATGTTGCCATCTGATAATGCATTTCTCTCCCAGTCTTCCTCATTGTAATATATTTATACTTATTTCCTTTTGATTTTTTTAAAGGGTGTTTTTGGCATGGTCATAGGATTATGCATTATACATGAAAAAAATGTTCTTTTATTATGGAGACAGTAAAGCTTTCCAGCTAGAATGGAATAAGTCTTTTGCATCAATTTTATTGCTGGCTCTGGATAGTGACCTCAGAAGTAGTATTCTGTGAGTCCTTGGTGCTCTGTGAGCACCAAGGACTCACAGTGAGTTTGGTTGTTTTCTTACAGATGTTCTTATAGATGTTCTTATAGATATCCATATAAAAAAGATGTTGAGATTCTAGAAAGAGTGCAGAGAAGAGCAACAAAGATGATTAGGGGACTAGAGGGTAAAACATGAAGAGCTGTTGCAAGAATTGGGTATGTCTAGTTTAATGAAAAAAAGACTGGGGGTGATATGATAGCAGTGTTCCAATATCTAAGGGGCTGCCTGAAAGATGAGGGGATCAACCTATTCTCCAAAGCACTTGACGGCAGGATAAGAAGTAGTGGATGGAAACTAATCCAGGGGAGAACCAACCTAAAACTAAGGAGAATTTCCTAACACTGAGAACAATTGAACAGTGGAGCAATTTCCCTGCAGAAGTTGTGAGTGCTCTAACACTGGAGGTTTTTAAGAAGATATTGGACAACCATTTGTCTGAAATAGTACTATAGGATTTCCTGAACAGGGGTTGAATTAGAAAACCCCTAAGGTCTCTTCCAACGCTGTTATTCTGTTAAGATAATTCCTTTGTTTAAATGAAGGATCTTTGCCAAGGCCACCTTTGATTGCCTACAACGAAGATCCTTAGTGGTCAATTCTTAGCATCTTAGTACTTGCCAATACAAGTAGTCCTTGCCTTATGATCATAATTGGGACCAGGATGCCTGTTGCTAAACAAAGCGGATGTTAAGTGAGACATGCCAACTTTTATGAACTGTTTCCTTCAGCACCAAAACTGTAAAATTCCTTCTGGCACACTGCACAAAACTCACAGGCTGGTAAAAGAACTCCCTTCACAGCAGTTCCTAAAATCACACAAAAACACTTGAAGACATCAGATGGAGATCTGGATTGAGCTGTAACTGGCATGCAAGCTACAGCACACTTTCTTCTTTCCATCACATTCTAGAGAGTCTGTTTCTATTCTGAATTATTACAGGTTGTAATTACAACTTAATAAGTGCAAATTGAAGCTTAATTCTGAGAAATGCTAGCTTAATCTAGGCAAGACAAGTTTTCCAGGATATGAAGATTTTTGGACGAGATAGCATTTACCTTTAGATTTAAACATCACAGTTTATTGATCCTTAATAATTGTTTCTTTATCACCGAGTTTGCAGCTGGCCAGTTTTGTCCAGTTTTGGCCAATGTGCCACCTAACAGAATCTGCTTCTATTTGGTCTTGGTGGCACATTTTATTTTATTTTATTTTATTTTTATTTTTATTTATTTATTTATATTTGTTTGTTTGTTTATGTTATACATTTTCTAACAGGCTGCGTTTAGTTCAGGGGTGAAATGCTCCTGGTTCAGACCGGATCGCCCGATCTGCTAGCGATGGCAGCGGGTGGTTCAGAGAACGGGTAGCAAAAATCCCTGCGCCCCCTCCCCCCACCACCATGCCCAGCTGAGCCGCACGATCATCAGAGACTTTTTTTTTTACTTTTAAAGCATTTTTTCTACAACCTCTCTGGATGAAAAAAATGCTTTTAAAAGTAACAAAAAAAAAAGCCTCTGATGATCGCGCAGCTCAGCTGAGATCATCAGAGGCTTTTCAAAGCATTTTTTTTCTGCAACCTCTTGGCCGAAGAGGTGGTAAAAAAAATGCTTTGAAAAGTCTCTGATGATCCCAGCTGAGTTGCCTGATCGGCAGAGGCTTTTCAAAGCATTAGAAAAAATGCTTTGAAAAGTTAAAAAAAAAAAGTTGGCCATGCCCACCCAGTCACGTTACATCCCCCACCCCCCAAGCCATGCCCACAGAACCGGTAGTAACAAATTTTACATTTCACCCCTGGTTTAGTTGGTCCAGACTGAATAGAATGCTCCCATATGTGGGCATATGATGAAAATAGTTGTACTGGTTACCAATTTCTTTTAGGGTATAATTCAAGTCATGCTGGCACATCATTGTGGAAGTGTCTTCAGACAATGCAGATTCCCTCGACTAAGAAATAGAGATGAGTACCAACCCCTAGGGCTGGACATAACTGGACAGGGGAAAACTTTACCTTTATAATTCAAGGTGGCTAGTGATTTCTATTAAAATCCCCAAGGCTGGTTTGTTGTTGTTGTTGTTAGTTGTGAAGTTGTGTCTGACTTATCGCAACCCCATGGTCAACTTTCCTCCAGGCCTTCCTGTCCTCTACCATCCCCCAGAAACTATTTAAGCTCACGCCTACTGCTTCAGTGACTCCATCCAGCCACCTCATTCTCTGTCGTCCCCTTCTTCTTTTGCCCTCAATCGTTCCCAGCATTAGGCTCTTCTCCAGGGAGTCCTTCCTTCTCATTAAGTGGCCAAAGTATTTCAGTTTCATCTTCAGGATCTGGTCTTCTAGAGAGCAGTCAGGGTTGATTTCCTCTAGGACTGACTGGTTTGATCACCTTGTAGTCCAAGGGACTCGCAGGAGTCTTCTCCAACACCATAGTTCAAAGGCCTCAATTCTTTGACACTCAGCGTCCCTTATGGTCCAACTTTCACAGGAGCAAGAGTCTTTTAATTTCTTGGCTGTAGTCCCCATGTGCGGTGATCTTGGAGCCCAGGAAGATAAAATTTGTCACTACCTCCATTTCTTCCCCCATCTATTTGCCAGGAATTGAGAGGGCCAGGAACCATGATCTTTCAAGGCTGGTTACAGTAGAACATCTCAGTATACTTTCAGCTTCTAAATTATGGAACTCTTACTTCTTTGCCCCTCAAGCTCTTTCAGCTGCCTAGCTAAGAAACTTTTCAAATTCAGATATGTTTTTAAAGCTAAGTTTTGATATTGTAATTGGTTTTCTTAGCTGCCCTCTTTTATTGCTTGTTTTAAAAATAATGGGATTTATTTTCAACCATATCCATCACAAATGCTTTTCTTAATTTTTTTTTCATGTGACAGGGCAGGATAAAATATTTCTATAATAATAGTGTATTTCACAGAGAAGGAAGATAAAAGTCTGAATAACATTATTTTGTTTCCAATAGTAAAGGGGCAGAGATTTAAAGAGTCCATTTCAAGAGGATAAAGAGAATAAATATTGCTAGTCAATGTAAAACACAGCAGCTCTTCCAAATTATTGCTTTGCTTGAGTTATAATGCATGAAAGTGAACAAGAAAGACCACTGCTGCAGGTTGTAGCAAGAACACTAATTTTCTAGCAACTTTATTTTAATTGATTTTATGGTAAAAGAGCAAAGCATATGAACCGGAGAAAGAGAGAGATGTTCATATTAACATAGCTAAAGAATAATAAATAAAAGTGTATGTAGACGGGCAGATCAATTTTTTTAAAAAAAACATGCAAATTAACAAAATTGCTAGACAGTTAAATGTCTAACAGCTGCCGCAATTGCAACACATTGTATAATCCCTCTGGAAATACCTGGTGATTTGTCAGTGAAGAGGAAGCTAATAATCTCCTCCCCTGAGCTAACATGGCTGTAGATGGAGATGCTTTATTAATTCAGTTTGCTAAACTGTGCACAAGGGGCATTGCAAGAGCACACAAGAAACTCCCTTTCCTCCAGCAGACAAGAACAAAGTCAGACTTACACAGGAATATTATGAAAGGTTCATTCCTCCGGAAAAGTTGGCAGGACGCTGTAACAGGCAAGTGGGAAAGCTCTCCAGTGTTCAAAATACACATACTCACTAAATAGTTAGCATGAGATAAATAATTCCACTGCAATATTGGCACATGCACAAAGTGGGAAGGGGCTTTAGTGAAACCATGTCAAATGTCTGGGTGAAGGACTCATTGTTCCAGTTCAGACAAGCGTCTCCTGGAACTAAATGGTACCAAATAATGAAGTGAAAGTATTTAAATATTTAAGTCTGCCACAATCTGTCTTCTATAGGTAAAGGTAAAGGTTCCCCTCACACATATGTGCTTGTCGTTCCTGACTCTAAGGGGCAGTGCTCATCTCTGTTTCAAAGCCGAAGAGCCAGCGCTGTCCAAAGACGTCTCTGTGGTCATGTGATCGGCATGACTAAACGCCAAAGGCGCACGGAACACTGTTACCTTCCCACCAAAGGTGGTCCCTATTTTTCTACTTGCATTTTTTACGTGTTTTCGAACTGCTAGGTTGGCAGAAGCTGGGACAAGTAACGGGAGCTCAGCCCGTTACCTGGCACTAGGGAGTCGAACAACTGAATTGCCGACCTTTCGATCAACAAGCTCAGCATCTTAGCCACTGAGTCACCGCGTCCCTACTGTCTTCTATACGGATATGAATATATCCTTATATTCTATAAGGATATGAATGCCATCACTCTGCTTAACAACTAATTCCCACAACTGTCAAATAATTTACTAAGACTGTATTACTATTATTCCTCTCTTCCTTACTAGTATCTATCTCTTCCCACTTATTACTATAACCATGTTGCTTATATCTTTCAATTATATTGTTTTTATTTGTTTCCTAGTACAATTTGATAGCTTATTAGTAACCTTGACTATCACTAAGTGTTGTATCTTTCTACTCTTGATGAATGTATTTTATTCTCCTTATGTACACTGAGAGCATATGCACCAAAGGCAACTTCCTTGTGTGTCCAATCATACTTGGCCAATAAAGAATTCTATATTCTATATTCTGTTCTGTTCTGTTCTGTTCTGTTCTGTTCTGTTCTGTTCTGTTCTGTTCTATTAACATGCTGCGCAATCAATCAGGTGAAGATGCTACCTAGAAAAATTACACTGTAATTTAAACCAGTGCAACAATCCAGCAAAGCAGCCAGTAGATAATCCTTGGATTTCAATCTCAGCAGGGCATTCAGAGCAAAACATGGATTTGGACTGGGCTGCCCCATCAGAACTCAGGTCGTGAATGTGACAAGTCTTTGTGCCACATAGCAGGGGATTGATGAACTTAGTTCTGAAATGTTTGGTAACAGTTTGGAAATAGTTGAGTCCGTTATGGTGAGCCAAGTGCAGAATGGCACTTGAAAGATTATGGGCACAGGTTAGTGAAATCAGTACCCCCCTCCATTGATATAATAAACGATAGAGTATGATTATTGAAATAAATTTTCAGGACACCTATGGCTATCTTTGCATTTTGGTTAAATTTGTTGTAGGCCTTTGAGGTAGACGAGGCTAGGAAACCAAAGTTACGAATGCCAATGCTACTTTTATGATAGGGGTACAGTAAAAGTTTCTTGCAAGTCTGAATGCACCTTTGCTCTCCACCCCTTCATCTATAAGGGAACTAGAAAGGATCAAACCTGACACACTTTCTCAAATTATCTTTTTTTCTCTGATGGTTTTTCGCTGATGGTTTTTGTCTGATCGTTGTCTTGGTTGTGGCTCTTTCTCCTATTCCTCAATGTTACTCACAGAGCACATGACTCAGAGTGTCATATACAGTAATAAGGAGTACTGCTCTTTAATTAAAGAGGATTATTTTATAAATAGATAGAGATAGAGATAGAGATAGAGATAGAGATAGAGATAGAGATATATAGATAGATATAGATATAGATATAGATGATATAGAGAGATAGATAGATAGATAGATAGATATGTAGATATATATCTCTATCCCTATATCATCTATCTCTATCTATCTCTATCTCTATCTATCTCCATCTATCTATATCTATATCTATATCTATATCTATATCTATCTAATCTATATCTATATCTATCTATATACAACAACATCAGGGTGAAGCTCATCCCCTGATGGCTATATGAATATCATCCTCAAGGTTTTCCATTATTAGGACTTCTGATTCAAAGGTGAAAAGAAGTGTCACAGTGTGTAATGGTGTGCACATAGCACCCATGTGCAACTCTTTAAAGCAGTTGCATGATTGTCTGCAGCACAGTTACAGGAATAGATTTGTTGGGCTGAAGAACGTATAAGCCTGTGCCACATGCATTCTTATCGGGGCTCCATGCCATATTTCTACCTTCAAATCCTCACCGTGGCACACTATGTGCACTACAATATTTTGCTAATGTCATCAGAAGTTTTTTGACTTTCAGAATTGTCCATCAGATGTTTCTCTTTCTGCATTCATTTCAAAGCTGACATCAGTGTAAAATCAGGAGACAACTGCTGAAAATACAGCTCAATCTTCCAATTTCTACTTGGAAAAGTTCTGGATTGGCTAGGCTCCATGGAGTGTTGCATCTATATCTGAGTAGCACAGTTTAAGGATTCAAACACATGCACGAAAGTTGGTTTGGGAACCATCACATTAGTATCTCTTCACTTCCTTAGATTTTATGCATCACTGAAGCTCTGTGAAGATGTGATTAGCTGCCATTGCTCTTGATCTCCTAAGACAAAGCCCAGAATATCAGCCTTGTGACATTGCTCAGCTTGTGACAATAGTAGAGAGAAAGAAATCTGTCTTAACTTTCATTTTGGCAGCAATTAACAAGTAGCTATGAGGGATAGAATTGCAATCAGATTTTTGATTTAGTATGCCATCACTAGTAAACCATCAAAACATGGATTTGTCACCATCTTGTGTAGTTATAACTGATATATTTCCCTGCAACAATATGTGGCAATGCCCAAGGATAACATGGCTTTAAAGAGGTAATTATAAAAAATAAAGAATGGAAAATAAGGCCATTGATGTTTATTCATTGTGATAGTTCTTTAGTCATCACATCTATAGGCGACATGGGTCTGAATTACCATAGCTAGCAGTTATTCCACTAAGAAATTGTAGTCCTTCTGTCTTGCTTTTCTTCACTAAACCATCAGTTGGCCACTGTCAAGAAACATTACTGGCTATGATCCAAGTCATATATTCTTGGCTAACGTAAGATGGTGGTGTTGGAATCCATTTTTGATACATCTTTGATACATGTTTGTATATTTCAATTTGTTTAATGAGAAGATCGGGAGAATGGAACTCTTCTGCTTTGGCTGCCATGGAGTATAAATCTCACTAGAGTACAAACTATATATAGAAAAAATAAGATTCGGTTTGGATGGGTATGGAAGCTCTTTCAAGTTGAATTCTTGTTTCCTACATCTGGTTTATGTCCATTATTTTTAAAATGGTATTCAAGCCTCCCAACTGTGATATATTTTCTTCTCTTCCTTGCGGTTCTCTATTCCTTGCAAGTTGTATATAGATAGTTATGGACAGATTTTGAAAGAATAAAATTTGCCGAAGTCCCTGATGTTTATATTACTAAAACAGTGGGAAGCCTCAGTTGATGATTTTTCCTGACTTTGGACAGAAGAATATTCATACTTTTTAAAGTGAAATGTTCAAAGACATGGGTGCTGAAGAAGATTGTTTTTTTCTCTTTTTAATATGCCCCCCTGAGATCCTTGGAATTGTTTTTGTTCATAAGATATCATTTTATGGGTAATTAATTTTATATGCCACCAGTGTACACAATGCATATCACGAGCAAAAGATCTCTTTTGCTGATCTTTACAGTAATGAAAATGAGTAACATTTGCTTTTTTATAAATAGTAAAACTGAATGGGCCACTGACTCATAAAATCAAAAATGGAGGGAGTTTAAAAGATAAGGGAAAATATATTTGATGCTTCATGCATAGAACTTTGGAATGAGAATCTCTTCAATTAAAACATGTCCCAGTTATGAGTTGTCTAATCAAAGGAAATGCTTGTTCAATAATTTATCTCAAATGCTCTTCAAATAAAATTCATCAGGGCAGAAATCTGCAGCCCACTTTGTTGTTCTACAATGCTTCACACATAATCATTTTGATGCATATTAAAGTACCTCTGGGGAAGAAAATTGAGGTTTATTGCATTGTTGATGGTTTAGTTGCCTGGGAAAAACAAAATGTTGCCTTCAGGTAAGTAACCTTTGACTTAAGCTTCAAACAGATGCTTTATTCACAGACTTTTCCTGATTCCATGCAGACTAGTTGAGAGCACAACTCCCAAAATTCCCAGGTACCATGTCCTTTGCAAATGCTTGTATATTTTAATGTTTTAGGGTTTTATGATTGTTTTTATATCTCTGATTTTATTGATCATGATATGCCAGCCAGCTTTTGCTTCTTGTGAGATGGGAATGTGATTAATAAATAATAAATTTCATATATAAGCAATATGCAGTTGAAAAAGATTTACTTTTCTGGCCCTTCTCACTTTAACATACTGTTCTTGCATATCAATAGACAGTTGGGCTTTTAATCAGGATAGAAATGTGAGCATAAACAAGACATTAAACATGTTCATATAAGCCATGGTTTCTATTAACTTTGGCTGTACGTTTTAGTTTTTCTTAAAGAGTTCAAACTACCGGTAATATGATACATACTGTATACTGTAGTACACTATACCATTTATTTATTTATTTATTAAACTTTTATACCGCCCTTCTCCTTTCGGACTCAGGGCGGTGAACAGCCAAAATAAAACATTTGTACATAAAAGTTAAAATAGTTATTTAAAATAAATTATATAAAATTTGGCCCATTAATTTGAAATATTACAATTTAAAATCAGTATCAATTTAAAACCAAGATAAAATCAGGCCAGCCTGGCTAACTGAAAGAGGTGAGTTTTTAGGGCCCGACGAAAAGTCCGGAGGTCTGGGATCATTCATATCTCGGGGGGTAGATCGTTCCGGAGGGTAGGTGCCATTGTCTGGCTGACAGCACCCTGAGGAGGCCCTCTCTGTGGGAGCGAACTGGCCGGTGGGAGGCAATTGGTGGCAGAAGGCGGTCCCGGAAGTATCCCGGCCCTAAGCCATGGAGCGCTTTAAAGGTGATCACCAACACCTTGAAGCGCACCCAGAAATCCACTGGAAACCAATGCAGCTTGCGCAGGAGAGGAGTCACATGGGAGCGCCCTGTTGCTCCCATAATCCCCCGCGCGGCCGCATTCTGCACCAGTTGGAGCCTTCAGGTGCACCCCAAGGGGAGCCCCATGTAGAGAGCGTTACAGTAGTCCAGACGAGTAGTGACGAGAGCTTGAGTGATCGTGCGTAAGGAGTCCCGATCTAGAAAGGGACGCAACTGGTGTATCAGGCGAATCTGATAGAAAGCCCCCCTGGTCACAGCCGTCATATACTCTTCTAAAGACATCCGTGAGTCCAGGAAGGCGCCCAAGTTGCGAGCCCTTTCCATATGGGCCAGTGATTCGCCCCCAATAACCAGCGATGGCGCCAGCTGGCTATACCGGGACGCCGGCAGCCACAGCCACTCGGTCTTGGAAGGGTTGAGTGTTATATCATAATAAGATTTATTTTGGTTCCCTTCATCCAACTTCTAAACCACAGCTATGGTTTAGCAGTTGCATGGACCTAGTCTAATGGGGTATATTCAGTAAACTAGTAAAGTAAACCATGTCTTAATGCAGTAGCCATGGCTTAATGCAGTATAGAAATCCAGCCATCTTTTGTTGTACAGAGCCAGTCACTCTTTGGCAAACGACAAAATGTGTGTTGCAATGTTACGATGAAAACTATAGGATTCAAATATTTGTGTATATATTGCAACAAAAGCATGAAAGTTTATACCATCCAATTATGACATATGTTTCATTATATTTGCATCATTGTGTCTTGTTCTAGACACCTATTGTTATTTCCCTCACTATTCAGAATATAATTTGTTCTGCTCTAATGCTTTTTCTAAGTGTAACTAAACAGACTCATAAAATATTTAGGCATTTAGGTACAGCAGTGTCGACCCTTCATAAAGATCATCACTCCTTCCCTCTACCTACCATCCAATGCTCATGGTATTGATTATGGGCAGGAGTGGGCTCCTGTGGGTTTGGCAGGGTTTAGGCGATTCCTCCAGCCAAGGATCGCTGGGGTTCAGCAAACCCCCAAATGCCACCCCTGGCTGACCATGCCCACCCCTCCCACCCCACCCCATCCCTCCCAGAAGTCTCCATGTGGTCCGTTCATCATTCCAAATAAGTGCAGGGGCTGCGCAGCGGGTCTGGGAGGGCAAAAAATGGCCCTACTAGAAGTTCTGGAAGTCCAGAAATGGGCCTGTTTCTGGCCTCTGAATGGCCTCCGGACCCCTGAGGATGCAGTTTTCACCCTCCTGGAGGCTCAAGAAAAGCCTCCGGAACCTGGGGAGGGTGAAAAAAACCCCTCCCCATGGTGCCAACTAGGCCATGCTGACTAGGCCCACTCAGCAACAGGACAGCCAACCCATTGCTAAAGGATCTGAAGCCCACCCCTGATTACGGGTCTCTGAACATGGTAAAGAATGTCTGTCCTCTTTTCTCTTCCTTTATTGCTTGAGTCGTCTCTCCTTATGGAGAAATAGGAAAGATGTTGAGTTATTGGTGCCATGGCAATTGCAGCCTTTAAATTTCTGGTGCATTGAGGGGGGGAGGGATTTGTATTCTTATCTGCTCTTGGCACTCAAAAAGAAAAAATATATAAAGAATCTTAGTAAGTGGTGTGTGACCCAAGCACAGGCTCCACATGCACCTTAGCAATGGTGGGATTCAAATAATTTAACAGCCGGTTCTCTGCCCTAATGATTTCTTCCAACAACCAGTTCACCAAACTGCTCAGAAAGTTAACAACCGGTTCTTCCGAAGTGGTGTGAACTGGCTGAATCCCACCACTGCACCTTAGCCATGTTTAGATGGATCTGAGCCTAGGTGTTTGAAAACTATTCCATTTTTTTAAATTATGTGATGCAAGCTCATTCCTGTTTGTACTGGAATAAATGGAGCTTTTAATATAGTAGTATTTAGCATTGATCCCAGCACTCTCTTAATGTCTCCAAGTGTATTATTTTCATTAAAACTGTAAGAATTGTCAGGAAGCAGGGTAACACTATAATTTTGAACCTGTGGGTTGCCCTAGTTCTTGTAATGGATAGTACATACTTAGAAAAGTACAGATTAAAGTAAAATCCTAGAAATATTCCCCTAAGGGAAGTAAAAGTGGATTTTGCATGTACACACATATAAAAGGATAGGGAGGAGCAGCAAGCAAAATCAGTTGTAATTTTACAAAGCTGTTGACAAAGTCACTAAATCCAATCACAGCACTCCAAATCTTCCAGAGCCAGGCATCTATGGGACATACTTCCAGACTGTGAGATATGTGATTTCTTCTGAAAAGTAGGTAGGTAGGAGTGCTTGTGAGAAAATAAGGCATATATCAGTAGATATGTATAATTCATTTGAGTTTGTTAAGCCATGCCAAGCTTGGGAAGTTAATGGAGGTTGGAGGAGGAGCTGCTGCAGATCCTAGGACTTTAGTAGGCAATATAGCAATAGGGAGAAATAGTATGGTGAAGTCAGGGATAAGAACACCAGTTGAAAAATACAGCATTAGGTACACTGTCATGCTTCAGATAGGTTACCCAGAGCCATTGTTGGACCACAGGAGAGAGCCTTCAAAGAACTCTTAAGTGACTAAACTTAATAGAACGTACTTCATTGTCTTACTGTATCACTATTTGGTTGCCTCTTCTTATGTTGTTAGTTATTGTCCTTTAGGTATTGGAGATGGGAGTTTGAAAGACAGAGCTTTAGGTGAAAACAGACAATTCATTATAATCATAAATCTGACAAACTTTGGTTGCACAAGTCATTCTTCATCTAACAGGAGATACAACTCATTGGGTCAATGGGGGACAGTTAAGCAACTTAACTATCATGAGGTTCTTCTAAGAAATGTATAAATTTAAAACTTGGAATACGGTGTAGAACATATTTCAACAGATGATGGATTCATTTGCAGAAAAAATATTACACATATCTTAAACTAGCCTACTATTCTGAGCTGCAGAAGTGTAGAGAACTAAAACAGGGGGCAAAGAATTGGAGTTTTGTGTATCTCTTTGTTACCATCTAAGGTTATTCAGCTTTATGCAATCGGGGTCTGATAGCTCCCTCTTATACTAACAAATGGATTTAATTTCTCATGTATTGAATTCAGGCCAGTATTTCTGATCATATCAACACTGTTAATTAATCGCTCAGCGCAACAGTGCCTGTGCTACATCTATAGCTTTTCCTAGGTTTATAATTTCTAATGCCACAATCTGTTTTATTTTCCTTTCTAACCCCCTCCCCCCCACTCCTTAAAACTGATTGTTTAAACTCCTTTCTCAGAAAGGAAGAGCAAACATGATAATGGATTTCTGAGTTTTTCAATAGTCAAATGCTCTTATTTCAAAGATATGATTACTCTGGAAATGAGCTTCTTTGTTATTCTTTTTTTTTTTTCCAATTTATATACCGCCCTTCTCCCTGAGGACTCAGGGCGGTGTACAGCCAGACATAAAAAACATAAAATATAAATATTAAGACATTTAAAATATATATATAATTTGGCTACAAAATTTAAAACTCACAGACCAATTAAAATATTAAAAATATTTAAAATTTCTTCTTAAGCCAGCCCGGCTTGTTGGAAAAAATGTGTTTTTAGGGCACGGCGGAAGGCACTGAGGTCATGAATTCTCCTAATCTCCGGGGGCAACTGGTTCCAGAGGGTGGGTGCCCCCACAGAGAAGGCTCTCCCCCTGGGAGTCACCAGCCTACATTGTTTGGCTGATGGCACCCTGAGGAGGCCCTCTCTGTGGGAGCGCACGGGTCGATGGGAGGTCATCGGTGACAGCAGGCGGTCTCGGAGATAACTAGGCCCTATGCCATGGAGCTCTTTAAAGGTGATCACCAACACCTTGAAGCGCACCCGGAAGACCACCGGAAGCCAGTGCAGCTCGTGCAGGAGCGGTGTTATGTGGGAGCGCCACGCTGCTCCCGTCACTACCCGCGCGGCCGCATTTTGGACCAGTTGGAGCCTCCGGGTGCTCTTCAAGGGGAGCCCCATGTAGAGAGCATTACAGTAGTCTAGGCGGGAAGTGACAAGGGCGTGAGTGACTGTGCACAGGGAATCCCGATCAAGAAAGGGCCGCAACTGGCGAATCAGGCGAACCTGACAAAAGGTCCCCCTGGCTACAGCTGTCAGATGTTCCTCCAAGGACAGCTGCCTATCCAGGAGGACTCCCAGATGCGAGCCCTTTCTGCGGGGGCTAAAGACTCGCCCCCGATAGTCAGTGATGGAGTCAACTGACTATATCGGGATGCCGGGAACCACAGCCACTCCGTCTTGGACGGGTTGAGCTTGAGTTTGTTTCTCCCCATCCAGATCCGCACGGCTTCCAGGCACTGGGACATCACTTCGAGGACATCATTGGGGTGGCCTGGGGTGGAGATGTACAGCTGGGTGTCATCAGCGTACTGATGGTATCTCACCCCAAAGCCACGGATGATCTCACCCAGCGGCTTCACATAAATGTTGAACAGAAGGGGCGAGAGGACCGACCCCTGCGGCACTCCACAAACGAGAGGCCTCAAGGTCGACCTCTGCCCCCCTGTCAACACAAACTGCGACCGGTCGGAGAGAAAGGAGGAGAACCACTGTAATACAGTGCCCCCCACCCCCAACTCTTCCAGCCGGTGCAGCATGATACCATGGTCGATGGTATCAAAAGCTGCTGAGAGATCTAATAGGGCTAGGACAGAGGAACATCCCCTGTCCCGAGCCCTCCAGAGATCATCAACCAACGCGACCAATGCCGTCTCTGTGCTGTGCCCAGACCTGAAACCCGACTGGAACGGATCCAGATAAGATGTTTCCTCCAGGAATTGTGGAAACTGTTGCGCAACCACACTCTCAACAACCTTCGCAATAAAGCGAAGGTTGGAGACAGACATATTCTTAATATGATTTAGCATCCCTTTGCCTCCATTCACCTGATAAAACTAAACTGATACAAACAAGAAAAAACCATGAGCATTCTTGACTTTTGAAAGTGTTACTAGTACAAACAATTTTTAGCTCGAGCATGGTTGAGTGCAGCATTAGCCTGGGGAAAACAGCCTGTAGAATGTATGGCTTTTTCACCATCCAATCTAGTGTAATATACAGTACTTATAACCATGAAGCTTCATAAGAGCTACCTAGTATAACAACAGTCAGGAGGAAAATGAAGAAGTGTTAAAACTGTTGAGGTAAGAATGCCTTTTTCCTAGAAAATTGGCAAGGGCATGATTTGGGGACGAAGTTTATCCCTCTCCTCAAACCCCAAGATGTAATTTCTGAAGCATACTTTTGTAGGCCCAAGAGGTATTTTGTTCTGATATGGCTAAACTTGATAAAAGATTTCTTGTGTAACTTGCCCAGGCCAAGAAAAGTTTCAACTCCTTTGTTAATAGAAAAAATAAAGTTAGGGACACTTTAAAAAAAAAAACAATTTGTGTATGCCAAAGTTATGACAGTGACATTGTAATATCATCAGAGAGGATGGGGGGGGGAATTTTCGGCTTCTTTTTTGAAAATGTTTATAGGTTTGAGCAAAGGCAGTGGTGGGATTCAGCCAGTTTGCACCACTTTGGGAGAACCGGTTGTTAACTTTCTGAGCAGTTTGGCAAACTGGTTGGTGGAAGAAATCATTAGGGCAGAGAACCGGTTGTTAAATTACTTGAATCCCACCACTGAGCAAAGGGATCTGTCTCTTTAGGACAACTGTAAAAAGGAAAATTGGGACTGTTAAAGTTTATCTGGATGTTTAGAGCTTTGACAACAAATTGTGCAGATGGGGTATTTACTCCATCCTTCCTAATGTTTATCCTAGGGATTAGGAACTAGTGCCCATCCAGAGGTGATAGAGCTAGGCAGTTGTGATTTCTGAATGTTGTTGAACTATAATTTCCAGCATCCACAGATACCGTATGAGGAATGCTGTGAGCTCTCAGAAATTTTAGATAGAGCATTTTTTCCCAAGATATGCTACTTATCATCCAAGATTGAACCTATGATATTATGCCCTTTAGCGCCAACATATAATTCCTGCTTAGAGTACAGTGGCCCAACAGATGGCTACTCAAAATGTTACCGGTTCTAATACTTTGAATTAATTGCATACATGTTTATTTATTTATTTATTTATTTATTTATTTATTTATTTATTTAGATTTATATACCGCCCTTCTCCCCAAGGGGACTCAGGGCGGTGAACAGCCAAAAGTAAAAAACATACATACAAAATTTAAAAGCCAAATAAAACCAAATTAAACAATGGCCTCAATTATTTAAAATCCCAATTATAAAATATTAAAACCCCAAATATTAAAATATTTACAATTTAAAATTTTTAAATTATTTTTACAAAAGAAGGGAAAAAGGGAAGAATTAGGCCAGGCCCACCTGGTGGAACAGGAAAATTTTTAACTCACGGCGGAAGGCACGAAGATCCGGGATCCTCCGTAACTCCGGGGGAGCTCGTTCCAGATAGTGGGTGCCCCCACAGAGAAGGCTCTCCCCCTGGGGGCTGCCAGCCAACATTGTTTGGCCGACGGCACCCGGAGGAGCCCCTCTCTATGGGAGCGTACCGGTCGGTGGGAGGCTATTGGTGGTAGTAGGCGGTCCCGTAAGTACCCGGGTCCTAAGCCATGTTCTCTGAATAGCCAAGATGTGGTTTTTATCAATGCAGTTTATGATACAGTTTTTCAGATTTCATTGTGAACAAAATGTTTCATTTGATATCTTTTATGGCCCACTGGATTCTAGAATGGACTTGGAGAGGATATTCCGTTCCACAGCACTTCTGTGTTCATAACTCTTAGACTTCAGACACTGCAGGAGAGGTGGGTTTCAGCAGGTTCTGACCAGTTCTGGAGAACCAGTAGTGGAAATTGTGAGTAGTTTGGAGAACCAGTAGTAAAAATTCTGACTGCCCCCCCCCCCCAATCTATTCTCTGCCTCCCAAGTCCTAGCTGATCAGGAGGAAATGAAGATTTTACAGTATCCTTCCCCTGCCACACCCAACAAGCCACACCCAACAAGCCACACCCACAGAACCAGTAGTAAAAAAATTTGAAACCCACCACTGCACTGCAGTATATCTCCATATTCCAGATACTTAACCCCATATTCAAGAACCTGCTTCTCAAGAAAAGAGTTAAAGAACCAATATGCTAGATTAGTTTCTTTCTTGCAGGCTAAACTGAAGGCACCATGCATAAATAAGATCTGCTTATGTCAGTACACTCTCAAAAGCCCATGTATCAGTGGTGAAATCCAAATTTTTTTACTACCGGTTCTGTGGACATGGCTTGGTGGGCATAGTGTGGCTTGGTGGGCATGGCTTGGTGGGCGTGGCAGGGGAAGGATACTGCAAAATCTCCATTCCCACCCCACTCCCGGGGGAAGAATACTGCAAAATCCCCATTCCCACCCCACTCCAGGGAAAGTGTAATGCAAAATCTCCTTTCCCACCCCACTCCGGGGGCAGCCAAAGGTGGTATTTACCAGTTCTCTGAACTGCTCAAAATTTCCACTACCGGTTCTCCAGAACCTGTCAGAACCTGCTGGATTTCACCCCTGCCATGTATAGGACTGTGAAGAAAGGGTTTTTGATTTTAAGTTATTTTTCTCACATCTTTCCAAGCCATTGAATATCTGGCAATTCTCTTCATATCCATGGGAGACAGTTATGGTGACCATGACTAATTTCCTCAGGCCTGGAAACCATTGGTACCTGCCTCACCTGGTTCATTCCTGACAATAATTATGCAATGTTTGTTACATTGTATACTCAAGCAGATGCTGTCAAAAATACGTAATTGATTGCCATTTTATGAACTCTCTTTATCCCACACCCCATGCATATTTATAAGGTAGCTTTAGTTTATTCATATAAAGCAGTCACTAACAGAGTATTACATTATCAAAGTATAGATTCAGTTTTTATTGGCTAGTTTTATCACCCATAGAAATGCAGGCAGCAGCTAAAGCAGAAAAAAATGAAATCTTTATGAATATAATAAAGAAGTTTGATTGAACAAAAGGGATTGGCAAAATTCTGGAGATTGTGACTGTTAACATTGCCATTTCCATTTTAGCAGGAGAGCTTTTCCTGAGAAGGAAAAAAGTTGTGAAAGTTACTCAAATAATAATACGAAAATGGACATAATTTCTCAAACTCATTCTGTAATTTTGCTTGTCTAGACAATCTGTTCAGGAAAGAATTCAGATGTCATTTTTTAAAGTAGACATAGCAAATTAGATCAGGGAAATATTGAATTCACAAAATTAATATTGAGCAATTGTTTCTTTCAAATATGGCTAAAAACATCCTATACTTTTCTTTGGATAATCTGGGGAGAAATTGATATAGCAAATATTGCTTTTGAGAAAGAGCCACACAATTTTAAGTTTTTTTCAGAATTACCCTTTTATACAATTTATCTTTCTGAGGCACATTATCTTTCATTTTTTTACTTTTCAATTCAGATTAAAGGAAGTCTGTCCTTTAATCACATACAATGCTCTCAGCATTCCTGGAAGTCCTTGTAAATAATAATATATTTCCCAGGTCAGAGGTACCATTACCCACTTTTTGGGTTCCCAAATGCCATCATCAAATTGGTCACAAGATGGCCATGATATACTGTATTCATTCCAAAAATTAATCATGAGGCTGCTCAGTTTGAGATTTGGGTATTTTAAAAATCCCAAATGTCCTTGTCATCTATTTTAATCTTGAGACCATGATTAAATTTGGAGACATAGAAGTGCCTTGGGGCTCATGAGTGGTGTTTTCATGAACCCTGATGTTACATTTGATTCACTGGGAGTATTTTATTATTCATGGAAAACATAAGAATTGGAAAGGACACTTCTGGTCATCAGAATTGAACCTGCTGAGTGTATGATACACTATGACCATCCAGTCTCTGTTTGAAGATCTTCAGTGAAGGAGATCTCATCAACTCATTCTCCACTTGTTCAATGGACTAATAGCTTGTATAGTTGGAAACTTCTTTCTGAGGTCCAACCTGAACCTGTTTCCTTGTAATTTTAATAGTTCTGGTCTTGCATTTTGCAGCAATAAGTGTACTTCTGTGTGACAGTCTTTTAGATATTTGAAGATTGCTATCACACGTATCCTGAGCTTTCCGTTCTATATGCTAAGTGTGCCAAATTCTTTAACCATTCCTTGTAGGGACCATAAATCATAAGTAAATTCAAAGAGAAAATAGTTAACAATTAGAAGTATGCTCTTTATGAAAAGACGTTGACATTATTTTACAGATAAAGTTTATTTATTCACAACTGATGTTTTAAAATTGAGAAAAAAGCTTCTAATCAGGAAGAAGAGCTGGACTAACACAACATTATCTTACAGATAAAGTTTATCTATTCACAACTGATGTTTTAAAATTGAGGGGGAAAAACTTCTAACCAGAAAGAAGAGCTGGACTAATACAACTCGCATTCTGTTTCTGGCTTGCATGAGACATTGGGAATAGCTCTAAAGAAGGATTTGGGAAGGAGTGACAAAGGAGGAGAATTCAGATGTGATGTCTTCTAAGGCTTTTCACTTTTCTTGCCACTGCGCCTGAATTAAATGCTCGTAAAGAACAATCAGACAAGTGAATATTCAGTGTTGTGTCCTCTCTTGCCAGGAACAATTGGATTATAAGAACAGACTATTGGATTATAAGAACAGACTTTGTAAATGGAGCAACAGGAAGAGGAATTGGGACAGTCTAGAACAGATTCTGTATAAATCCTAGGTTTTGCTAAGCACCTGCATTTAAAATTCCCAAACAAAGAGGGTTGGAGCAGTATAGAAGAACCCCAGTCTGACCACGCAAACCAAGGCCTTTGAATAGGCTTTTACTGTAAATGAGAAGATGCATATGTATATGTCATGGAGAAAATAGCATTCCCCTTAATTTTAATTGATTTATGTTGCAAGTCTTGGACAACAAGGTTTTTAATGTATAATGAAATAATCCAATACAATATAGAAAGAATGGAGAAAGAATTAGAACCAAGATTTGTTTATGTTTTCATCAATTTATTTCCTGCCTTCCACATACATTAGTATAGTATAATGAAGGCAGCTTAAAATACAATGCTGTTTGTTTTTTACTCACATTTTACGATATTAACATCTGTGTCCCTTTAAAGATTTATAATTATTATTTTAAAAAAATCGATCTAGCAACCATTAAAAAAAGATTGGATTTAGCAAGCAAAACAGTAAATAAGGTATACAACATTGCTACATATAAAATTACCATAAGTTAGTTAAAATGTGGATATGTTTGCAAGCTTTGGAAAATAAAAATAGTAACGAATGGTATATTAACAGAACGTCAAGGAAGTCACTCTGGGGAAATTATTTTCATAAGTTGGATACCATCACTGTCACTGCGTTTTGCCAGCTGTGCTTTTTTAAACTGTAACACTTACAGTAGATGCTCAGAACTCTTATCTTTAAGTTAACTACGCATGTCTGCATTCCTTTACTCTTCTTCTATCTTCCTTTGTTCGCTTGCCAAGAGGTCCGGCAGGAACGCTGCCAAAATGTAACTAATTAGCCAGTAAGATTTTTTTTTATTTTCTTTATAATAAAATGAGTTTATTAGAATATATCTCGGGCTTATTTTGCTTATCAAGCTGATTTCGTATACTTCAAGAGAAAGGCCATGATCCACCTCTAATTAAGTGCAATTACCCCAGGAGGGGAACAGGGTTTAAATGCCACCCTGACAATCACTAAAAAGTCTCTTTCCCAATATGGTAGTCATAAATGCATCTCCCTTCTCAGACCTACTCACAGAAGAACTTCTAAAGAGAATTATAAAGTATATCTGGAACAAAGTAAAATTCAGATACTCCTTAAAGATCAACTGAGTATCTTGAATTAGATTAATAACTAATTACAGAAGGTTAAAAACAGCAATTTGGATGAAAAGGGTAGGCATGCTCCAGGTCCCATCTCTTAAGTCAGGGGTGTCAAAATCAAGGTCTGGGGCTGGACCCGGCCCACGGGGTGATTACAGCTGGCCTGCAGGGATGCTCTGGAAACAGCAAAGGACTGGCCCATGGTGCCTCTGCTCAGAAGGACCATGTGCAGAGGGTTGCAGGAATCCATCACAGCTGAAAACGAGCTCAAGGCACCACTTGCAGCTCTCCCAAGCTCCGTTTTTGCTGGCAGAGGGTTGCAGGAGGCTGTTGCAGCCAAAAACAGAGCTCGTGAGCCCGTTTTCGCTGGCAGAGCGCTCGGGCCACCACAGGTGCCCCCAAAATGAGTGACATCGAGCTGGCCATTTCCACCCTGGCCATGCCCCCCACACCCCCAGGTCAAACACAATTCTGATACGGCCCTCAATGAAATTGAAGATGTGGCTCTTTCGTCAACTAAACTGATCCGTTTGGGGGTACACTGTTATAATTTTAAACTGTTTTAATTGGGTTGCTGGTTTTAATTTTTTTTTCATTGTGATTTGTATTGAAGTTGTCATTTTGTAAGCTGCCTTGAGTCCCCAGGGAGAAAGGCAGCATATAAATCGCAAAAATAAATAAATAAATAAATAAATAATACATACATACATACATACATACCCCTGCCTTAAGTGCTGCCATCATAAATGGAATCCAGGAAGCATGGCTTTTTGTAGTAGGATCTCCACAGTGGATCTACCTTCCCCCTGGGATCTGACAACTCCACCACCCCACTTTTAGCCTTTCAGAAAGCTGTGAAGATCTGTCTTTCCCCCAAAGTCCCTAGTATAGGATACAAATTGTATGGACTGGCAAATTGGAGATGGTAGGGCAGCTGCCTGATTTTCTTGGTTTTCGTGGTTTTATTACTATGAGCCATCCAAAGTTGTGTTTCACAAGATGGGCAGCCGTATAACTCTTTTAAATAAAAAAAAGTAAGGGAATTTGGAAAGGGAATTATGAGAAGAAAACAGATGAACCAAAAAAGAAGTTCAAAGGAACATTTCTTTCTATTGAAATATAGTATTAGTGAATTTGCATAGGCTTCACTCGTACAGAAAAGTAACTATTGTCTTGTGAATGGCCGCCAAGCCTGATGATTGGAGACATTGTCAGAAATTATCATGAGACACATAATGAGAGAGTCATCTATGTGTTGGAATCAAACTCCCAGAACCAGGTATGCAGAGAATTGCAATGTGCCATTTTGCAAGGGTCACATTGAAGAAATGTTGAAGAAATTGGGATTCAGCACAAAACAGCAGCCCTCAAGTTACAATTTCCTACTATCTATACTTCTGTAATAATTTCTTGGTGTTCACTGGTTGTTGCTTGCTTGTTTGTTTGTTTTAACAGATACATGGCCATTATTGATCCTTTGAAGCCCAGGCTGTCTGCCACTGCCACAAAAATAGTGATTGCAAGTATATGGATTCTAGCATTCCTCCTTGCATTTCCTCAGTGTCTCTTTGCTAAGACTCAAGTGGTGCCAGGACGAATTCTGTGCTATGTTTCCTGGCCAGGTGGTATGAAACAACGTTTTACGTAAGTCAATACTTTAAATAGTTGTGTATTTTTGCATGCTTCTTTTGCCCTACAAAAGCCCAGAAATATGATACCTATCATAGCAGTTCAAACTAAAGATGACAGCTTGGGGAGAATTGAAAATGTCATCCAAGTCCATCATTTTCATAGTTGCACTTCATTGGGATAGTAGGGGAAGAAGTATATTGCAAATCTCAGATGATGTGGGAATAAGATCTTTCCAAATAAGATTCTTAAATTAGCCTTTCCCAACACAGAACCATGAAAACTTGGTACATGGCTTTGCTTTTTCCATCTGCGAAAACTCATATAGGGTTCTGTATCACTTTAAATAGGAGTCATTCTGTTACTGTAAAACTGGTAATGTAGCTTATTACAATTCATCAGTTGCATGGAATATTGTGCTATAGAGGTGACTGCATTTGTGTGTGTGAATGGGTTAGGTGGAGGGGAAAGGAGTATGGTGCCAGAATAGAGTATAGGGTAGAGTAGAAGTTATTAACTAAGTAGTAGATATGACACAGACATGCTTGCATTGGTGAGCCGGTTTGCATATTTTAACAAATCATGGCCTTTGTTTGAATCACATCTTTGACATTCTTAATGCCACTCTTTTGTAACAAAATCAATATTTGTAATTATTTTATTTAATGATAGCTATGTTGAAATCAATACTATTTGAAATGTTCCCCACTGATTTTGAACTATTGCAAGTTCTGATGTTATATTCATGAGGAATGCTGGTTGTTTTTAAGAGCACAAATGACAGCATTTTTTTTTTAAAGAAATGTTTTTGGTGTCAGGCTCATGTTCTTCTCTTCTAGGTATCATATCATTGTGATTGCATTAGTCTATTGTTTCCCGCTGCTTGTCATGGGCATCACTTATACAATTGTTGGAATCACCCTGTGGGGTGGAGAGATCCCAGGTGATACATCTGACAAATACCATGAGCAGTTGAAAGCTAAGAGAAAGGTACTGTAAAACTTCAGCTTTTTTGTTTAGCAATTATTAACGGATTTTACAATGTTTATAAGCTACCCCTATCTTCAGGCTGTAAGGGATGTACAAAATATTATTAAATCGTTAAAAATAAGGTCATAAGATAAAGGATAGCTGTTCAAATTTTCATTCCTGGCCAAAAACTCACTGAAAAATAGGGAATGGAACAACTTGCTACAGCCAACTTGCTGCAGCCAACATACCTGGCCAACTCACCATGGCCAACTTGCCATAGCCAACTTACCATGGCCAACTTACCACAGGATAACTCGCTGCAGGACAATTTAACAATTCCATTTAATTATTTAAAATAAATAAAAATGATTTTAATTTTTGCCACTCACATTTCATTCTGTCTCTCCCTTTGCATCCTTTCTTTAATGATTGTATTACACCATTTCTTTGATATTAGTGTAACTCTTGTCCCACAGTGAGTTGTCCTGCAGAGAGTTGGCTGTGGCAAGTTGGCCGTGGTGAGTTGGCTATGATGTGTTGGCCATGGTGAGTTGGCCATGGTAAGTTGGCCATAATGAGTTAGCCATGGTGAGTTGGCCATGGTGAATTGTCATAGACACACAACATAAAGGTTTTACAGCATCTTCTGTAATGTCAGAAGGATGGGTACCATGTTGGTGATCACCTTTAAAGCGCTCCATGGCTTAGGACCGGGGTATTTATGGGACCGCCTTCTGCCACTAATTGCCTCCCACCAGCCAGTTCACTCCCACAGAGAGGGCCTCCTCAGGGTGCCGTCAGCCAGACAATGCCGGCTGACAACCCCCAGGGGGAGAGCCTTCTCTGTGGTGGCACCTACCCTCTGGAACGATCTACCCCCAGAGATACGAGTGATCCCAGACCTCCGGACTTTTCGTCGGGCCCTGAAAACACACCTTTTTCAGTTAGCTGGGCTGGCCTGATTTTATTTGGTTTTAAAATTTGACATGGATTTTAAATTGGAATTTTAATCTATATGGGCCAAATTTTATATAATTTATTTTAAATAATTAGTTTTAACTTTTTTGCATAATTGTTTTATTATGGCTGTTCACCGCCCTGAGTCTGAAAGGAGAAGGTCGGTATAAAAATTTAATTAATTAAATAAATAAATAAATAAATAAATAAATAAATGTAGTTCTCCAATGGGAACATGTTCCACAATATAGGATCAGCTGCAGAAAAGACATATCCTCTGATCCACACACTTCTTACTTCATTTAAGGTTCGGAGTTTCAGCAAGCCCTTTCAGGGAACAGAATGGGCAGTAAGAAAGTCTGACTAGTAGCAACAATAATTTATGCATCTTCATAGCTTTTTATTATTCAAAACCATTGGGTTTTTTTCCTCCATCTCGCTACACCACTTTTCATGCAAATAATAAAACTTGATTTAAGACAAATAGAATACTGTATTGACATTGCCTATGTTTCATTTCTTTATTGTCTCATTTATTTTCTGACTGTCATGTTATTTAGTATCTTCACTTACTTTAATGAAGTTTTCAGGATTTAAGTTACTGTATATTGGTGGGCACTTATGTATAAAAGTTTTTTAATGCACTTGGAATTGGAAATACCAGGTGATACACATTTTATGCAGTGTAACTGACTAATTTCATGGTGCATTCCAGTACAACTTCGTGTGATGATTTCCTGATTAAAGTCCTAAATCTCTAAGTTTTGTCTCATTTAATAGACCTTTCTGTTTTGAATGTGATAAACAGGAGTCTAGAGCTTGATGTTGTAAGAATGCCATAGGGTTCTCTTTTCTCCTCTTGGCTATAACCTATTATAATATAAAATGTGCTCTTGGTATATTTTAGTGGTTGCTGCTAGCAGAGGCAAGTAATGCAGTAAGATATTGTCATATCTTCCATTTTGATTTAGAACAGTACAGAACAGAACAGAATTCTTTATTGGCCAAGTGTGATTGGACACACAAGGAATTTGTCTTTGGTGCATATGCTCTCAGTGTACATAAAAAGACAAGATACATTTGCCAAGAATCATAAGGTACAACACTTAATGATAGTCATAGGGTACAAATAAGCAATCAGGAAACAATCAATATCAATATAAATCATAAGGATACAAATAACAAAGTTACAGTCATGCAGTCATAAGTGGGAGGAGATGGGTGACAGGAACAATGAGAAGACTAATAGTAATAATAACGCAGCCTTATTAAATAGTTCACCAATGTTGAGGGAATTATTTGTTTAACAGAGTGATGGCATTTGGGAAAAAACTGTCCTTGTGTCTAGTTGTTCTGGTGTTCAGTGCTCTATAGGATCGTTTTGAGGGTAGGAGTTGAAATAATTTATGTCCAGGATGTGAGGAGTCTGTAAATATTTTCACAGCCCTCATTTTGATTCGTGCGGTATACAGGTCCTCAATGGAAGGCAGGTTAGTAGTAATTGCTTTTTCTGCAGTTCTAATTATCCTCTGAAGTCTGTGTCTGTCTTGTTGGGTTGCAGACAGTTATAGAGGTGCAGATGACAGACTCAATAATTCCTCTGTAGAATTTACTACTTATTTTCCAAGAAAGGAAGATATAGTGTCTTACGCAGTGATGTGCTGAATCTGGCTCACACCAGCTCATTATAGCCAATTGTTAATTCTGGAATGTTGTGACCCAGTTGACAGTTGAGGTAATCTGAGGTGCACTAATCAGTGATAGAAATACGGGTGGCAAAACTGGTTTTTAAATATTTAGCAGCAAACGTTATGTTTTATCGGAAGTAATAATTTAGGCACCCAAAATGTGCGTATGTAGATTGTATCCATTCATAAATTTAAGAATTACTATTTATTTGAAACACATTGTGTCTTGCAACCAAGGAGAAGACTAGCTAGACTTGCCTATCTACTCATTGATTGATTATTTGCCATCAAGTCATTTTCTATTCCTAGTGATCACTTAGGTAAATTTTCATCATAACAATCTGTCCCTAACCTGGTCTTTACATTTTAAGTATAACTGAATCTATCCACCTTTTTTAAAAAACAATTTTTATTGATTTTTTTTCTTTCACATATATATTTTATGAACAGCGTATTGACCGAATCATCTTATACAACTTATCATATCCAAATACAGTTTACATAATTTCAATTTCTGCCAAAATATTCTTTTTCCCTACTTTTTTAATTTTGTCTTAATACTTCTATACTTATTATATAAACAGTATCACCATCCGCACTCAAATCCTAATTTCTTAACATTATTTCAATTAGTTATCATCTTATGAATTTATCCACCTTGATGCCAGTTGTTATCTTTGACTTCTCCTTCCTTCCACCTTTCCCAGTTTGAGAACTTTTTCCTGAAAGCTAGGTCCTTGTATAATATGTCAGAAGTAGGATAATGTGAGCCTTGACTGCCAACTCTAGGTAGATTTCTTCTGTGATCCTTTAGCTTGTTTTCTTGGCTGTCAGTGGCATTCTTGGGTGTCCTCTTTAGGGACAACTTTAGAATCTCTTTATCATTAAATTGTATTTGGATGGGGATGCTTATAACCTTTGTGGTTTTGAATTGCAGCTATCAGAGCCTCACCATTGACCATGCTAGGTGGAATTAATAGGGGTCATAGTTCAATATATGGAGGGTGCCAGATTCGGTACCCTTCAAAACAAGATGCTGCAAATGGAAGATTCTTCCCTAGTGAACCTGCCAATAGAGTCTGTCCTTTGTAAAGGAAGATGCACGACTACACTGACATTAAATCATCCGCTAAAGCATCTAGTTCTACTCCAAGTCACTATTTTCCAATACAGACAGCATTAAATCTTGACCATGCAGAGTAATATTGATCGGTCTTTTCATTTTGTCAATAAAGAACAAGTTTATACAGGGAAAGCTAACAGGTTTAATCAATCCAAAATTGTAAATCCAGGATTGCACTGTCTTTCCATTGTAAAATCCTATTTATTTGAAACCTTGCAAGTAGCTGATAATAATCTGTTATTGTTTATTATCTATTATTAAATAGTCTTTAATAAACTGTTTTAAAAATGCATTTCAATATTGAGAGCAATTCAAGAATTTTAGATGTCCCTAATGATCATAAAATATTCTACCATTACACTGTTGTGGACAATCCAAATTTCTACTGCAAATATTTAAATATTTGATCAATAACATTTGATCAGTAATGAAGAGCTCTAAAGTGTGAATTCCGCAAAATATGCATGAATCATATGAATAGGGATCAAAGGACAAAAAAATTTACTACGTTACCTTTTTTTCCACTTGTTTATTAATTTTCTTTTTTTCCTTTTTTTCTTTTTGTTTCTATGATGAAGAGATTTTTTTTTAATCTCCCAATTATGCTTAAAATGAACTCATATTCAGTTACTACTACTTTAATAATGCAGGATCTTGGGCCGTAGCCCTCTCCACTGTTCTGACTCTGGCTTTGCGATAGATTTTTAAATGCTCTGAACAAAATGAACAAATCACCCCAGGTCCCATTTATCAGTTTGTTTTTGTCCGTGGCTTTAACGGCAACTTGTTTCTTCTTGACTGGATATGTATATGGCCTTTTGCATAATGTGCGGGATGAAACATTTGGGTGATAAGTTTCCCCATTTTCATTAGTGAAACATTGTCAATTTCAGAAGCACAGCTAGCACTTTTCTGTCTCAACGTGCATTTGATGACTGATTGGAGAACAGCAGTTTTGGAGAGAAGCAATAAATGTACAGTGCCTACAATTTCTCTGGATCTGAGCTTTATAAAAATAGCCCCCCAAAATCCTCTTAAGCGATCAAAATGGAAAACTTTTGATTTTCTAGTTATTTTGCCTAGTACCTGGAAAGGAATGGTGGCCCAGTGAGGTTTTGGAAGGTTGGTGAATGGTTTATGGTGGGAAATGGCCCTCCTATTCTCCTTCCACTGTTTTGTCAATGTGGGTGAAACAGTCTAAGATAGTGTTTCTCAACCTTGGCAACTTGAAGGTGGGTGGCCTTCAACTTCCAGAATTCTGGAAGTTGAAGGCCACCCATTTTCAAGTTGCCACGGTTGAGAAATATTGATATAAGAGAATTGGGACTGCAGAAGACAGTGGACCCATGAAAATCACTTAATTGGAACTCAAGAAGGGTATGCATAATAGAATCTTCAACTGAAGAAAATTAAGGAGGCATATCTATTTTTGTTAATGCTTTTCAGGTAGCATTACCTTGACTATTTGTTAATTTATTATCTAGATTAACTTTTCTACTTGGGAATAATTAACAAAACTAAACAGAGTTAAATATACAGAAACAGGCTGATTTTGTGTTAAGCCATCAAGCTAAAACTCAAGAGACCATGCGTTCATATCCCCCTCTTAGGCACAAAGCTAGCTGGATGGTCTTGGGCCAGTCCCTCTCGTAGCCCTACAGTATGAATGGAAAATAATTTATAAAATCTTTCCAGGAAAATTTCAGGGACTTCCACAGGCAGTCATCCTGCATTTACACGCACTTGAAAGATGCAAAACAAACACAGACATATAGTCCATATTTAATATATCAGACAGATGAGCGGTACCTGACTAGATAGAATTGGTGAAAGTAACATTTTTCTCTTTCCAAATATCTCTCTAGCCTCATATAGTATTCGCAGCTAATTCAGCACAACTGGGAGAGACCAGCAGGTTAGTGGAAGATGATCAAGGGTTCTTATCTTAACGTAACATTTCAGCAGCTTGAGGAACACCAGATGCAAATTGATCGTTCTTTTTTCCCTGCAAAATAAATATTAGCGGGTCATTGAAACATGGGGCACCTGATATAAAGCCTGTCACTCTTTTTATTCATGGATATGCTCAGGGATGAAATGCTCCCGGTTCGGCCCGGTTCAGCTGAACCAGTAGAGATGTCGGCCAGTGGTTCAGAGAACCGTAGCGATAGCAGCTTGAGGCTCCACCCACCCACCCGGTTGTCGTTACTTCCTGGTTTTAACCAGGAAGTAACCTGTTTTTTACCCTTTGCACATGCGCAAAAGGGTTTGCGCATGCACAGAGGGTCAGTGCGTGCACGTGATACACGTGTGCACTTCCGAACTGGTAAGGAGGGTAAGTAGATTTCACCCCTGGATACGCTGCTAAAAATGATTTTAGTAACATTTAACTTAAAGCAAGATCTTAGGCTTCTTTGCTTAGCTGACAAATTTGACATTTAAAAGATGAACAGCTAGTTTAATAACTTAGCTACAGAGACAGCAGTTGCTGTACTGATTAGAAAAAGGCTCCCTGAAAACTTCACCATGATTCAAATTCAATTATAAACATTTGAAATGCATTTTTGATGAAAATCCAGTTTCTACTGCTCATGTTCTAATGAAATACATACATACGTACATACATACATACACAAACATATATAAATATTACTCATGAGAAAATGATTTCTGAAAGTCTGACCATTTTGTTTAATAGTTGATCATCCATGTTATTTCATATATATGCTGAATCTGCCAATCAAGAATGCTACAGTGAACTTTTATATATTTATGTTTTATTTATTCTTATTCTGCCTGTATTATTTTTTGGGGGGGAAACTCAAGGTGGCAGACATACCTAATATTCTAATATTCATTCCTTCTCCTATTTTCCCCACAATACATGACTATTTTCAAATTATAAAATGACATGCAAAGTAACAAAAATCACCACCAATTCTTTTTTAACAGAGTTTTCTGAATTATTGCCATCAGCTTATTTTCTTGTACCAAAGGTGTTCCAATCTTAGGAATTACCAGGCAGCTGACTATGAAGATAAAGTGACAGATGACATTTGTGAAGGAACAATATTTTTTTTAAATCAAGAAATCTCTTATTCTTGATTTAGGAAAAGGTTAGAGCCATATTTGATAGCAAAAGGAATATTTTACAAATTCCATAAATCATAAATGTATACCCAATGTTGACAAAAATATAATCACTCAAACATATCTTATTCTGAGATTCTTACCAATCAAACTAAGAAACATTCCTTTTGAGCACCAACTTTGGTGCTTCAGAATTTGGATGTAGTCCCTAAAGCCCTTCTAAACTTTGCTAGGAGAGTGCAATTTTTATTATGGGAGAATTAATTAATTAATTAATTAATTTTATTTATTTATTTTTAGATTTCTATACCGCCCTTCTCCCTAAGGTCTCAGGGCGGTGTACAGCCAAGTAAAAACACACAATATAAACATTAAGAACAAATTAAAAAGAATATCTAGATTGGCTCCAAAATTTAAAAAACACCCCAATTTAAAATTATTTAAAAGGCTTTGCTTAGGCCAGCCCGGCTTGTTGGAAGAAAAATGTTTTAAGGGCACGGCGGAAGGCACGGAGGTCATGGATTCTTCTTATCTCAGGGGGCAACTGATTCCAGAGGGTGGGGGCCCCCACAGAGAAGGCCCTCCCCCTGGGGGTCACCAGCCTGCATTGCTTGGCCGATGGCACCCCGAGGAGACCCTCTCTGTGGGAGCGCACGGGTCGATGGGAGGTCGTCGGTGGCAGAAGGCGGTCTCATAGATAACTGGGCCCTATGCCATGGAGCGCTTTAAAGGTGGTAACCAGCACCTTGAAGCGCACCCGGAAGACCTTTACTTTACTAAGTAAATATATAGGGAGTAATAAAATTAACTGAATATCATTAGTACAGTTTAGTTATCATTCAGAGGCACTCATTACAAAATGGTGATGCCTGCAATTGCAATACAACATCAGACAAGTGACACTATGAAGTAATTACAATCATGATGTTTGATGCAAGTATGTAAAGCATGCTGCTTACATAATGATGTCATGCCATGTCAAATGATGTCATCATTTGTTTTCTTCCCCCCTCCCTCATCTCCTTGAGATGCCCAATTATGGAGCTACCTCGAGTTGCTGTCATCCTCTCAAAGTCCCATTCTTTTGCTTAATATTGACAATTCTGCCTTCTAGAACTTTATTCACTCCCTGAATATATTTAAATGTTTCAATCGTGTTATCCCTTTCCCTTCTGTCCTCCAAGCTGTATTCAGTTCCTCCAATCTCTCCTACATATTTTGTCCCTCAGACCTTGTACCATTTTTGTTGCCCATCTCTGGACTCGCTCAATCTTATCAATATTTTTTTTTAAGTGAGGTCTCCAGAACTGGACAGAGTATTCCAAATGGAGTCTGACTAAAGCCCTATATAGCAGGATTAGGGCCTCTTTCTTGCTGGTGGATCTTACTCTGCTATTAAGTCTTTGCCTAGGCTTTGCATTAATTGTCAAAGAATGAAAGGAAAATATATTACGAATCAAGATTTCAACGTTCACCATATGTCCTCACAAGAATAAGATTCTTGGACTATCTCTGAGCTGCCAAATCTGAAGAACAATTATATGGAGCAGGGAAAGGCAGAAAAGTCTAATTCGGGGTGGGGGGGGCACCTCCTAGTCATCCAGATTTTTTTAGTCTAAATTTGGTAGTCCTAGTGGCTAAGATGCTGAGCTTGTCAATCGAAAGGTCGGCAGTTCAGCGATTCAAATCCCTAGTGCCGTGTAACGTGGTGAGCTCCCGTTATTTGTCCCAGCTTCTGCCAACCTAGCAGTTCGAAAAAATGCAAGTCGAAAAATAGGGACTACCTTTGGTGGGAAGGTAACAGTGTTCCATGCGCCTTTGACATATAGTCATGCCGGCCGCATGACCACAGAGATGTCCTCAGTTAGCGCTGGCTCTTTGGCTTTGAAACAGAGATGAGCACCGCCCCCTAGAGTCAGGAACAACTAGCACATATATGCAAGGGGAACCTTTACCTTTAACTCTTAAAATATGTTATCAAAAATACACCATGTTTACACTACAGTGCAGTTTGCTGATTCACTGTTGCTTAAACATCAGAGTAATTTGAATGGTGACCATATAACAACAGCCTTACTCTAGTCATATGATTTCACTGCATAAATTTGGACACAGATTTTTTTCCAGGAGATTATATGAGAGTAGCAGGATATTCTCTCTGAATAATTATTGTCTAATTTCCAGAGGTAATGAAAAAAGACATTGGAGAAAGTAGAGCTAGTGCACTATCCTTTACTCTTCCATGCACAGTTTTAATTGTATAGCAGAAGTTAACACTTGTATAATTCTACAATGATGATTGTCAAAAACTTTAAACTGCATCCTAGAAATGTCCACAATTTAAAGAAATGCAATAACTAATCCTAAATTATATTAGAAAACCCTGGATGTTCCTTTGCCACATTATTTATGAATTCCATCTGTACTTCTCTTTTATTTCAGCTTCCAAGCCTGGTGTTCACCAAATCTGTTAGATTTCAGTTGGCAAAATCCCACAGTGGGCATTTTTAATTATCATTCTGGCTGGAAGTTGAGGAAATTGGAAGTCCAAGAATCTGGAGATGACCAGATTACTTCCGGTACCTTATTTCCTATCCCCTTATTAACTATAGATGGTCTTTTTGGTAGGGTCAGTCTGTGAAAGGGAGACCCTCTCTGTATTTTTGTGGAGGGGTTTCCTGATTATATTGTTTTCAAAAAAATTCTGGTCACAATCCTTTCTCTGAATCATTAATAGGCTTGTTTGGATGTCATTTTGCTTATAATTAGCCAAGCCCAGAAGGGAGATGATGAGACTGTGCATTGGATTAGAAGTGATTTAAGCAGTGACTATAACTAAGAAGCTGGAACCTGTTCATAACTGCATTCATATTCTCCTCTATGTGTTCACAGCACCAGAAGTGCGTGAACCATTTGTGTGAGATCTTTCATTTATTAGGCCGAAGAAATTTGACCAAGGAAACAGCACCCACAATTGTTGTGAAGGCATGCTGTTGTGAAGCTTTCTTCAGTTCTTAATTCTAGTAGAGTTTACCAGAACAGAATCATGAAGCTAATTTAAAATTATAATTTAATTTAACTTAGACATGATATATTTGAGATTTAGGGCAAGTTTCCTTACTTACTACTTACTTCCTTACTACTACCGAGAATAGTCACTACACAGCTCTATGAGTAGCTTAGGAACGATTTTACAGCTGAATCTGATCAGGTTAATGAATGTGTGAGAGAGACCAACCAAAAAAAACCTTGCATCATATTCTTAAGTATCTTAAGTATCTGAGTAAATAGCTACACAGGAAGATCAGCCATGTTATAAGATACAATATATTAACAAAATTATGAATTAATCTCTTAAACTGGGCTCTGAGTAGCAAATATTTCATGGATGTTGGAACTGTGCACCTAGATGGTTATAAATGGGGCATAGATCAATTGAAGGAGGTCAGGCCTGTCGATGGCAATTAACTAGGAGAACCACATGGAATAACACTGTTAGGCAGAAGCTTTGGATTTACAGACTCTTTTTCCCTAGAGCCACTCGAGAGGAGGGAGTAGAGTATAGTATTCCTAGAAGAATACAGTATTCCTAGAAGAGTATAAAATTGGATTTTCAGTTGTTTCAGTGGGAGACAAACAATTAATCTTCCGGGTGCAATTCAAGGTATTGGTGATCACTTTTGAAACCCTTCTTGGCATGAGTCCAGGTTACTTGAGGGACCATCTCACACACTGGTATTGGCCTGTATCACTTGTGCCGGCCGAGGAGACATGCTGTGGGTCCCGCCAGCTCAATTATTTCGGCTGACAGGGTCCAAGAGGAGGACCTTCTTTGCTGTTGCTCCTGCCCGCTGGAACATCTGCCCTCCCCCCCCCCCCCCCCCATGTAAGGTTGGCCCCAACCCTCCTATCTTTTGTAGGGGCCTAAAGATGTGGCTGTGCCACAGTGGGGAAACAGCGCAATGAAGGTGGTTGATTGAGTAATAACAGATCCCACCTTCCCCCCTTTCCACCCCCATCCTCCCCATGTGTCTTTAGTTTTAAGGTTTGATTTTAACATTTCTATTTTAACTAAGATGTAACTAAGCCACCCAGAGTTACCCCATGATAAAATGGGCAGCCAGAGAGAGAGAGAGGGAGAGGGGGAGGGGGAGAGAGAGAGAGAGAGGGAGGGAGGGAGGGAGAGAAAGAGAGAGAGCAAGGGAATGTCTTCCAATAATGCTCATTAACTTTGGAATAATAAGGGAAACTTCAGCTTCTATCTAGAAGCACATTCATTCTGTTTCAGTAATACTGACTATATTTAGCCTATGGCCATAAGTTTTTTTCCCCCCTAATTGTGCAAGCTCATCCTTCCAGATGCAATATAGTTAGTTATTTGTGCTGCTTTTATTTCCATCAGTCTTAGTGGAGGAGATGCCTGGGAAGAATTGATTTTCCTCCTATCTTTCCCCAAGATCAGGACTCAGTTCTGTATATTTATTAATTACCCTCTATATTTCTCATCCCAAGTATTAGAAAGGCTGGAGAATCTTCTGCATTGTCATTCTCATCTCTAATTCAAATTAAGCTTGTTAATTCCCTCATTTCTGCATCTGCACACTCCTTGCACATCATTTCCTTGCATTATGCTGATATCTGTAACTGCAAACAAAATAACAATGTATTAAATTTCCAACATTTAATTTATGATTTATACACTTAATGAGGCGTGCCATTGATGTGAAACAATGCAGATACATTTCCACACATTGACACACTTCCCTAATGTCAGTGGAAGAGAATATATTTCCTAATGCTTTATCCATTCAGTTCCAACTAATATTCCAAATAAATGACGGACGTGTGTCAGATCAGCACAGTTTCCAGTGATGAATCACATCTGCAAGGGGAAAAAAATGAATCTATCTTGTAGAATCCATACTGGCAATGTTTCAAATACGCAGCAGCATTCTGCAATATTCTTTGGCAACCGATAAATGTCTCACGGTGGGCAGTTCCACATTGCCAAACAAATGTCATCATAAAATAAGACAAAAGATGGTACATATGTACCTTATCATGGCACAGAAGAATAGGAACAAATACCTGATCATCACTGCAGTCCTCCAGATACACTCACTGACTCTTTCAGTCCATCTAATCTGACTTTACACAAGAATGGAAATTAAAATCAATGGGAGGTGATCATTTATAAGAGATAAATGCTGATGAGTAGAAAGTAGAATATTGTCTGCTGCCTATTGTTTCACACTGTAAAAATTTCCTAATCGAGCATGCAAAGTAGATAAATCCCACATTGAGGCAATACTGTATTTCCCATAAACAGATATTATCAAGAAGTAAGAGTTGATAAGGAAATGAGTTTGTTCAGGGAAGGAGAGCCTCTGATAATATCTTAATGATGTTTCTATACCTAGATCTGTGATGGCGAACCTATGGCACGCGTGCCAGAGGTGGCACATAGAGCCCTCTCTGCGGGCACGTGAGCCATTGCCCCAGCTCATCTCCACAGTGCATGTGTGCGTGCCTCCTGCTAGCCAGCTGGTTTTCGGGTTTCTGCCATGCATGCCCGGGGGTGCATGCGGAAGACACATGCGTTGGGGGATGCGGGGGTCACTCATGCATGCGCGAGGAGTGAGGCACATGGGGGGGTCATGCACACATTACATTATTGGTGGGCACGCGCACTTTCAGCCCTCGGTGCCGAAAAGGTTAGCCATCACCGACCTAGAGAGTTCCACATATAAATACATAATTTTGTCCTTAATTTCTGACTAACTCATCTTTCAAGAATCCCTGACTGAAAAGTTTTTTTAATCCACTGTCACATCTTTCACCAAAAACTTGGTCAGCATGCCCAAGTATGCTGATTATTACCTGCAGATTGGCAAGTTAGAAATGTAGGAAGAATAGTCACTTTTTTAGTCCAATCGATTAGAGGAACTAAAGTTAGACAAATTATCAATTTTCAACGTGGTGTTTCAACAAAGATTTCAGGAAAGCACACTCAGAAGCTGCTTTTATGAAATATGGTATCTTCTTCGCTTCTTGGAGTGAAATAGCAATAGCACTTAGACTTATATACAGCTTTATAGTGCTTTACAGCCCTCTCTAAGTGGTTTACAAAGTCAGCATTTTTTTTAAAAAAAAATTTGATTTATATGCCGCCCTTCTCCGGAGACTCAGGGCGGCTTACAATGCGCTACAATGCGCTAAGCAATAGCCTTCATACTTTTGTATATTTATACAAAGTCAGCTTATTGCCCCCACAAACTGGGTCCTCAATTTACCTACCTTAGAAAGGATGGAAGGCTGAGTCAACCTTGAGCCTGATGAGATTCAAACCTGCAATAATTGCAGGCAGCTGATCTTAATAACAGGGTGTTTAGACCACTGTACTATCCAAGGCTCATATTGCCCCCAACAATTTGGGTCCTCATTTTACCCACCTCGGAAGGATGGAAGGCTGAGTCAACCTTGGGCTTGGTGAGATTTGAACTGCCAAATTGCAGGCAGGCAGCAGAAGTAGCCTGCAGTATTGTACTCTAACCACTGTGCCACCATGGCTCAGAAATGAAATATATTTCCTTCATTCTGCAATATCTTTCTCCCCCATGGCTTTCTCCAACAATTCTAGACTTAGAAGAGACTTCTGGAAACCTCTCTAGTCTTTGCACAGAAAGAAAGAAAATAAATGATATTGAGGACACTGTAATGCAGGGGTCTTCATTTGAGAATTTGAGGCAAACACTTTCTTTTGTTTCCCTGGAGAGAAAGATTCCTGTTGCCTCCATGGCACCCAGAGTTCTTGTCAAGGCAAAAATTACCCATCTCCCTATTAACTATTGCAACTATTAACTGAGCTGCAGTGGTGCAGTGGTTAGAATGCAGTACTGCAGGCTACTTCTGCTGATCACTGGCTGATCACCAGCAGTTTGGCAGATCAAATCTCACCAGGCTCAAGGTTGACTCAGCTTTCTATCCTTCCGAGATTGGTAAAATGAGGACCAGATTGTTGGGGAAATATGCTGACTCTGTAAACCGCTTAGAGAGGGCTGTAAAAGCACTATGAAGCGGTATATAAGTCTAAGTGCTAGTCCTAGTGTTATCCCCCTGGCTTGACAAAATGTATGGGGGTTAGAAAGAAATTTTTAAGTACTCCATTTATGCCAACTTTACAGTGTCTTTTTTAATACCAGTGCAGTGATGACATTTTAACTATCAGAAACAGCCAGCCTTGGATGCCAGCCCTGGTGGATAGAGAGAATCCAACAGGAGATTTCCCTCTTTAAACATGGAAACATTTGCTTGAGATGAAAATATTAGCAAAGTAACATCCTTGGGTTTCCTCTCTTGTTTGTTTATTAATGTCAGTTGCCCATTTCCAGAAAACTAACAGATTTTAAGCAGCTTATGAAACTTACAAATAAACGCAGTACAAAATAATTTTAAGAAAGCAGAATCTAAAATAAATTTCCCAAGTTAAGCACTGAAAATAATGAGTTAAAATTCATTGTTGATTATCTGCAGCAAATTGGTGTCAATACCACAGACAAATTTTCTGTGAATTTGAACCTGGTCCTTTGGATTTTCCAAAAGTGCACTAATTGTTCGGAAACTGAATCCATCCACTTTGCTTCTGATCCTTCTCATCGCCTCTTTTTTTCTACTTTTCCCATGATTATGGATTTCTCCAGAGAGTGATTGTACAATATGTACGATTTGTTTGGTAGGTTATAATTAATCCTCAAGGGCTTCTAGGAAAGCCAAGTTTTCAATGGCTGATCAAAAGCTACAGTATGATAGTAGGAACTTCACAGAGCAAGCTCTTTCCAAAGGTAAGGAACCTTTACAGAGAATACTCATTCACTATCGTAGTAGTAGGTAGGTAGTGACCTTCAGGAGTGTCTCCTAATTACCCAGAAAAATATATAGACTCTACTAGGGAAAGGCCATGATAAGATAGCTGGGCTCCATCTCTATAGTTCTCTATAGATAGCAACTGGTGCATTAAATTGTATATAGAAACCTACTGGAAACTGTTGCAGCTCCTACTGACTTTCTGACCCAGAGACCATAGGATAGAAATAAGCCCATTCTTTTTTATTAATTAAACAGCTCTTTTAATAGATGTGGCATAGAAACAAAATAAACTAAGCCTTTGATCTGAGGGATTATATGCTTGTGGCAAAGGTGAATACCAAAAGTATTTGTGACTGAGCCAAAATTCCTTCTGGCTATGAATCACTGGAAAAGCTTTATTTTCATCTCTTAGCCCAATCCTCCCTTAGATGTCTTTATGCTTATTCAATCAACATTTGTAAATCAAATTTCACTTTTTCTTGTCAGGATAATCAGAACTCTAGAATTTTTTCCTATTGCAGGCTTTTGTTTCCATTTTTTAAAAATTATTTTTAATTTTTTAAGTACTCCCAATTTTTTAGGTTCAGTTTTAGTAATGCAGTGATTCTCAATCTGTGGTCAGCGGACGCCTGGGGGGGGGGGCCACAATTTTATCATAGAGGATCTGTGAAGGCTTGAAGAAATGTTATGATTTAAATCTTGAGTTAAGTCTTGTGGATCTGTGGCCATGATCCGTGCCCACAAAACATATTTAAAGGGGATCCATAGTGAAGAAAAGGTTGACAACCACTGTAGTAATGGATTGATGGAGATATATATATATGCAGTAATACTAGTGAAAAGCTTTCACTTTTATGGTAGATAGATAGATAGGTAGGTAGGTAGGTAGGTAGATAGATAGATAGATAGATAGATAGATAGATAGATAAAAGTGAAAGCTTTTCACTAGTATTCCTGCATCAGTGTCATTTCCAGTTCAGATGGTACATGTTTTGTGGCTTTGTTGTTTTAGCTTTTAGCCTCCCCAATTTTTTTTGTAACTTATTCAGCCCATCAGTTCTGATCTCTGCACTAATTTTACTGAAGCTATAAAAAGTCAAAGGCTTGTCAAAGAAGTATTTTTCTTTTCTGAGATGATTGGACGGGGGAATGAAACCTTTGTTCTATTTTGACAACTTTCTTGAAGAAGAAACTGCTTTAATGCCAAAATAACTCTCTTACCATTCGCTTGTTGGTTTTGTACCTTTGGCCAGAGACTTGGCTAAATGAGAGAGAAATCCCTTTTGCAGATTTGTCTTCCTTAGAAGAAATAAAAAGTTCTGCAGAGTATTGTTTATGGGCACAGCTTGCAGCCTGCCTAGCATTCTTATTTTCCCCCAGATTCTTTTGCCTAGTAGCAAACTCATCACATTGATGCTTATTTTTCTCTGTTATCTCTTCCATTCATGAAGCACATTTGCATATCTATGGGAGAGTACATGTATGAAAGAATAAGCATTGTTGGTAGGAAAGTAAAAAAAAAAGAAGAACCCCTTCACAAATAAAGTCATTACAATATTTAATTATTCATCATTCATTCATTTTCTATTCATTTATTTTAATCTTTTTGGTTTTGTGATCCCTTTTGCAGTGGGCCTTTCCCAACATATGGCCATTGACACAATAAAAGTGTGTGTTTGAGGAATAAAGGTTGTGTGAGGCAGCTGCAGGCCATACAGCAGACAACAGTGAAAAAAGTGCATTATGCACATAATTAAATATGTGCATAAGCTCCTAAATATGAGCAGAGATACTGAGTTAAGTGGGATTCCATGTAAAATCTTTTCATATATAAGGGCTCCTGTTCACAGTTCTCTACAGACCGAGCTGGCTTTGAGTCAAAGCCTACTGTGCCAAATCCAGTCTCTGAACTCCCTTGCATGTTCTTGCAATGAAGACTATTATTCAAATTTGCTTCAGATTTTATTCTTTGAGGTAATCATTCTCATAAAGTTTACACGGGGCAAATTGTGAGTGAGTCCCATAACATCTTTTGCTTATTTACAAACAAAAAACAAAAAAAAACATATTTTTAATACAGCGTACAGGATGCCATCATAGGGGAAATGTTATCTTTTGAACAGCTTTCATTCCTACTTCACTTTCTGTCTTCTCATCAATTTAATCTCGCAATAACTGTCATAACCACAGCTTCACAAAACAGATTAGGGAACTGACATACTGACTGGCCCAAAATTGTTGCTCTGTGACCTTGAAGACTGAGTAGTGATTTGAACAATCTTGTCAGAAAAACAAATGTACGCATAGAGAAATATATTTTACATACTTTGTGCTTTCAATTGAAATATCTGAAGGTTCAGTTAAAAACCATTGCCTGTTTCTTACGAAATAAAACTTTAGAGAGCCATTGAATCAATTTGACTGATCACCAAAGGCTTTTTCATTTTGATGAATGAAGCTGTAATTCTTCCAGTTATGTGCACAGAATGATGTTTCCTCTTGGGACAAGGAGTAATGGAGTGTAGAGATGTAATTTACCTTGGAAATTATGCTATGATTTATGCCCAAAAATCATTTTCAGCACTATTCTGTTCAATAAAGATGCCATAATGTAGTCAGAAAAGTAAACACTTCTGAAAATTAAGACAGATAAAAAAATATATATAAGAAAACAGTATTCTAAGGGCCACCTAGACATGGACCTGGGATGCCATGAAGTTTAAAGATGAATGAATTAATGTTTTGAAGTGGAACACTAACAAAAAAAAAAGTTGATTCTAAGATGAATATTTCTATTTTGCCATAAAGAGGACCACAGAGGATTCCCCTTTGCATAAGTTTAGCATTTGGGAAATTATATATATATTGATATTACTTCTCTGATTTTGAATATTTTAAACAATAGTAATCAATGTAGAGGTTTAAAGTCTTCTTTTAAGAATAGATGATACGTTATTTATACACGTTACTTATATATTATGATTTGGACACGCTTCAGTTGGGCTTTAGGTGAGAATGTAGTGTCAAAATGGCATTGATCACTCTTTGATTATCATTTTGAAATACAGGTGGGAATGGTGCATCTATGCTTGTGCTCAATGTCTATGGAGATTCTCAGTCATCCAGGTCATGGTTGTTCCAAAGGTGCTTTTTTCAAGAGGCAACTGGACTTTCTGGTTTTTCTTTGAAGACGTTTTGCTTCTCATCCAAGAAGCTTCTTCAGCTCTGACTGGATAGTGGAGAATGGAAGGGTTTATACTCCTTACAGACAGCTGGTCATTTCCATTCTTTTAGTGAGTCCTTAGGGTCACCTGGAGGTTTATCTGTGTCATCAGGGTCACCTGAGTGGTGCAAATGGGTGTGGAGCCTTCTTGGAACTGTTGAAATAGATAGATGAGATAGATGATGTTGTAGTCCTACCCATCTGTTGACAGAGGGCTGTTCAGTTTTGACAGAGATGGCACTCGCTTACAGTGGTTTTCCTTCTTCTGGGATCAGTTCCAGTAAATGTTGATGGGGATAGAGGTTGCACTAGTGGACTGCCTTGGAGCTCCATACCCTCTACTCTCCCATTTAACATTTAGATAAAAACAATGGCTAAGTCATCCATTGGTTTGGGATCTACTATATCAGTACACCATGATACCTAGTATACTTCTTCATCCCAAGCTGTCCATGTGATGCTTTTTCAATGTCATGAACCAATATTTGAAGGCTACTCAGATAGGGAGAAACAAGCTCAGAGTCAATTGTGGCAAGATCAAGTATCTGTAGTTATTTTGGGTCCTAGATCTGGGGATTTTTAATCTTTGGTCTTGGATGGGATTGTACATCCTAATTTGAAATTGATATGCAACTAGAGGGTTATCCTGAACTCACAGCTCAAAGTAGACAGCAACTCTGGCCAGGAGGGCCTTTACAAGATCCATCTCAGTTACACCCATTCCTTAATCCTTCTGTCACTTAAGCTACTCATCTCAGAACTGGGCTTCTACAAGACATCCATAATGCCATTGAAGACCACTCAGAGCTACAGGTGATCCAGAACATAGCAGATTAGGAAATAATGAGTGGATCACATTATGCCCATTTGTTATCCATGCCTTGCAATCTACACTTGTTTACAAGCTATGCTTGTTGGCTTCTAGGTACTATTCAAAATGCTAGTTATAACATATGAAGCCCTTTATAGAATTAGCCCTGGGCATCTGGGAGCCATCTCTCTTCAATTGTACATTCTCACCCAGGGAATGGGATACCTCCAAGTCTCTTCAATTATCTCCAGGCCTCTTCAGTAGGTCCTCAGTTAGGATGTAGAAAGTATGCCTTCTTTGTTGAGGTTTCTGCCTTCTGGAATACAACAGCCTCCCCTCCCCCACTCTCGAAAAAAATCTGTACAATTCCCATCTTGATGGCATTCTGAAAATCACTGAAAACTTGGTCTAGCTGCCAGTTCTGGAAATAGGGTGCCCCCTGTCTATTTTTCTTAGAGGCATTTTGGAAAACATTTCAAATATTTATGATTTTTCTCTCTTTATTTTTACTTAATTTTATAATGTAAGCTGCCTTGTGATGGTTGTAATGGAGCAGTCTCTAAATGTAAATGAATAAATAAATATTTATTTATTTATTTATTTATACTAAATAAATAAGTACCGGTATAGCCAATGAAGTGCAACAGAATGCAAAACACACATATAATGTAACCTTTCCCTCCCAACTCAGGGCTCTTCAGGTTTGTTGGGCTCCAACTACATCTTAAAAATGATTGTAGTGAAAATGATTGCAATGAATGCACAAAACAAGTGTGATAGGAGCAAATGGCTGATTCTGCAGTGGTGCAAAGCAGTCTGGATACCTGCAAACAACCAACCAAGCTTAGAGAACACCAAGAATTCAATAGTTCAACTCTAAGCAACATTATTTCCGTTATTGGAATTTCCCATCTATTTGAACATTCCCAAGAGATGTCATCTGTGGTGCCACATGTTAAGCTGCTATTTTATTTATTCACTTTATACCAAAGGTTATTTGATTCAGCTATCCTGTAAAGCACAACAGCTATCTACCCATATGTCAGACTTAATCATTCAGCCCATAAGTAAAGTGCAGAAGGCTCAAATCCATATCAAAATATTCTCTTTTATCTGTGCAAAGCAAAGGGAAAAATGTCAAAATAAATTAATTCCTTTTATATCATTCTGTTTTGTTTTTCCAAATTATTAAATATCTATATAAATTTAATATTCCAGCCATAGCAACCTAGTGTCTAGTGTTGATAATATTAAAAGGCATTTACAGACTACAGAGTTGTAAAAAAAATAGGAAAATCCTTTTTTTTTCCCCCATCTGTTTGCTTCCAGGTTGTAAAAATGATGATTGTAGTTGTATTGACATTTGCCATCTGCTGGTTGCCATATCACATTTACTTCATTCTTACTGGAATCTATGAAAATTGGAATCGGTGGAAATACATTCAGCAAATCTACCTAGCAACGTTTTGGCTCGCTATGAGTTCTACTATGTATAATCCCATTATCTACTGCTGTCTCAATAAAAGGTAAGGTTGTAATTTAAGAATAATCTCTCTAGAGTTGGGAAACCTGGACATTTCTTTTTTCATTCTTCTATATTAAGAAGAATCTATATTCATTGTTCATCCTGGAAATCAAGAGAGAAGGAAAAAGGGAACTATAGATTCCTTCATTAAAAAAAAAAGTTTATTTACCCAAATGCTCAGAGCAGTGGTTTAGAAATATACACTTCTGTTGACATTCTTCAATCTATATTCATTTCCTTCCTGTATTCTTTTTGTCACAGGTAATCCTCGGGTTACGACAGTTCACTTAATAATCATTCAAAGTTACAAATCCCTGCCAAAAGTACGTACAACCGGGTCCCAAAGTAACGTATTTTGCAACATCACAGCAGTCGTTCACACTTACAAGCGATGGCAGAGATGCTGCAACATGCTCCTTTGGTGCTATGCAGGGGTGGGCTTCAAAAATTTTAGCAAGGGGTTCTCTGCCCGGTTGCTGGGTGGGCGTGGCCATGGAGGGTGTGGCCTAATCAACTTCCTGCACCATGGCAGGGGGAGAATTTTTACCCTCCTCGGGCTCCGGAGGCCCTCTAGAACTTCTGAACTTCCAGTAGGCCCATTTTTTGCCTTCCCCAAGTCTACACACGTGCCCTGCACTTACCTACATCCAAACCGGGCCACATAGGGACTCCTGGGAAGGTGGGGCAGAGTGGGGCGAACCAGGAATGGGATTTGGGAGTTCTCTGAACTGCACAGAATCTTAGCTAGGGGTTCTCCTGAACCCCTGCGAACCCTCTAGCAACCCACCCCTGGTGCTATGCCTGAGAGCCCTGCCCTGCCCATGCTCCTTTGGGTGCCAGAGCCCTTGTCCGGGCAAGTGAAGAAGCACCAGGCTGGCCTCTCACCTTCCCTGCTGAGCCGCAGACTCTCTCACGAGCATGTGCGGCCCTGTACGGCTGCTTGCTGGAATGCCAAACCTGTCTGGATTTAACAAATTGTGCCACCACGGAACTGGAAAGCTTGGCGCACCATCCCCGTGCTTTCCTTGCTTGCCAATGGCACTCCTTAAAAATTGCAAGAGGGGTTTCCAAACAAACCTGCTTTCCAGCTCCGTGGCTTTTCTCCCCGCAGCTCAAGATACTCTTCTTTCACTGGAGAAATTGAAAAGCTGGGATGCAAATGAAAGAAATGTGTAAGGAAACCCAAAATGTTGGGGGGGCTAAAAAGGGGGGGGGAAGTAAAATCAGACCTTCCAACTTCTCACGAGAAAAAAGTAAGATGCTGCAAAGTTGGAAAAGCTGATTTTACTTTTCTGTAACTAAGAAAGTACAATATGACCTATGGAAACTTACTTGAAATTCTCTCCTTTGAAATAATGTTTAAACCAAATTGAATTTCATAAATGAAACTTGAACCAACATACAGTAGATTCGAGAAGATTTATCTACTAGCAGAAGTGTGGTATATCAAAATCAATACCAAAAAATATGGTAGTAACAAGGCGTTGCCTCTATCTTGTATCAAGTCAATGTTATCTGATTATTTTTAAAAATGCTAGTTGAACCTGTAACTCTCTGAGCGCTTACATGAAATAGCAAATGCTTACAACGCATAAAAACAATTGCATTAAATTTATATGTGATATAAATAAGATATAAATGGAAAAGAATTCACATATTAAAGCGATATAAGACCTCTCGTCCATCTTGTGATTCTTTTGGTCAGACGTTTTAAGTAGAAGATGCTGTCTGAGAGAATCTGTCTACTATTACATGATACCCTACGTGAGAGCCAGCAAAATTCAAAAATACAGATGGGAAATAGGCTACTTGTCTGTGCAATATAAGCAAATTGATACACAAACAAAAATCAGAACCTAATTCCATTTTGATAGACATTTCAAAGGGGACATTAATTCCTGCCATATATATGCAAATATTTTTAGATGATAGCAGAAACACAAGCACAGCCTTTCAGCATCTTGTTCAAACACCTGCCTGTTACAATCTTATTTAACACCCACATAATCCCATCAGGATTTGCATCTGGCACAGAAATGCTGCTGTGTTGTTCCTTCTGCCTTCCCATCCAAATTGAAAATGTATGGAAACATTTATTATTGATCCCAAAAAATCCACGATGAATTTATATTGCAATCTAAAGAGAGCTTCATTTCCTTGCATTTTTTGTACTCAGCGGTGTTATTTGTAATATTGCTTTGCACATTCGAGCTACAATTAGGCATGAGTTGGATCAACTGAACTGTAGCTCAGCGGTAATTGAAATGGATGAGTCAGTGTTTGTTGTGCTCAGGTCTAAGTCCATTCCATAAACATTCTTATAACTTTCATTTAACAAACTTCAAACCAGGGGTGAAATGTTCCCGGTTCGGACCGGATCGCCCAATCCGGTAGCGATGGAGGCGGATGGTTCAGAGAACCGGTAGCAAAAATCCCTGCCCCCCACCACCACCACTCCATGCACAGCTGAGCTGCACAATCATCAGAGGCTTTTTTTTTTTTAACTTTTAAAAGCATTTTTTCCTACAACCTCTTCGGCTGAAAAAATGCTTTTAAAAGTAAAAAAAAAAGCCTCTGCCGATCAGGCAACTCAGCTGGGATCAGAGCCTTTTGAAAGCAATTTTTTTCAACTTTTAAAAATGGTTTTAAAAGTTTTTAAAAATGGCCACGCCCACCCAGTCACAATACCCACCCCCCACCAAGCCACGCCCACAGAACCGGTAGTAATAAATTTTAGATTTCACCCCTGCTTCAAACACTCAATATTTGCTTTCAAACTATACACGTGAAGCTTTATTTTGATTCACTCACCTTGTTGTATTGTCATCTTGCTCTGATTGTATTTTAAATACTTCCCTTTAAAAGTATCTTTTTCACAATTACTGCTAAAACATTACATTTTCTACACATTCCTTTTCAAGATAAGCATTTTTATAATTACCACTGCAAAATTCGACAAAGCATTCAGTTTGAACTGCCTTCTCATCCACAATTTTATTAATTTTATTTATTGTTTATTACATTTATATACCACCCACCTGGATCCACATATTATTTGGGAACTGCAAATTATGTTCTTTTTAAAAAAACAAACTGTAGTCAGAATTATCCAGTCTCTGAAGTGGTATTTCAACCACTTCAGTAGATATTTAGGACACAAATGGGCCCTGCTAGGAGAAAGGGCAGGAGGGACCCAATTCATCAGGGATCATATTTGATCATATTTTGAAATAAGTGATGGATTTTTTTATAATGATGGCAATGCTACAAGTTAGAAACATGTTTTCTTCAACTGTATTACTTTTTTGGATGGAGCAATAGCATTTTGGGATTCTGAACACATATAAAAGTATAAGAAAGTACATGTCTGTACAATTCCAAGCAGTCTTGCCTCCCTTTTTTTTCTATGAAGGGAGTTTAATCCACAGAAAATACAGGTAGTCCTTGTTTAGTGACTGTCACGTTTAGCAACTGTTTACAGTTACAACAGTGATTAAAAAAACTTTGCAACCAGTCCTTGCCTTTACAAACTTGACAGGTATGTAAAGCAATGAAAAACTTAAGTAAGATCATAAGCACAGTTGTGGTTTTATTTAGAGACCCCTTCACTAGCAGTCACGTTTCCTGTTACAACTGTAATCACTAGGATCACCTGTGAAGTACCATCTAAGAGCAATATTATTCTTAGATCACATCTAATAATACGGTATATGTAAACCAGCTCTAAATCAACCAGCTGAAAGGGAGGAGGGGCTGCTAAAACATCTAATCCATAACTTTTCAGATTATTATTTTCACTCTTCTGATGACGTTGTGCATTAAAGAATAGCTGATAGCTGGGTTATCAGCACAGTCTGACACTCTCTTTGAAATTAGATGCAGAGATGCAGCTGGATTTGCATTCCGTTTTATTAGGTTTCTAGTCATTTCAACAGATGGGAATCCAGTCCTTTTTCCAATCCTGCTATTAAGAAGTCTCTCCGCATCTGTTACAATTAGAAAGTTTCTTCTTTTGTTGAGCCAAGTTCATTACAATTTTTATCCATTAGCTCTAATTCTACCCTCTGGAGTAATCAAGAGCAAGTTGCTTCCATCTCCTGTAGGACAATTCTTCTGATGTTTAAAGGCCGCTATCATGTTCCTCTTTTAATTTTTTTTTTCTCTAGGCTTAATATCTCTAAGCCATTCCAAGTAGAACAAGAATTGACAATCTGTATCATATCCGTTTCTTATGCTGGACATACTTCAGTTTGTATACACTCCTGAAAATGTGAAGCCCAGAACTAAACTCAGACATCTAGAAATGTATATTTGATTAACTCTTCTCTTTAAAAAATGTTTTCTGTGAGATATGCCAAATATCAAGTACATGCATGTGTTTTTCAGATTCCGAGCTGGTTTCAAGAGAGCTTTCCAATGGTGTCCTTTCATTGAAGTATCCAGTTACGATGAACTGGAGCTTAAGACAACGCGATTCCATCCTACCAGGCAAAGCAGTTTATACACCGTTACCAGGATGGAATCCAGCATGTCGGTAGTGTTTGAATCTGCTGATGGTGAAAGCAGCAAGTCTATGCGCAAGAAAGGAACACAAGAAGCCAATGCAAATGGGTGTTCGTGCAGGAGTTCAAAAGCTAGTTCAGCAGTGTCAAGTTACATCAATTCTCCATATACATCAGCGGACGAGTACTCCTAAAGCCTTTCATGAGTTTATCATAGATGTGAGACAAAGTCACATAGCTAAGAAATAAGACAACGCTATTGTGCCTTAGGATCAAACATCTGGAAAGCAACCATGCTTTAAATACGGAGCATTAACTGCATGTGTATATATCTTGCCTATTATCAACAACCTTCTTTGATCCAACCTGGTTTGTTTGTGTGTGTGTGTGTGTTTTGGAAAAGGCCAAGACAGAGTCTTGTTTACATTAACATTGTGACTTAGTGCCATGGGATAAACTGGAATATCCATGTAAATTATATAAAACAGGTGTGATTAAGAACAATTTATATCCCACTGAAATGAACAGCAAAAAAAAATGTGTCATGTTTTTAATGTTACTTAAATAATTGCTCTAAATCCACACCTTATGAAACATCATTATACGGGGTGGACCTGTTCTTTGGAATTAAGATACATCTGTTATTTGTTTGTTTGTTTGTTTGTTTATTTATTTGTTTGTTTGTTTATATATTTATTTCGTTGGTTGGTTGGTTGGTTGGTTGGTTGGTTGGTTGGTTGGTTGGTTAGTTAGCCTCCCACCTCAGCAAATGATTCTGGAGTGGCTCACAACTTAATGTTACTGATTTGTATCATGTTAAGTTCTTGTAGGAGGATAACATGAGTTTAACATTGAGGCAGATAAATTGCTACTGTCCTTCTGAAAACCTGAGATTGCTTACAGCTCCACTGTTTGGAGTCTCAAGTGAGGAAGAGCCAACAAGGGCTCCAAATTGTCAAGTTACATCTCTGAAATTCACTGCAACACATTAAGGCTATTAATTAAGCATGAGACACAGCAGTTGTTAACCATTTTTTAATCTGTTCTGCATCTGGTTTCCTGCCCCATCAACTGCACAGCAGGTACAGAACATATTCACGACATGGACCAGAATGAAGCAGGTCTTTCCATTTGTTACTTTCATAGACATACAAATGTCTACATTCAAATAGGGAAAAAAAATCAACAAGTGCTTTTCATCGTGTCACACTAGAGCTTCAGCTTAGCCTGTGTGATAGCTTTCTTAACTCTGTTAATCACACTGATATCCGTAGCTATCCAGTACAAATTGCTATGTGATGGAAATGACAAAACATACATTTCAAAGTCACGATGTAACTCCCAGGCTTTCCTATTTGCACCTTGTGATTGTATGCAAGCATGTTATTCATATGATTTGCATTTCATATGGAAACACATCAGCTCCCTTCTGCTGATGTTTATGTGGAATCCTCTTGGAACTGATGATATCTTTTAATTATCAGCAAAGTATCTTCCAGCAAAATTGCTGCTTCTGTACTGCAGTTTGGAAATAACAGCTGAAGATTATTATTTTTTTATAATTGACCTTCTTAACATTTTCTTTCATCTTTCCATCAGTTTTCACATTTTGAACAGTGTTTTCTCCAAGTCAAACATAGCTGCTAAAAGTCCTGGGTGAAAATTCTCTTCTCTGCATCTTAAAGTTGATAGCACTGGTTCCAGTGTGTTCCAGCAGTTCAAGAAATTTAGAATTACCGTATTTTTCAGAGTATAAAATGCACCGGAGTATAAGAAGCAGCTTAGTTTTTGGGGAGGAAAATGGGGGGGGAGGGAATCTGCCTACCAGGTATTCATCTGGCTAGCATCCTTAGTCTGGTCAGCTTCAGCACATTAGTTTGCTGTTTTTTATCTCCTGCTTCGGGATTAAAAAACAGCTTCTAAAGCACAACCGATCTTTGGAGAGAGAAGCAATGAGAAAATCAGGTAAACCACGGAGATTGGCTTCACTCACTAGCACCTCGTTAGGCCTGAAAAAAAGCTTCAAAAAAGCTATATTCGGAATATAAGACACATCCAAATTTTCAGCCTCTTTTAGGAGGGAAAAAAGTGTGTCTTATACAGAGATGGGTTTCAGCAGGTTCTGACCAGTTCTGGAGAACCGGTAGTGGAAATTTTGAGTAGTTTGGAGAACCAATAATAAAAATTCTGACTGGCTCCGGCCCCATCTATTCTCTGCCTCCTAATTCCCAGCTGATCGGGAGGAAATGGGGTGGGAATGGAGATTTTACAATAGCCTTCCCCTGCCACGCCCACCAAGCAACACCACCAAGACATGCCCACAGAACCAGTAGTAAAAAGTTTGAAACCCACAACTGGTCTTATACTCCGAAAAATACAGTACTTCATCACCCCCAATTGCCCAGTATCACTCAATCCTTGTTCCAACTCTTTGCATCCTTTCGGATCACAAGAGGATTGAAATCACTCATTACTATGGGGTGATGTTTAGATGATCGCTGGGTTTGTGAGTGCAACAAAACAACCTGACTGTCTTTGAGAGCTGTGGAAGATGCTATCTTATTGCAGTATTAAATGTCCGATTGCTAGTCCTGTGGGCTTTTTAACTTGTGAGTAGTTGCATTTACATGTGTTGTAAATGTTTTAAAATGCTTCCTGCATGCATACTAGAGAAGGTGAAATAATGAATTACCCATAATCTTGCAGAGCTGCAGCATATTTTAAGCATAATTTCTCTGCCCTAATCTACAATTGGGTCTTACATTCTAATTAGGAAGAATTATTTTCCAAATCACAAAGAAAAATAAATGCTGCATACGAGTGGTGGGTTCCTCCAGGTTCGGCCTGATTAGGCCGAGCCAGTAGCGGTGACAATATCACATCACCGAACTGGTTCTCTTTGTTTGGGAACCCCCCCTCCCACATTATTCTTACCTTTTATTTGGCCCCATCTCCAATCTATTGCTGCCTCCCGAGTCCCAGCTGATCGGCTAGAAGGAAAAAAACTATTTAAACTCTTGCCGTGGGGCTTTAAAGGGCCGTCCTACAGCTGATCAGTGTTAAAAGGCAGTGTGGTGGTAGACTGGTGCCTCCAAAAAGAAATGGGTAGACCAGTACAGTTCTGCAAGCAGTTAAAAGCCTGGTAGACCAGTACCTCTGCTAAATCCTAAAGAACTGTCACATGACCATCAAGCCATGCCCATAAAATAAGCCACGCCCAGAACCGGTAGTAAAAAAATTTAAAACCCACTCCTGCTGCATACGAGTATACTTGGCACAACCACAGTCCACCTCCCAATAGGAAGCGCTCTATCAAATCCTATACATGTTAATAGCGGTGTTCCCCAAGGCAGTGTTTTAGGTCCAACACTCTTCATACTTTATATAAATGACCTTTGTGACCATATTAAAAGCAACTGTGTTCTCTTCGCTGATGATGTTAAACTATTCAACACCACTGACAATGCAACTATCCTTCAAAAGCAGACAGAGTTCAGTTTTAGACATCAGCATGAATTGCAGGAGATAAACTTCAGTGATAAAGGACAGTGCTTAAAACTCAAGTTCTAAGGTACAGAGATATTTGCCCCAAAGAGTGCCAGTAACTCAGGGGTGTCAAACTTGCAGCCCATGGACCAGAGACATCACATGCTGGCCACGCCCACGCCCACGCCCACGCCCAGTTTAGTGAACAGGAAAAATTTGCAATATGTCATGCGATGATAATATGTCATCATGAGTTTGACACCCCTGCAGTAACTGGATATTCTCCTTCAATTTGGTTTAGGTGTTAGAGATAATGTATTGAGAAAATGGACTTTATTCAATATTTGATTCCATAAGGAACCATTTCGCAACTTCAGAACCCTCCAAGATCCATCACCAAAAATTTGCAGGTTTTGGAGCAGGAGTTACCTTTGCTACCGGTGCGCACAGAGTGTATTTGATGATGTCTGGGCAGGTGGGCGGAGCCTCCCGTCACCACTGCTGGCGAACCGGTAGCAACCCACCACTGTTTTGGAGGCTTTTTCTTTGATGGGTTGGTTGAGAGTATTTGTCTAAAATAAGGCTTGGTACACCTATTTGTCACATTTATGATCACTGAAAATAAACCTTTCAAATTTGCGACATCCCTTAAAGCAGAAAAAAAAAAAATCAGTCTCAACCCCTCTCACTATGCTACACATTATCACCATGTCCCTGTAATGCTCTTAATACCCTCTCCAAACAATGTAAATAGGTAACAAAGTACGACATTTAGGCAAAAGATAATTGGTCACTTCTCATGTGCTTCAGCATTATCTGGGCCATTAGCTACTAGGGAAACATGCTATTTATCTCTGCCACTTTCAGTACTCATATTATGAGAGCGGTTAGTCTCTCTTGAGATACTCACTCAAATAGCTTTGCAAAAAAATGCATTTAAAGTACCAGACAGTTCTAGCCAACACAAATGAAATGTGGCAGTCGTATTCAGTGACTGAGGAATACTACCTACGTATCATGAAACTGAAGATTATTAAGTACTGGAAGTTCTCAAATTATGACCACAACTGAGCGCACAATTTCTGTTGCTAAACGAGACATTTGTTAAATGAATTTTGCCCCATTTTACAGCCTTTCTTTCCACAGCTGTTAAGTGAATCACTTCAGTGGTTAAGTTAGTAACCCAGTTGTTAAGTGAATCTGGCTTCTCCATTGACTTTGCTTGTCAGAAGGTCACTAAAAGTGAACATATGATCCAGGGACACTGCAACAGTCATAAATATGAGATAGTTGGCAAGTGTCTGAATTTGATCACCTGAGCAGGAGGATGCTGCAACAGTCATAAGTGTGGAAAATGGTCATAAGTCACTCTTTTCAGTTCTGTTGTAATGTCAAACGGTCACTAAATGAACCTATTGTAAGTCGAGGACTACCTGTATGATTGCATATTTTACAGAGGCATTTTTCTCAATGTAATTTGAAGACAATTTGTTTGTAAAAGTTTTAATATTTTATGGTTTTGGGATTTCCTGTATATAAAAGAAGCTCTTATTAGTAGAAACTTTGCTATTTTGCTTGAGAGATCCTGAATTCCAAATGTTGCGGAAAGCATACAAGCAATTTATCAGATCTGTATTTGTTATATTGGTATGTGACACTTTCTGACATTTTCTTTTTTTGTCACAATCTGGAAGAATAGCTGAGAAGATCTAAACTCCGGGAACTCCCACAGCATTGCCCATCAAACCTTTTTTTTTTTTTAATTTTTGTTTCTTCACAAATTATACTGTTGGATTTGAAGTTCACCATTAATGTAAGATGGAGGGGGGAGTAATATATTATGTGTTGTTTTGATTAATCCAAGGGTTTTAAAAGGGAGACGGCAGGATTTAAACATCGCATCTGACAACCAGGGCCTTAAATCAAAATGAGTGATGAAAACAAGGGGCTCTGGGAAGATTTGGAAAGCCTTAGGAAATGATGCAGTGCTACCTGTAAATAACAGGAGTATGTACTAAATTTGGATGATCTTCATTGTTTCGAGGTAAAGCAGGATCAACGTGAAGCGGTCCTAGCCAGAACCAGGATCTTTAGAAGGCTTCAAACACAATTGGACTCCTTAGAGTACTGCGAAAGGGAACACAAAAGCAGCTGCAAAGGTTTTGTTCTCAACAACTGATCAGCTTAGCTGATCTTGAAAGGCTTAACTTGTTAGAACTCATTATTATGTGGGTAAGGGCCCACTAGAGTAGTAGAGCAGGTTCTGTCATGTTCTCAAAATAGCTACATAGTAGTGTCCAGAGCAGTAGTGTGTTCCACTTACCTTCACTACTGGTTCGTAACTGTGAGCAAGGCACAGCGCTTCTGCATATGCGCAGAACCTTCCGTGTATGTGCAGAGCGTCTGTGATTATGTCCAGGCAGGTGGGTGGAGCCTCGCTCAGCCAGCACTACCGGTTCGCTTGAACCGGGGCAAACCGTTAGAAACCCACCACTGGCCCAGAAACCGAACTCAACTTGAAGGGATTTTATCTTTATCTTCTCCGAAGAATTTGTGTGAAGAGAAATGAGTGTCTCTGACTAGCTGGTCTCCCAATAGTAGCATTTTGAATTCTTTACTACTGTGTAGCTTAGTTCTGCTAGGTTGTGTATTCTGTTTGTTTTGTCCAATTTAAATAGCTTATTATATTGCTAATCTTATTATTAATCCTTTCTTCTTTTCCTTCTTATTCCTTGCCAATCATTTCTTCTCGGTGTTTTATAATAATTACTTTTCCAACTCTATTTTGTAACAAGAAAAGGGGAGGAATCAGCAATGTAACTTTCATGATTCAAAGCATTTTTAAACTATTGTAATAGAATACTAAACACTAAACAATGCCACCTGTTCCTCATTGCTGCATAATAAACACACTAGGGTTTCAGGAGGCAACACAAGGGTATATGGGTTATTGTTATATTATCTGTATCACATGGCTAGTCGTTTTTTCTAAATACATATGGGATGTTATTAAAATGATGTCTATCTTGTGTTTACCATGATAAACATAATAATATACCAGTCCTGGGTATTTATATAAAGTTCATAGTCATTGATTCCTCTTAATTTTTAAACTCTCTTTAAAATCAAAGAAAACATGCACTGGGTTAATATGTCATGCTAAATCCTGATTTGTTTTGAACCTGATTCGGTGAACATGTTATAGAGGACTTAGAGCATTGTTTCTCAACCTTGGTAGCTTGAAGATAGGTGGACTTCAACTCCCAGAATCCCCCAGCCAGCTCTTCAAGCTTCCAAGGTTGAGAAACACTGATTTAGAGCATTTTAATTTGTTTTAGCCATGGTTTATTTGTGGCTTACTAAAGTTGATAGAGCATAGACTACCTTGCAAGGGAGCAAGGAATCTCTAAGCCATCTTTTCTTGCCCTTCAAACAAGTGGAAATCCACTTCCATAATCCCTAGTCAGCTCAATTTTTAGTCAATGGTTATCTGGGATTATGGAAACTGGACTGCATAGAGTTGAGGCCACGTTAGATTAATTAATCCACTTGTAACACATATAATAGAGAAGATCAAAGAACAAAATCAACACTTGTCCTGCTTCTTTCTTCTAAAGTAACTCTATGATTTTGGAAACCAGCAGTTTATGCATGTTTTTATTAGGAGTAATTTTTGTAATCGCACAGTAAAATGTCATAGTAGAATCATTGACATACTCTCAGGAGTAAAGTATTTCGCCATTATGAAACTACATAAAGGAGTTATACATAATTAAAAACCCAGGTTTGCAGCTGTTCTTCCCTACGTGCCTTGTTTTATTCTACATATGACACTTGAGCCTTTTTAGTCTTTCCCTCCATGCCAAATACCAGTTTCCCATTCATCAAATGGCCGTAACCATCCACATTACAGCTGTCTAAATCCTGGTGAACAGGCAAGTGTGAATTCAACCTAATCGGAAGAGAAATTTCCCCCTGAAAAATGTAATAACTAAGCATCAACAAACTTGGAGCAACTGAAAACACAACTCTCAAGACTGAAACTCTTTCTTCCATTCATTAATGGAACATAATTATATGTTGCTGTTTTCCAAGATGGTTGGTTGGTTGGGGTGTGTGTGTGTGTGTGTGTGTGTGTGTGTGTCTAGGTTCAACCTACTTTGTTTTATATCACATTAGTTTAAGATTGATGACCCTGTGCTAAATTAAAGCCTAACAAATCTTATTAAGGGGAAACGGCCCTTGCCAGTCAACAGGAGTGCTGATTTACCACCAGCTTATCAAGGACTTAGGAGGTGAGGGCTTGGCAACAGAAGCAAACAACAGCCAATGACTTAATAGCCAGCCATCAACATCCCAATCAACATCTAAAAAGCCACATACAACAGGTACTATACTGTATATGGTAAATATCATACACAAAACAGCCCAAAGCACAAACTCTACTAGAGAGAAGTTTCCTGAAGATGGGCTCAAGTCCAAAAGCTTGGAAGACAAAACTTCTGGTCCTGGTGACTGACCTAGACTGGATCCTGCTACACATGTATTCGCCTTCAATCATATTAAAGTTCAGAAGAACTGTGAGTATCCTTAGTTTATGACCATTGTTTGGGATCCATCCAGTGGTGAAATCTAAAATTTGTTACTACCGGTTCTGTGGCCGGGGCTTGGTGGGGGGGTGGGGGTGGTAATGTGACTGGGTGGCCGTGGCCAATTTTTTTTTTTAAATTTTAAAACCATTTTTTCTACAACCTCTTCAGCGAAGAGGTTGTAAAAAAATGCTTTCAAAAGACTCTGACAATCCCAGCTGAGTTGCCTGATCAGCAGAGGCTTTTTTTCTTTTAAATGCCTCTAACAATCAGGCAACTCAGCTTGGATCGGCAGAGGCATTTAAAAGAAAAAAAGTCTGTGCTGATCAGGCAACTCAGCTGGGATTGTCAGAGCCTTTTGAAAGCATTTTTTTCTACAACCTCTGAAGATTATTTAGAGGCTTTTTTTTTTATTTTTAAAAGCAGTTTTTTCGGCCAAAGAGGTTGTAGAAAAAATGCTTTTAAAAATTAAAAAAAAAAGCCTCTGATGATTGTGCGGCTCAGCTGGGTTTGGGGGGGGGAGCAGGGATTTTTGCTACCGGTTCTCCGAACCACCCGTCTCCATCGCTACCAGATTGGGCGATCCAGTCCGAACTGGGAGCATTTCACCCCTGGATCCATCCAATGATGAAACACACAGTGACCAAGCAAGACTATTGCCACATACTTGTCCTTTTATTGTCTCATTGATAATTCTCTCCCTTGCTTTTGGGAAAAATAATTATCCTTTTCAGGTATGTGTGGGCTGTGTAAATATTAATGATATTCTTCTACCCATTATAATGGATTCCTAATTATCCATGTTCCTGTATTTTATGTTGTGCCTTCAGAATAGAAGAGACGAAATTAGATTGAACAACCCTTTATGGTATCTCTTCGAGGATGTTGGTGTTTTCTGCACAGAATTCAAAACTGCAACCAGAGAAATTAAGATCAAACCTTGGAACGTGGCTTCTTATGGCAGCTGTAAATTCCTTAGCAGTCTATTAGAAAAATTGGTAACCATGATTAAGCTCAGATTCTTAATAAAAGCATAGCAAACATTGAAGCTGTTATGTCCTTATAAGGACATCCGGCCGGGGATTGGTTAATCCTCCGGGCGGGAAAGTTAAACCGCTGTCATTGGACGACTGGTCTGCCGGAGCGCTATAAAAAGGGCTCCGGCAGCACAGCCGTTCGTCTGTTCTGACTTAGTTAAGAGCTGAATAAAACTTGTTGAACAGACCCCGCTGGTCTTGTCTTCTTTCCTGCGCCTGATCTAACACTGGCGACGAAGGACTTGAAAAGAACCGCCACGCGGAGCTAAGTCACTCATCGAGGATTCCTCACTGAGCTGAAGTCACTGAAGATGGAGGCATCACAAGCCGCGATGGCTCCGATCTCCAAATTCGACCCCAGAGTGGAGAAATGGACCTCCTATCTGGTTCGTTTCCGCCAGTTTCTGCGGGGAAACAACTATCAGGACCTCTCCGATGAACGGAAACGAGCCCTGTTCCTGGCGCATTGCGGCTCCGAGGTGCTGGAGATGGCCATCGACCTCGTGTCCCCGAGGAACATCGAGGAGATGTCCTGGGCCGATTTGCAAGACGTGCTGAAGGAGCACTACGCTCCCACTGGAACTCCCATTGCCAACAGATTCACCTTTCAACAAAGGAATCAGTTGGAAGGGGAGCCCATTAAGGACTTTGTGGCAGCTCTGCGACAACTCGCGTCAAATTGCGAGTTTGACAACGTTGAGAACGCCATCAGAGACCGCATTGTCTTCGGCATGAGGGACATTGGACTGCAACGTAAGTTCCTCAGCCGAAAGAAAATCGCGTTGAAAGACGTCGTTGAGGAGGCAATCGCTGCCGAAATCTCGGAAAAGGCAGCTGCCGCCATGAGTAGGGCTAAAGGGGTGCACAAATTGCACCGCCACCCCAAGAGCTCGTCTGAGGAGTCGTCTGCCAGCTCCTGCTCCGACGACGAAATGGCCGTTCACAAGGTTTCCCGCCAAAACCGTCGCGAGCGCACACAAGATGGCGCCCGGATCGAGCCCTGCGGCAGCTGCAAAGGAAGCCATGCCAGGGCCAAGTGCCGTTGGAGAGACGCTATCTGCCGGCGCTGCAACAAGCGGGGGCACATCGCTGAAGCCTGCAGGGCCGAAGCACCTACCCCGGGCCCGTTTCCCCCCGGCTGGGGCGAGAAACGGCAAGACAACCAGAGACCATCCAAACGGTCCTCTGCCAGGTCTCAGCAACGAGGCGGCGGCTACGCGGCAGTCAGAACTGATCAGCTGTCCTCCGGCATCCACACCATTGACGATGCGGCCGCAAAGTTCCATGCCACCGTAATCGTGGAGGGAACACCCTGTTCTATGGAGGTTGATTCGGGATCGAACTACTCCATCATGGACTGGCACCAGTTAAAGCGTCTGAAACCGGGCATCTCGAAGAAAGACCTCAAGCCCCTGCGGGCCCGTCTTGTCGATTTCGGCGGCAACCCTGTTGAGATCCTGGGGAGGACTTCGCTCCGGGTCACCTACCACGACTTCCAGGGCGTCCTACCCATCACTGTCGTGGGACGAAACCGCCCGAGCCTGCTGGGGATGGAGTGGTTCGAGCCATTGGGGCTGTCTATCAGCGGGATCCACCAAATTCGTAGGGACGAACTCGACGCCATCATCGAAGAGTTCAAGGAAGTCTTCGATGGTAAGCTGGGGAGATTTGTGGGGAAACCTATTTCCTTCAATTTGGACAAAAATGTCACCCCAATTAGGCTCAAGCCCCGCAGGGTTCCGTTCGCCCTGAGGCCCAAGGTCGACGCCCAGATAGATAAGCTTGTCGCCCAGGGGGTCCTGGAACCGATCGATCATGCTGCATGGGAGACCCCCATTGTGACCCCGATGAAGCATGATGGGTCTGTGCGCATCTGCGCCGACTATAAGTGTTCGATAAATAAGGCCCTCCAGCAGAGCGCATATCCGGTTCCAGTGGTGCAACATCTGCTGCACTCACTTGGGAGCGGATCAATATTCGCGAAATTGGACCTGGCCCAAGCTTACCAGCAATTGCCAGTGGATGAAAAAACTGCGGAGGCACAAACCATTGTCACCCATAGAGGGGCCTTTAAATGCACGCGCCTCCAATTTGGGGTCAGCGCAGCCCCGGGTATTTTTCAATCATTTATGGAACGCCTTCTTCAAGGCATTCCAGGGGCGGTCCCTTATTTCGATGATGTCTTGATCTCCGGCCACTCCAAAACCCAACTGCTTGAGCGACTGCGCATGGTCTTACAGCGGTTCAAGGAGAAGGGTTTGAGAGTCAGGAGGGACAAGTGCATCATCGGGGTCCAGGAAGTCGAGTTCCTGGGTTATCTCATTGATAAGAACGGCATTCACCCCACTAAATCTAAGGTTAGGGCTATCCATGAAGCTCCAGCCCCCCAAAACAAGACGGAGCTTCAGGCGTTTCTGGGACTACTGAATTTTTACAGTGTTTTCCTGAAACAGAAAGCCTCCGTGGCTGAACCGCTCCATCGCTTGCTGGGGAAGGCGGTTTCCTGGAGGTGGGGGAAGGAAGAGGAAGCAGCATTCAGAGCTGTCAAGAACCTGCTTTCTTCCGAGAGTGTCCTCATCCAATACCACGAGACACTCCCCCTGCTATTGACTTGCGACGCATCCCCCTACGGCATCGGAGCAGTCCTCAGTCATCAATTCCCGGACGGGAAGGAAGCACCCATCGCCTATTTCTCGAAGACGCTGTCCAGCGCCGAGAGAAATTACAGCCAGCTGGACAAAGAGGCCCTGGCCATCGTTGCTGGCGTCAAGCGCTTCCATGAGTACTTATATGGACGGAGGTTCACGGTCATCACAGACCACAAGCCCCTGCTGGGCCTTCTGTCTGGAAGCAAGCCCACACCTAACTATTCATCGCCCAGGATGACACGCTGGGCAATTTTTTTGGCCGGGTACTCTTACGAACTTTGCCACAGGCCGGGCAGTAACATCAGCAACGCTGACGCTTTGAGCAGATGCCCGTCAAAAGACTTAGTGGAGGACCCTGCCCCCACCCTGGGACTGCATCATATCGATGGCGACCTGGCTTGCCCAGTCACATCCGCAGACGTCGCGGCACTAACCCAGAAAGACCGGACTTTAAAACAAGTGATGTCTTGGGTGCTGCGCGGCTGGCCTGCGGGACCGTTGACCGACGACTTCAAGCCATTTGCAAAGAGGCAGCAGGAACTGTCAACCATGAAGGGCTGCCTGCTGTGGGGTGACAGGGTCGTGGTTCCCCAGGCTTTGCGCCTAAAGACTTTGGAAACCTTGCACAAGGGGCACCCTGGCATCGTACGCATGAAGGGACTGGCACGGAGCTACGTCTGGTGGCCATCACTGGACAAAGACATTGAGGACTGGGTCTCCAGATGTGATCCGTGCCAAGAAGTCCGCCCCGCCCCTCCGCAAACGCCTATTGCGGAATGGGAAACACCGAGCAACCCGTGGGCGCGAATACACATAGACTTTGCGGGCCCGATGCAAGGAAAGTTCCTGCTGATAGTGGTGGACGCATTTTCCAAATGGCTTGAGGTCATTCCCCTGGCATCCATCACTACTGAAGTCACCATTAGAGCCCTCCGGCGACTATTTGCTACCCACGGGCTGCCGGACGTCCTTGTTTCCGACAACGGCCCGCAGCTGACCTCGAAACCCATGGAGGAGTTCCTGGCCAGTTTGGGCATTCGCCATGCCCTCTCTGCCCCCTACAGACCGGCTGGCAACGGACAAGCTGAGAGGATGGTGAGGTTCACTAAAGAGGCCCTTGCCAGGATGGGACCGGGCGATTGGCAAGAGAAGATCGACAACTTCCTCTTAATACAGCATATTACGCCGCATGCCACCACTAGAAAGAGCCCGGCCGAATTGCTGATGGGCAGGAAGCTGAGGTCACCCCTGGACCGACTTCACCCCCCTGTACCACTCCGAGGTCACCGCAACCGCGAGCCGCCCCCTCCGAGCCTTCTCTGCAGGAGATCCGGTTTTCGCGCTTAATTTCCACGGCCTGCCGAAATGGCTAAAGGGGAGAATCGAGAGCACAACCGGCCCGAAGTCCTACACTATTGAACTGCAAGATGGAGTGGTCTGTAGACGTCACATCGACCAACTCCGGAAGCGGTGGGAAGGGGATGGCGAAAACCACCCTGACGAGGTAGGACAACAACACCCCTACAAGGCAGGACAAAACCACCCCGACGAGGTAGGACAACAACACCCCTACAAGGCAGGACAAAACCACCCCGTCGAGGTAGGGCAACACCACCCTGGCAGGGCAGGACAACACCACCCTTTTGAGGTAGCCCTGCAACACCCAGTCGAGGAAGGGCCGTACCACCCCGACATGACCGGCCAGCCAGCAGACCAGCTACCGTACTGCAACTGCCGAGTAGACAGGGGACTCCACGGCAACAGAAACTCACGCCTCCCCGGCAAGGCAGCCCAACGCCACCCCGACGGCAAGGAACTCCAGGGAACGCCAGTAGACCGGGACATGCCCAACCGAGAGGGCCAACAACAACCCGGTGAGGGAGGCCTACGACACCCCTGCATGCAGGAACTAAAACGCCCGTTTGAAATCTCCCGTCCAGCTGACCCCCGTCCCAAGCAACAACGACCCGACCAGGTCGACCTGCACCACCCAGACAGGGTCGACCATCACAAGAATCAACGAAACGGACAATTTTCAAAAAATAAAAATAAACCAAGGGACTTACCGGCCTACGACGATCGGCACCCAGGCCAGGGAAGAGACCAACCGGACCAGCAGATGTATTCCAACAGCGGGTCGGGAGGCGGCACACCGGAGCCGGTACCTGCAACGACCACTTCGCAGCCCAGCAGCAAGGCCGGAGGCGCACGGACAGGACCGGCACCTTCAACGACCCAGCGGCAGGCATTCCGGGGGCGAGGGTCGGAGGACACCGGAGCGGCCACCTTCCAGACGGACGACGGAGAACAGAATGAACTGCGCAGGTCGAGCAGGGCTTCCAGACGTCCCGCCTACCTGCGTGACTACGTTTGTTGATTGACGCAAGCTGAACCATGTTTCATCTAGGGGGGAGGAGTGTTATGTCCTTATAAGGACATCCGGCCGGGGATTGGTTAATCCTCCGGGCGGGAAAGTTAAACCGCTGTCATTGGACGACTGGTCTGCCGGAGCGCTATAAAAAGGGCTCCGGCAGCACAGCCGTTCGTCTGTTCTGACTTAGTTAAGAGCTGAATAAAACTTGTTGAACAGACCCCACTGGTCTTGTCTTCTTTCCTGCGCCTGATCTAACAGAAGCATTGTACTAAGCCATAATGTGGTTTGTTGAGTCTGGCTAAATGTACTATGTGGTTAACCATTGTGGTTTATAACAGTTTCTGGATTTGCATGATTCTATGGGTCCAGTAAACCTTCAACAAATTTTAGCACAATATGTGAAACCAAGCACTTGGCTCAAGCTATATCACCTTGATAATATAATAATTTCCATGATAAGATGCTCATTGAAATAGTAATGCTGATGGTGATTTTTTTTATCACTTCCTACAGTGCAGACACGCTATAAGTTTAGGATTCAACTTAATTGTTTCTTTTTGATTAAACTTAAAATCCTTGCAGATAAATTTTGATTCTGTGATAAGATATGTCTCTTTTCTGGACTTTTACATTCAGCATATTTTATGACAGTCTTCCATAGAACAGCTCTGCATCTAGCAGTAATTTCTGGTAATGTTTTGGATTTGCAAAGATCTCCAAAGGAAGAAGCCACAGCTGAGCTCAGGGCTGCTTTAATCAGACAGACTCCAACATTAAGCATTCTGAATATAAACTTCCTAACAGTCTCAGGTGTCTGCCTGAAGCACCTAATCTCTTCAGAAAATATCCACTGAGCTACATAAGTGGACAAAGAGATTTTCCATTCCATGAAGGAGAAAAAATATTGTCAGAGCGCTGTAAAAATGAAAAGTAATGTAAGAGAAATGGAAGTCTTTACTGCAGCAAACCCTTAACTTCTAACTTAAGGTAGAGCAATTTAAGCATACCTAGTTCTTTATTTACAATCTAAGTCCTGTGACACACTAAACCTTCATGTTTTGTTTTGCTACAGCATATTGTATGAATCCTGCTGTGGTGGTTTATAAACAATGGGTAAGGTCTTCAACTGTCATGTAAACTCAGTCATCTGTGCTTTATTTATCAGGCTAATGGTTTGAGCTCAGCGATTTGATTGCAAACGTTTCATCGCCATTCAAGGAGACATTGTCAGTGCATTTTGAGTTGTGCTCATCTGTCAGAACACAGGCATTTAATTACTTTTTTATGAGATGCAAATTAGTCTGCAGCTCATAAAAAGGTATTTAAAGACCTGTGTTCTGACAGATGAGCACAACTCAAAATGCACTGACAATGTCTCCTTGAATGGTGATGAAACGTTTGCAACCAAATTGCCGAGTTCAAACCAGCAGCCTAACTACCAACCCAAGCTACTAGTATTCAAACACGCTTCATTTATCATCCCATAGTTAGACAAGGGAAGGTTTAGTGCAGCATATGAACCCAACATCAGTTTGGTGTGTATTTTCTTGCACTTATCTTTCATGTTAATTTCAAATAATGTTCAGGCTGATGTATGCTACCAGTGAGATAGGATCTAAAACCTGCAATTATCTGGATCATATTAATATTTGCTCAAAAAGTATCAATTTTTTTTTCAGTGGATCTCTCTTCCCAAATGAATATTCACAGAACAGCAGTCTGGATGCCAACTCAGTTGGTGATCTAGGCACAAAAAAGAAAAGGATAATCCACATGGTAAATTAGATGTCCTAATTAGCAAAACACACTGAGCTATAATTAACTATAAAATATGATATAAGTCACATTTGGCTAAATATTGATGAAAAAAGCACTTTTGAGACCACCTATGGCTGGTTGTGCACCATACACAAAATAATGGTGTTGTTTTTTTTAATTTGATTTATATGCCGCCCTTCTCCGGAGACTCAGGGCGGCTTACAATGCGTTAAGCAATAGCCTTCATACTTTTGTATATTTATACAAAGTCAGCTTATTGCCCCCACAAACTGGGTCCTCATTTAACCTACCTTAGAAAGGATGGAAGGCTGAGTCAACCTTGAGCCTGGTGAGATTCGAACTTACAGTAATTGCAGACAGCTGGTGTTGATCACTATGCTTTTAGTCTGCTGAGCTAAACCAGGCTCCATTATGGTTTGCAAACCATAACGTCTGGGTTGTAAAATTCCAGACCGCCAAGAGTTGGTAGCAAAAAAAGTCTATTGGTCATTTAGAATTTTGCAACCTAGGTATTCCTAAATATAGTATAGTAAATGTTCTTCAATACAGCAGCTGAAAAAAAGCTGTTATCACACTGAATAGTACTTAGACTTTACAGTGGTTTACAATGCTTCACAGCCGTCTCTAAGCGGTTTACAGACTCAGCATATTGCCCCCAACAATTTGGGTCCTCATTTTATCCACCTCGGAAGGATGAGTCAACCTTGAGCCTGGTAAGATTTGAACTGCCATATTGCTGGCAGCCGGCAGTCAGCAAAAGTAGCCTGCAGTACTGCACTCTAACCACTGCACCACTGAGGCTCTTACTAATTGATTTAATGTGTACAAACCTGACCATAGTGGTCTGTAAAGCAAGATGTTGGTTTAAATGTGCATGAATCCAATGAATGATGATTAAACAAATTATGGTGTACTATAATATGTGAACCCAACCATTTGAATCAAATTTATATAAACTTAATAACAATAACTTCCCTAATATAGTTATATGCTCATTAAAAAAGTAAACAGATGGCGAAGTTACTTCCTGCAGTTATATTTTAAAAGCTTTCTAACTTAAATGTGTGCATATATACTCTATGCATCTGAGACATTGTTCAATGACACCCTGCAGTTTTCTTGGCAAAATTTCAGAAGTGTTTTTTTTTTTAATTTCTCCGGAGTCTTCTCTTCTCGGGAGACTCAGGGCGGCTTACAATGTGCTAAGCAATAGCCTTCATACTTTTGTATATTTATACAAAGTCAGCTTATTGCCCCCACAAACTGGGTCCTCAATTTACCTACCTTAGAAAGGATGGAAGGCTGAGTCAACCTTGAGCCTGGTGAGATTCAAACCTGCAATAATTGCAGGCAGCTGGTGTTAATAACAGGGTGCTTTAGACCACTGAACTACCAAGGCTCCTTTGGTTTTGCCTTCCAAAGACAAAAAGAGTGGCTGACCAAAAGTCACCCAGCTAGTTTCATGCCTAAGACAAACCTAGAACTCCCTGTTTTCCAGTTTGTAGTCTGATATGTTAACCACTGCATCACATCTCTTAAAGTAAAGCATGCTATTAAAGCAGTATGAACTGTGCTTCCAGCCTCATCCTGAATATGAAATCCTGGGCCCAACTTCATTTAAATTTCTCTTGAATTTAAATTTAAACTTAATTTTTAAGTTTTAAGATATTTAAACTTAAATTTAAATAGCTCTTGAAGAATGCTCAACTCCAGAAACAATATCTTTAAATGTCTAAACAGTGCACGCTTTCTGGTTGGATGTATGAACAAAAATGAGATTAGGGAAATGAAGAATCTGTGCTACGTACGAATTATTTTTAATGCTGTTTTGCATTTACAATCTGATTTTTGTTCACTTTATTTCTCACCATCAGTTTTAAAGAAGGTTATTTGCAAAAGTTTCTAGATCAAGGTACCTCTTTTTACATTTCTAAGTTGCTAGTATTAGAAAAAGAGACATCAGCACTCAGTGGGATTTCAGTAGTTAGATGAATGTAAAGGCTAGGAGCTTTGCTGTCAAGTTCCAGATTGCTGGTAATTGCCATATGCTAAATAAATAAATAACTGGTAACAAAGGAAGTCAGAACAACATATTTCATCTGCTTAATGCTGAGGTTGGGTAAAAGTAGAATCTTGAAAACTGCTAGTAAATTCCCAGCTTTCATTGTAGTGAGTTAATTAAGGAAGAGCCTTTGTGTAATGCTTGCTTCAAGTTTTTATTCTCCAATTTATATCTTTCTTTATCTTTATCTTTATTTTGGATTTATATACCGCCCTTCTCCCGAAGGACTCAGGGCGGTGAACAGCCAAAAGATAAAACACACAAAATACAAAATTTAAAAGACAACATAAAAGCACATTAAATAATTTGGCCCAAACAAATTAAAACACCCCTATTGTTTTAAAACAAATTTAAAATTAACAATTAAAAGGAAGTTAGGCCAGGCCAGCCTGTTGAAATAAGAAGGTCTTGAGGGCACGACAGAAAGTGTGTAAATCTGGGATCCTCTGCATCTCCAGGGGGAGCTCGTTCCAGATGGCAGGTGCCTCAACAGAGAAGGGTCTCCCCCTGGGGGCAGCCAGTCGACACTGTTTGACCGATGGCACCCTGAGGAGCCCCTCTCTATGTGAGTGTACTGGCCGGTGAGAGGCTACTGGTGGCAGAAGGCGGTCTTGTAAGTATCCAGGTCCTAAGCCATGGAGCGCTCTAAGGTGGTAACCAAGACCTTGAAGCACATCCGGAAGACCACCGGGAGCCAGTGCAGCTCGCGCAGGAGAGGTGTTACATGGGAACGCCACGTTGTTCCCATAACCACCTGATCAATCATACGATGTTTTGGCCAACCTCACTGTTAGCAGTTCTTGGGACAAAGGAATCATACAATGCCAGTGCCCCTCATCTGGGTAATTTAGTTAATAATTCAATAACTTTTAGAATTCAATATTAATTGATTATATTATTTGAATAACAAGTATCAATTATTTCAAATATTCAACATACTTCATTGATGGGATCCTAGGCAATCTCTTTTAAAAGCCCCTGCATCAGTTGAGCTTACACATCCAAATAATGGTTTGTTATTCCATGAGTTGAATAAACTGCTACTCAATGGATTCACACAATACACTAAAGCATAAGGCATGGCTTAGAAGACATGTTAGTTAGATCTACACTTGTCTACACCTTTTTCAGTTTACAAAAATTGAAAAATAAAATTAATATGAGATTCAATCCAAGAAAACTATATGTTATGAGCATTACAATTATAATTAATTATAATTATAACTTAACTGTCTGCAACATAGTTATCTTGGCATGGTATAGGGCAGGGATCCAGTTGTCCGAATGATTCTTTGTCCATTTCACAACCTGGGATAACAGTGAAATGGGAGATTTTGAGGACTGCAACAACATGGAAGAAGTATGTAGTTCTCTGTTGATCAAACCATGTGGCAGGCATCTTTGCATGTGGGATAACCTAAAGACTTGGGGAGATCCCTCTTCTGATGCAAAACCCCACCATCTGGGGGGAGTTGGATGCCATAGGACCTATTGCGTGTACCCAATACCATGTAAAACTGAATCACATCAGTAAAAGTAAAACTTCCTAAAAGTTTTTTTCAAAGCCATACTGTAGGAGGATCCTTGGTGTTCTCTGAGCTTGTTTGTTTTCTTACAGATGTTTCATTGCCCCAACTAGGTAACATCAGCAGTGCTAGTAAGGAGTGCTGTTTGCTGTCAGTTTAAATTCTGGTCTATGTGGGTGGGGACAGTCTTAGAGATTCTTTGGTTGGGCAGCTTAGGCTGTTTACTGTTACTGATGTTCCCTAGTTAGGGTAATGAAATGTCTGCTAGAAAACAAGCAAGGTTAGAGAGCACCAATGACCCCTCATTTCAACCCTGAGCTACAAATATTCTCCTTTATTGGTGTCATACTGTATGTTCTAAAATAAATTACAAAAATTTGCAGTCCATTAAATGAGCAGAGTTTGAGCAAAAATACTAACATCTTTGAGAACAAGTTTTGTCCACGTACAAGGGCTTACCTTGAATATTATGATGAACTATGTCACCTGAATATGATGAATGACTTTGAGAATCAGAGACAAGTTGCTTGATTTGTGTGTGTATGTGTTTTTATTGCATTGTTTGTAAGGGATATTTGGTATCAAAAACTGAGGCACAGATGTCATTCCATCCTTTCACCGAAAAAGGTCACAGCTGGCTTCTTAACATAGGAACAGCTTTGAATCCAACATAATTAGGTTAGCCAAATAAATACGTCCTTAACATTCTGCCTCAGTTCTTGTCTATTAAACAATTTGATTCATAACCAGTAAACTATGAAAATGAAATCAATAGGCACCATGCATCATTCAAAGATTTTTCAAAGCTAAAAGATCAATTCCATGATTCATATAATGATGTATTTAAAAGAACATTATGGTCTCATTGTGATTTAATGCTGCTGTTGTTTCCAATATATGTTGTCACCACAGAAGCCGCTATTTAAGAGGTGCTGTTTTAATTAATCCTGGATTTACATTCAGATTCTATTCATTCTTGCTGCTGGACTTCACTTTTACCTTCTCTGTGTAAAAAGCAAAGCTTACAAAGAATAAAATCATAGAAGACAATATCCTTGACATGAATGGAAAAAGTACTTGTTTCTGTGGGAGTTAGAAAGCAATATTCATCTAGTTGAACAACAGAAGTATCAAGAAATGCCTACATTTAACACTGAATTCTGTACTGGAATATTACTCGTCCATAATATAGAGATCAAATATATATTTCCACTTCTGACCAAACAGCTTTCTCCATCCAGTTTAACTCAGAATTCCATACTGCATGGTGAAAATATTAAGTATAGAAAATGGAAATGCTGTAGGAGTCTAACTACCGTGTTTCCCCGAAAATAAGACCATGTCTTATATTTTTTGAACCCCGAAATAAGCGCTTGGCCTTATTTTCAGGGAGGTCTTATTATTTTGGGGCACATGGAGGAAACCAGAGGAAATGGCAGGGACTGGCTGTGCATGCATTTAAATGTTTTCAGGGAGGGCTTATTTTCAAGGGAGGCTTATTTTAGTGCATGTGCTCAAAAGCCCGATTGGGCTTATTATCAGGGGATGTCTTATTTTCGGGGAAACAGGGTATATATTATGTGGAACTGTTCCACCGACAATGTCAAATGACCATTTTCCTACAATAAATAATAAGTAGAAAACAACCCTTTGGATTTGATATCAAAATGGGTGGAGGGGAACATCAACAAAACCAAAGGAGCAAACATTGAATTAGCAATTGAAGAATCCTTCCACTGATGCCAAGGATTGGAAAGAAATCAAATGGAAAAGCACATAATGCAAAGAAGAATAGAATGTTGCTTTTAATATTCCTAAAGTTGATCAGAACAGATCTCCAGAGATTCGGCTACGAGTGTTTTCAGTCTTACTAGCTTACTGTCATGGCCAGCACACTCAGAAGATGAAGAGGGATTATAGGAGGGTCATCAGATTGAGAAGATTCAACTGGAAGAGTTGCAGGTAGGGAAAGCAGTATTTCCTAGCAACCAGGAGCCATCATTGATCTCAGAAAAGGTAAAGCTAACATCTCTCCAAAGCAGGGGTCCAACAGGAAAAAAGGAAGGCTGAACAAAAGCAAAATCATAGACCAGAAAGGATCCCACCCTAGCAAAGGAACAGATTAGGGTCACATGTCCATATATACGGGACTCACAAATCAGTCGGTAACAACTCTCCATTTACTTCACAAGTATATTCCTCAACTCCTTAGTCTGCATTCTTAAGTAGTGATCCTGGGGCCCCATCACATTTGTTTTACCCTCTAGTACAGTGATGGCTAACCTTTTTGCCATTGCGTGCCAAAAGCGGGGGGAGCATGGGGGGGTCACGGGTGCGTGTGCCTACATCCATAAGTCAATGTGCCCCGCCCTCCCGCCCATGTGCACATGACCCCCCCTCCACTTCCCCCTGCTTTTGGCACGTGATGGCACAGTGGCCCGGTAGGCCCATTTTTCTCCCTCCCCAGGCTCCAGAGGCTTTCTAGGAGCTTGGGGAGGGCAAAAACAGCCTTCCCCATCCTCCTGGAGGCCTTCCGGAGGCCAGAAACAGCCAGTTTCCTGACTTCCGGTGGGACCAGAAGGCCTGAAAATCAGTTGGCCAGTGTGCGCCTGCGCGCTGGAGCTGAGCTAGTGCAACATTCGCGTGCCCACCAATATGGCTCCGCGTGCCACCTGTGGCACCCGTGCCATAGGTTCGCCATCACGGCTCTAGTACCTTGTTTACAATTTGAATTCTGTCACCTATAATTTAAGATAGTTGGGTTTTTGTGTGCTGGGAATTTTGGGTATGACAGACAATAATTGTTTATTTAAATCTTTCTGCAATTAGAGTTCTGTTTGAATTTGTTTTTAATAAAGGTATAAGACTTTCCTGCGTGCATGTGATTTCTGTTGGCCTGGGCAGGTCATTTACTTAGATATGGTAGGGGATAAACTCAAATGTGAAACCTATGCTCCTTCGTGTTTATCTTTCTTGTAAATGTGTTATTAAATTTTAGACATTTAGGATGTATCTGAATGATGCTTACACCCCACCAAGATTTTCACCCTTTGTTGTGGTCTAATTGCAATATCACTTTAACAGAGAAGTTATTGATTACATAAATTGTCATTCTGCCTTCAGAGCTGGATTTTGGCCAGCTCAAACTGTGCACGTACAGATTAGATTTTATTATTATTTTTTCTGGACTTCCTATTGAAGACCTGATATCTGAGTTATGCCTAAAATCTAAGATGACCCAAATACTGAATTCATATGACACACTGAACCACTAACCAGATTTTTCTTAGCATGTTGTGCAAACCCTCCTATCTATGGAATACATAGAGGATAAACGCAACCATTCTTATATAAACTCTGAGTGTCCAAGATAGTTGAATCTTTTGTTACATTAATTTTAAGATATTTGCTACTAATTTGACATTATTGAAGGCCCTAACCCATTGATTTATTACCGCAGTATATTCTGTGTCATTATGCCAAATTACCTGCAAATTACCTACAGTACATCTAACTTAATACAACTTAATTGTATTATAGGAACATCATTTTAATGACATTAATTGTTTAGGAACCTGATGTGTAATTAAAGCATCAAGCCCAAATTGAACAGTGAAGGGATGTTTTAACGGTATGCATTATATTGCAACTGAGCAACCTTAGATTGTCTAAATTGTTTGCAAAACTTCAAATATTTTTGAAAAGTAAAAAATGCTGATCTAAAGTATCACTGGCAATTTTGATCCATGAATTTTTGAAAAGTACTTTACCGGCCATTGTAAATATTGAATTATCCTATAGCCATGATGGCGAACCTATGGCAAGTATGCCACAGGTGGCACATGTAGCCATATCAGTGGGCACGCAAGCTCAGCTCTGGCACATATGTGTGCGCCGGCCAGCTGATTTTCGGGCTTTCTGGGCCCACCAGAAGTAGGAAAACAGGCTGTTCCCTGCCTCCGGAGGGCCTCAGGGGGTGGTGGAGAAGGCCCATTTTTCTCTCTCCCCAAGCTCCAGAGCCTTTATAGGAGTCTGGGGAGGGCAAAAAACGGCCTTCCCCGCCTCCCCAAGGCCCTCCAGAAGCCGGAAACAGCCTGTTTGCCAACTTCTAAACAGGCTAAAGGAACTGAATATAATATAACTAGATAGGAAATGTTTATAATTGTGATCCAAAAGGAGCAGTTCAATTCAGGCTGAGAAAAGTTCCTACCAGTCCCTGTTGATATTATAAAGCTCAATTAGAGCTATTCAAACTTTACAGTGTCATATCCCTACAAAATGATAAAATGGACCTCCACTCCCATGAATAAAATATATTATTGAATTGAAGCTACATTCATTCATAATCAATATATTTTTAAAAAATATGGAACTCATATGAATTTGTAAGATAAAAGTACTTCATTGGAAATGAGAGAGATTAAAAACATACATTTAGAGGAAAAGATGACCTTGCTTATTTTTCCATAATTCCTGAAATGTGGGTTTCAATCTGAAGACAGCTTTCCACCAGAAATACTGGTGAGGGATGAGAAGGGGTGTTTCCTTGCCTTAAATCAGTTTTCTTTACATGCTGCTGCAACTTTCTTATTGAAAGCTGCCGTTGGTCCTCTCTCCCTGTACAGTCTGAGGCATTAATTCCACCCCTCAAATCTGCCCTCCATCATATTTTACTTTGCGAAGCAAGGGATTATGTTAGATAATCAGAGCCTCCCATGGGACTATGCCCTCAGACCTCATTACCTGTCCTTTGAAAAGCAACTGCAAGATGTGAAAACAAAAATAACTTTGACAACAAACATTTTGATGCCATAATGAGAGGCTCCAAGGATCAGCAGAAGGAAAATATAGTTGTGGGCACCGATTGGTCATTTTTGGTTTTAAAAAATTAAGGGTTTGAATGTAGCATTGTTCTGAAGTAAAACAAGAGCCATTTGCTGGGCAACTTTGCTGTCTAAACTGTAAGCCCCATAGCAGTTCTCTCTTTTGGAAAATAGGTATTTTCTTTATTCCTTTATTGTTACTCACCTGCTATGAATATATGGGAAGACGAACTAAACAAGAAAGAAGAAGAAACTCTGAAACTTGTCTGTCTGTGTGTGTGTGTGTGAGAGAGAGAGAGAGAGAGAAAGAGACTGAGTGAGTAAATGACAATCTTGACAAGTTTGCACCAAAACAAAAATATTTTGTTTTCATTCTTTGAAGTTGAACGTGTACTGCAGCTTGAAGAAAAACCTGATCCAAGAACAACCAATGACATTTTGAGGCGCTGTCAAAATATAAAGCTAAATTGGATACAGTTGTTTTATGTTGCCTGAAGAGGGGTAGCAGTTGAATGGAGCAGCTTCTGAAATGGAACAACAGTAAATCCCAGAAGATTTTGTAATGTGTCAATACATCTACCGCTCCATCAGTTTTCTGGCAGTGCTTCCAAGACAGAACACATTCATATTTCTCAATCTGGAACCATTATTTGGGCTTTGGGTGGTTATTTGTTTGTTTCTTTGTTAAATTTACCATATTTTTCAGACTATAAAACAGACTGGAGTATAAGACGCACCTTAGTTTTTGGGGAGGAAAATAAGAAAAAAGCTGATTGGCAGGTGGATGGCCTCCCGGAATATCCCCAATCAGCTGTTGCCAGAGGTGAACTTTAGCAACAGGTTCGTTGGTTGTGAGCTCTGCGCCTTGTTTTTTTTTTCAGCCTCTGACACCTCCCTTTCAGAGGCTTTTTTTAGCCTCTGAAACCTCCCTTTAAGAGGCTCTTTTTTCAGCCTCTGAAACCTCCATTTCAGAGGCTGGGTGGGCTACATTTGGTGTATAAGACGCACCCAAATTTTCACCCTCTTTTGGGGGGGAAAGGTGTTCTTATAATCTGAAAAATACAGTACATTTTTCATGCAAAAGATCAAGGCTTCAAACAGAACATGCTCTTCTCCTATTTTTCCTCTCAAAAACAATCTGTGAAACAGATACAGTGACTGACCTTGCCTCCTAACAGTTTTATTTGGCTCAACACTACAGATACTTTGCCTTGACAACAATATTTCCTCAAAACCTGATGATTTTATTAATCTTAAATATTTAAGCCAACTTAGTGTAGACAATTCAGGAAGAAGAATCTCAAGAATTAATCCAATGCCAAGTAATCAACCAGACATTTTCAAAATCAAACTTTGAAATTTCATCAATTTTCGAAAAGAAGAGTGAAAGAATAGTCCTCTATCGATTCAGATATTCTCCAAGAGTGAATCAACACTGCAACATAGTTAGATGTATTAAAATAAATGGAAAGAAATCAGATGGGAAAGAATATTATATATGTGCCTGTGTATGGGCCATTCAGTTTCAGGAAAAGAATGGGCCGAACTTCAAGAGTCCTTCTTAACATACAACTTACCGGTAACAGCCACACCTTTAACTTCCAAACTCAAGAATTACAAATGTAAAAGTATGGCTTTCAAGTTGAGAAACCACTTCTCTTTCATATCCCTTTTTCTTCTGTGGAAAAAAAGTGGATTAGTGAAAAAGAGACATAGGTAAGAAAGTTCAGCAGCAGGAGTTCCTAAGCGCTTCTATGTAGAATTGAGGACCTCAACAGATGCCCAATTCTACCAATTTAGAAGGAGGATGCTTCTAAATTTGGACACTGGAATTATGCTAAGTGCTGAACCCAGAAAGCTAATCACTGTTAAGGCATGATTAGTACTGATGGAAGATCATCAAAAGATTCCAGAGCTATAGGCTAGACCAAGAGTGTCAAACTCGATTTCATTGAGGGTTGTGTTTCACGTCGGGGGCCGGGGTGGAGGCAGCTAAGGTGGGAGTGGCCAGCTTGACATCATCATATTGGGGAGCATCTGTGGTGGCCGAGCACTCTGCCAGCAAAAATGAGCTTCAGAGCTCCATTTTCAGCTGCGCGACCTGCCACCCTCTGCCAGAGAAAACTCTGCCATTTTCATTGGCAAATGGTGGCAGGAGACCATTGCAGTCAAAAATAGAGCCTGGGAGGGCCGTATGCAGCCCTCCCAGGCTCCTTTTTTGCTGGCAGAGGCACTGCGGGCTGGTCCTTTGCTTTTTCTAGGGTGGCCCCGCGGGCCAGATCTAAGTACCCCATGGGCTGAATTCGGCCCCAGGGCCTTGAGTTTGACACCCCTGGGCTAGGCAGAGAAGTAAAAAATAAATCCTGAAAGAATGCATGGCTACTCATATACTGTTTGCAAGAAAACTGAAATGGCCTACCTTCAAGTCAACACCAAAGCTAACTTAAAGGGGTATTGTTTTACTTATAATAATGAACAATACCGTGGTTGAAACTTTTACATCTAGTTTAATATAGTCTGAATTTTGCTTGGATCACCAATAGAATGCATTGAACAGTTTAGGGACAGACTTTCAATATCATATAAGAAAGTAGTCCCAGATAATAGTTCACAATAGAACAAAAGTACAGTCAACTTTCAGAACAGTCGTGTATGTATATAGTCAGGAGGATTCATTTAATGCCTTCTACCAGATAGCAGGATGGCAACCAATAGTGAAACAGATTCTTTCTTTCATTCCCATCTCCTCAATCAGTTCCATGGGTTTGTCATATGAGAAGCTGAGGTGATCCTGTTAACTGGAAAGAAGTTCATAGGTCATTTTAATGGAGGTCAGTTATATTTGTTCTCTCATAAATGTATAGGATTGCTATTTTAGTTGGGATTTGATCCTTAAATACAGATAGTCCCTGTCTTTAACAGTATTTCTGATACCAAAAAACCCCCCAAATTTAAGTCCTTGCAGCTTTACTTAACAAATATAATATTAATATTCTGGTCAGATAATCTTATTAAAGTCAAGTAAGTTTTATTGCAGGCCTTGAATTAAAATTGAATATTTAACTTGCCTTGGTCATAGCACTGTCCATTAGATTGTTTTAACAATATTTGAATTCTTTCTGTTGAATAACTAATGTAATGTTATTTCACCCCAAGACCCGAGATGGAAGGTTCCTTATCTTATATGAAATGCAAATCATTCTTCTCTCTCTCTCTCTCTTTCTGAAAAATTAATGCACTCAATTTTAAGGCGATTTTGTTTGCCTTACTTTGATTTCATTATCTTAATTGTCAGTGCCCACGTGGCAAATTGCAGAGTTGATAAGGTCTTTGTGGGAAAAGCTTTGGACCATGGCTGATTCCACTGAAAGAGAATGTGGAAGGATAGATCATTACCTGCGGACAATGTCATCATTATTGATCCTGAGACCATTAGGACTGTTCTACTTACATCAACAGACCTTTTAACAGCTATATGCTGCATATTTTGTGTTTTATTCTCAATTTTCATGTAACAAAATGCTAATAAAATGAAAGTTGGGAGATAATTAGTCACAGGTCATCCAGGTTGAGGACCCAAATGTATCTTTCAACGCTTGCCTACTTAGGAAGTGTGAAAGGCTTTGCAAGGTCAAAGACTAGACTTTTTATTAAGCACAGGAAATGAATCCAAAGTCTTCCTGAATTGTTTTTCTTTGATTTCCATATATATTAGATTCCACTGCCCATCATCCCCAATCAGCATGATGATTGGTTACAAATTATGCCTATGTGTTCTTGCTCATTAAAATAATTGAGTTACTCCCATGAAAGCATATATTAGATTACATTTTCAGTCAGCATGTTCATGCACTAATCCTACAGATTTAGACTATAGTTATTAGTTCTATATTCTGTTTATTAACAGACAGAATAACAGAGTTCGAAGGGACCTTTGAGGTCTTTTAGTCCAACCCTCTGCTCAGGCAGGAAACCCTATACCATTCCAGACAAATAGTTGTCCAATCTCTTCTGAAAAACGTCCAGTGTTGGAACATCCACAACTTCTGAAGGCAAATCGTTCCACTGATTAATTATTCTAACTGTCAGGAAATTTCTCCTTAGTTCTAGGTTGCATCTCTCATTGATTAGATTCCATCTATTGCTTCTTGTCCTGCCTTCAGGTGCTTTGGAGAATAGGTTGTATTCCTCTTCTTTGTGGCAGTCTTTATTGCCTCCTAAAATGGAAGAAAGGCTGAATGTAAGTTGTTCTATGAATTACAAATAAGTATGCTGAATTTTTTTTCACATTTCTAAAATTATATTTAACTAAATCCAAAAAACATATAAAAACACCCAGGAAATCATATTATGAATAAAATGATTTTTCCATTAATGTCACAGAAAAAACTAATTGCACAGAGCAGTTTAACAAGTAGCACCTGGTTATTCTGCCATCATTTTTGGTGCAATGGAAATGATTATTTTTTATTATATTCCTCTTCCCCTTCTCATTTCTCCCTCCCCCAGGCTCTCCAACTCATTAGTACCAATAGTAGCCTTACACATATTGCAATCTAATTACTAGATTCCAATTTGATTTTTAATACACCTACATTAATAATATGAAACTGCCTTTATGAGTTGTTAACTTCTCATGTCATTTATTGCTTCTTGTGATCAGTAAACTGTACTTATTTATTCATTAATAGATATCCGCTATCCCAATGTATGCATAAATCATCTAATGGAGATGCACAAGAATGTTTTAGGCTGAGTAAAACATTTGATTTTGGATGATATTCCACAGGCTACATTATTATAAGCATGATTAGGACAAAAATATGAGTTAATTTACATTTAATTTTAAGCATATTATTCAAATACAATCAATATGATTACTCCCAGTGTATTTATTTCCCCCATTCTACCATATCAAAAATGACAGTTTGAAGGGAACATTAAGGAGCTTCTCAATAATCCAGTCAATACTTAACTGAGAGGTGAAGTGTTAATACCATCTTACAATGCCTTGGTAAGACCACACTTGGAATATTGCATCCAGTTTTGGTTGCCATGATATAAAAAAGATATTGAGACTATAGATAGAGTACAAAAAAGATCAACAAAGATGATTATGGGACTGGAGGATAAAACATACGAAGAATGATTGCAAGAATTGGATATATCCAGTTTAATGAAAAGAAAGACTAGGGGTAACATGATAGCAATGTTCCAATATCTAAGGGGCTGCTGTAAAGAAGAGGGGTCAACCTATTGTCCAAAGAAGCTGAAGACAGGACAGGTAGCAGTGGATGGAAATAATCAAGAAAAGAAGCAACCTAGAACTATGGAGAAATCTCCTGACAGAAAAATTAATCAGTGGAATGACTTTCCTCCAGAAGTTGTCGGTGCTCCTACAGTGGAGGTCTTTAAGAAGAGATTGGACAACAATTTGTCTGAAATGGTATAGGGGTTCCTGCTTGAGTTGCACTAGACAATCTCCAAGGTCCTTCCAATTCTGTTACTCTATTATTAAGAAAACAATGTGCAGGCATGGGACTTCAGATGGACATTATTGCCCTAATTCACTGTGAAGTTTGCTTCTGCAGTCTTACATTATTCTTTCTCTCTTTTTTTTTTGTTCTTTGCCTTCTTTTTACACAGCTTTTAGTACTCTGCATTTAGGAATATAGCATGCCCCCCCTCCCCAATCCATCCAATCCTCTGTTATCAACATTTACCAGCATTGGGCTGTCTCTTTCAAGCATGGATTTTGTTCAGTTCAACATGCAGATCCCAGTGAGACTTTCTGCATGCAGATTATCAGCTTGGCCACTAAACTATAGCTTTTCCCTTAAAACAAATGGATATGTCAGGTTGAAGATAGAACTACGGTAGAATTTCCTATATACAAATTCAAAAATTGCACATTACAGTCAACTTTGATTCTTAAAAACATATTTCTTGAACAAAAACCAACATTGTGGCTTGCTGAAAAATTTCATGAGATGATCTCACTTAAGAATTTAGTTTTCCCTATTTTAGTTAAGATCTTAATTATCTGCATACCTAAAAATAAAGATTTTTTTTTAATCAGCTCAATTGCCAATGAATACATCTACAGGTAAGCAGTTTTCTTGGCAGCATTATGGAACAGGTTCCCCATAAGCTTTTTCTAGGATATTTCCCATCTTTCCAATTTAGTCTACAGCTATGGAATTTCCAACTGGTCTTTATCCATGTATTATCTCAGGCCAACCTATGTTTCTAAAATCAATCAAGGTTGACTAGGAACTGGTCCTGCTGAAATGCCTAGATAAATATGCTCTTAAGTAAAACTGATAACTATATAAAACAATGTTTCTCAACCTTAGAAATTTAAGATGTGTGGTCCTCAACTCCTCAGATTTCACAGCCATCCAGGCTTAGTAGGGAATCCAGAAAGTTGAGTTCACACATCTTAAAGTTGCCAAGGTTGAGAAACACTGAGATAGACAGAATCATGCACATTTTTTGGCAACAGCAAGGAAAAAGCTTGCCACTGCCTTCTTTCAGAATGTTTTTTGATTTCACATCCTAACCAATCTTGTGTACACAGAAGAAACTCATCCAGGTATTAATGGTGCCCAATCCAGACCGGCATTTCTAACAACCCTATTACATTTAAAATCCCATAGTTTACATTTGTGCAAATTCAAAAGAATGAGGAGTAGGAAAGCTTACCATTCTTCATTAAAGAAGTTACTCAAGAAAAAAAAAGTTTATTATAAAAGTCATTGCAAAGTCCTTTCCAATTAGAATCCATCTATTCCCTCATGCAGACTAAATGGATTCACACTTCAGCTAATGGCAAAGTCAATCTGTACCCATATCTACTAAACTGGATTCAGTATGCACAATCAAAACTTGGGAGCCGGAAAGAGAAATATGTTCCAGAATTCTTAAACTGTTTTTAAACAGTTTTAGCTACTATTAGTAGAGGTGAGATTTTTGAATGTCCTGACATGATGCCATGACATGGAATCCCAATCTCTTTTTCCCAACATATAAAATAGTCAGAGTTTTGATCAGACAAGTCCCATCTTGACTTCTTGATCCCTTTGCAAACTCCTTTGCATGTATTTATTAATCAAATTTATATAGCCACCCATCTCACTGAAGGCAACTATACTGTATACAATCGCCAGTATATAAGGGCTGTGTAACTGGGCAACCGTTTGATTTACCTTGCAGGCCACATGAAAAACCATTCAGAAGTACACAGAGATGACAACTAAATTCAAATTAATTAAATTATATTTATTTTAGTTGATGCAGTTAACCATTACATTTTCAAACACACCTACATCTTTCTAGTGTGATCTGTATTCCCTGATAGCTGCATGATTCCCAGATTTAAAATAAATTAAGGAATATGCAAAGCTCCATACTCACCCAAAGAGACAGATCCAGATCTCATAGATCGGGGGTGTTAAACTCAAGGCCCATGGGCCAAATTCGGCCCACAGGGCACTTAAATCTGGCCCATAGGACCACCCTGGAAACAGTGAAGGGCAGGCTCACAGTGCCTCTGCCAGCAAAAACGGAGTTTGGGAGGGCCATGCGGGGCCCTCCCAGGCTCCACCTTTGGCCATGACAGCCTCCTGCAACCCTCTGCCAGAGAAAACAGACGCCCTGGGCGCCATTTTCACTAACAGACGGCTGCAGGAGGCTGTCATGGCCAAAATGGAGCCCAGGCAGGCAGCGTGCGGCCTCTCTGGACTCCGTTTTCACTGACAGGAGGCTGTTGTGGCCGAAAACAGAGCCTCAACAAGTGATGTTGAGCTGGTCACGCCCCCCCCAGCCATCCCCCCGCTCCCCAGAGGTCAAATACAACCCTGATTCGGCCCTCAATGAAATCTAGTTTGACACCCCTGTCATAGATGGAGCAAATAGTAGAACAAGTGAGAAAGAAGGGAGATTTTGTTGCAGATTGGCAACAGAATCTGGGGCATCGAGGAGGAGTACAGTTTTTGTATGTATGGTTTACAGATTGCAATCATAACACAGAATCCTAATATTTGGCTACTCAAATAAAAATCTCATTAAGTTCAATGAAACTTATTCTCCAGTGAGTGGGAATAGGATTGCTAACTCAATTTTTATATCAAATGTAGCAAAACGCATAAGACATTTTTTTCCCGTTCAATACAAATTATAATTTTAAAAAACAAACCCTATAAGTTTATAATTTATTCGAAATCAATTCCTGCAGAAAAAAACCAATTATTGTTTTAGAGTACATTTTTATGCTTGACAGTTAGAAAAGCCTTAGATTCCAGATTTAAAGGCCTCTCCATGGCACAGGGAAATAATTGCTATGTATATGGTTATTTCCCCCTTCTGGAGGTGGTACTGGGTTTTACACATTTCAGAATGAGCTATAATGATTTTTTTTCTTTCTTTTTTACTGTGAAGTTTCTCAAAAGACCAATCAAAGTCTTGCTGAAGCAATTTCTCCTGAAAATGCTGAAGCAATCTCTCTTTCTTCACATTTTTGAATGGTTAAGCTTCATAAGTTAATGGCCTCCTATTTCCTTCCAGAAGAATTCCCCTCTTTCTAATGCATGACTTGAAGGAATCTTCTTGAGATGATCAAGTGTTTCCTTGGCTTAGTTTAATTAGGCTTGTCAGTGGTGACTCTTTCAAAAGCATTGCTGCATGAAGAAAGGAATGGAGTCCTCTGAATTTCAAACCATATCGCTTCCAGTATAGATAAACCAACTGCAGACTGACATCAAACTAACTGCCAAACAACAAAATCTGATTAATTTAAATTGTACTAGTAACATCTAGGAAGTTAAGGAAAAAAATAAATAGTCATATTGATAGAATAAAATAAGAGCAAAATAAAAATTTTAGGTTAAAATTACAAAGAACAGATATTAAAACACAAAAAAATCCTATAAAATCACAATTAGATTTTATAGTGAATAATCTCCCATAGAGAAGGACTCCTCCGGGTGCCGTCGGCCAAACAATGTCGACTGGCGGCCCCCAGGGGGAGACCCTTCTCTGTGGGAGCACCCACTATCTGGAACGATCTCCCCCCAGAGATTCGGCGGATCCCGGACCTTCGTGCTTTCCGCCGTGAGTTAAAAACTTTTTTATTTCATCAAGCGGGCCTGGCATAGTATCTCCCCTTTTTATAAGAAAATTTTAAATTGTATAATCCAAATTTTTAGATCTGGGATTTATATATCTTTTTTAAAAAATGGGTTTGAATTGTTGGGCAATTGTTTAATTTGGTTTTAATTCGGTTTTAAATTTTGTATTTATGTTCTTTATCTCTGCCTGTTCACCGCCCTGAGTCCCCTCGGGGAGAAGGGCGGTATATCTACAAATAAACATAAACATAAACAACATAAATGCTACAAACCAAAAGAAATAACTACAAAAGGACATAAATAATAGAAAAATTTATAAAATACTATGAAAATGTAAGGCTGTGCTAACTTAAATTAATGTTGAAGCCTTGCAAGGGTTTGTTGGAAATTAAGACTGTCGTGTTCCAGCCAATTATTTTAGAAGAAGCTTCACTTCTTCTGACCTTCCCTTTTAGGGATTGGATTTGGAGCCTCCATGAGCCAGCGGAAAACAGTTCTTAGATATTTGAAGACCTGAACTTCGTTTCTTGGCACCATTATGACATTCACATTTGTCACCTGTGATTTCATCTAGAAAATTTCTTTGAAAATTTTTTGGTTTTTTTTCCTAATTAACAACTAATTTATTGTCTATGCAGTAGAAGGCAATTGATTTTAGGGCTTTCCTCAAATGGAAAGATGTATAAGTGATGGTCACATCAACTGCTTACAAGAGACGTGCGATAGGTCTACTAACCAGGTTTGGACGTTTTTGTTTATTTAGAAGATTTATATGGCCACCCACTCACTCACAATGACTCTGGGTAGCTTAAAAACAATAAATTAGGAAATAAAGGATGATGGTCTAATTTCATAAGTCTTGCCATCATATCATTAATATACAGTAGAAAATAAATAATAAGGGAGCTAGAATGCAACCTCTATACCCGTGATGGCGAACCTATGGCACGAGTGCCACAGGTGGCACGCGGAGCCATATCGGTGGGCACGCGAGCTCAGCTCTGGCACGCATGCGTGCGCCAGCCAGCTGATTTTCGGCCCTTCTGGGGCCACCAGAAGTCAGGAAACATATGTTTCTAATGGCCTTTGGGGGGGTGTGGGGAAGGCCATTTTTGCCCTCCCCGGGCTCCTAGAAAGGCTCTGGAGTCTGAGAAGAGCAAAAAACAGGCCTACTGGGCCCACTGTGCCATCACGTGTCAAAAGCGGGGTGATCACAGGAGGGTGGGGCGCATAGAATTATGGATGTGGGCACGCGTGCGTGTGACCCCACCACGCTCCCCCCGCTTTTGGCGCGTGATGGCAAAAAGGTTAGCCATCACTGCTCTATACCCTTATAAGCAGGCACCAGATCAGAAAGATATCCTTGGTTGTTAAGTCTTATTGGGAGGTAAGTAATATTATGCTCACTGATGTGTGTGTGTGTCTGTGTGTAGAGAGACCAGGTCCATGATTGAGCTCTCTATCCTGAACCCAGTTTGCTCGTCTGCAAGAATGGTTCCCTCATCCAAGCAGTCCATTAATTTCCAGTAAATTCATCTTGTCTAAACCTTACTGATAATAGGATAATTGGATGATAATTGGATGGCTCAGACCTTTCTTCCTTTTTAAATACAGGAACAATAAAAGTGTTACATTCAAGGGACATTTTTAATAGACAATTTATAGCTGTAAAGAGAACGGCTACAATTTGTATTAGTTGCTTATTTTAATCAGGTCTGGTGGGACAATGTCTGTTATGGGAGGAGGCTTTGCCATTTTTTGGTTGTGCAATTAATTTCGAGGTTTCATTTGGGATGTCAGAAGACCAATGCGGTAGGTTCTGTGTATTTTTTTGGTGATTATAAAATTACAACTTTCAGAACTGTAAAGGGATCAATAATAAACTTCCCACACAGGAGCTGTAATTGAAACTCTAATTTAGGGCTACTTTCTCTCATATGATCAAGATAATACACCAAAACATGATATTATCCTTGATGTTGGAGGTCTGAATCAATTTTTCCCAGAAAGCTTCTCTCTCTCTCTCTCTCTCTCCCTCTCTCTCTCTCTCTCTCTCTCTCTCTCTCTCTCCCTCCCTCCCCCTCATATACTAGCTTTATTCCTCTCTCCATTTTACATGGATATAATTAGCAGTTTGATGGGAGCGCTATTTAGTAATATTTTTGCATTTACATATCTGTCTTTTAAAGCTAGACACAGATTTAGAGGAAAGTAATCACTGCTCAGGAATATGCCTACAGTATGTTAAAATTACTAATAATTTAAACTAATAAAGTTAAAATTAAAAATACTAGTGACCCCACAGGAGATTATGAACTAAACAATTTCAATGGCTCAGAGGGGCTCCCCATAAGTGAAATAAGTTGTTCTCCCAGCTGCCACTTAAGGTTAGCAGGTCTAAATTATTAACTATCTGGGTCAGAGGCTACCCTGCATAATTCATTTCTCTGTCTCTAAAATTGCACATTAATGGTAAATGGCTCTTGGACTAAACCAGGGTGACCACAATATTGTTCATAAAGAATCATTTTTGTCAGTTGTTGCATTAAAGCCTCCAGGTAGTAGTGCTAAGGCCTTTGGCATGTTTTATATTAAGAATGTCTCATATAATTGCAGCATAAGCCAGTATTCTTCCGCTCGGTTTTGTAATCCTTATAGGGAGGGGGAGAGATAGGTGTTTAGAACAAGAACACGGAGGTGGCCAACCCAAAGCCATTGCAAATTGACTACAGGGATTGAGATTGGTCATCAGGATCTTGTATGAAACACCAATGAATAGAGACCATCACTTCTCCAAAAATAAGACCCTGTCTTATATTTTTTTGAACCCCGAAATAAGTGCTTGGCCTTATTTTGGGGGAGGTCTTATTATTTTGGGGCACGTGGAGCAAGATGGGGCTCCTCTTGCCGTCTTACCTGATTTCCAGTTCTGCATTTAAATATTTTCAGGGAGGGCTTATTTTGGGGGGGGCTTATTTTAGCACATGCGCTCAAAAGCCCGATTGAGTTTATTATCAGGGGATGTCTTATTTTTGGGGAAACAGGGTAGGTCTATTGATTCTGTTCTTCGTGTTCATTTCTCAGTGATAAAGAATAATAGTACATTATTCTAAACCATGGTTTAACTAAACATGAGTTAGTGAATAAATTACAATTGAATGGTTTCACATAATGCACTAAGATATAGATCACACCTTACAAACCATAATAGCTGGGTTTGGTAAAACATCAAACACAGCATATTATAATTTATCCAAGGATTTTTAAAAATCCAAACCTGTAACTTCTAACTGTGATCCTAACTACCCATTCTTTGAATAAACGAATTATTTCATTAGGGTAGGGTTTGTAACAGTTGCAATGTAGCACATCTGGAAAGCAGCAGATTCAGAAGACAGAGTGCAGCTCCAACATAAGAAATGTATCTCTTCTCTTTCATCCTTCTTCCCTTGTCAGACAGGAGTGTCACAGATATAACAGGTGCAAATTCAAAGCAAACTTTTATTAGCAAAGAAATTAGGCTCATCTTAATCTTTGACCAAATGTTACAGTGGAAAGCAGAATCAAAACTAATGAACACTGCAAACACTGGTAACACTGAACAACTTTCAACAAGGCATCTGCTATTTGGATCCAAACTTAAGAAGACTTTTATGGTTATTCTACCAGCAGCATTGCACACACATTGAGAAATCTAGGTATAGAAAGAATTGTAATATAACTTCCTGCTGCATCTGCATTAAATATTTGAAATACTATAATTATAGTAGGGAAATCTCAAGAAATAACATTAGATCTGTTCTTTGTTGTTTTAACAGTGCACATAATACAAGTGACTATATTGATTCCAGCAATGAACTGGAAAAATAAAGGCAGTGAAAGTTCTTCATTCAAAGAATCAAATGAAGGCACTTGATGTATGAAGTCTGTATAGAGGAGCTGTCCTCAATAATGCTGTGCAAAGATACAAGCAAAAAATGAAAATCACAAAGAACAAGTAGTTGTCACATATGGAAATGGTTTCCATTACATTGAAATGTCTTGCAGAAATTAGAAATAAGAATGTTCACTTGTGATCCTTGTAAGAGATATGTCCCTATTCTATGCCTGGTCATAACTAATATGCAAGTTCATCTCTATCTTCATTCAGCCAATATGTGTGCCAAAATAGAGAATGAACTGAAGCAAAGATTTTTGGAATTAAATGAATTGACTGCTGTAGATCTCCCATATGGGCAAAACCTAGAAAACAAGTCAGATGATCCTATCGGTGCCAGTGAAGAGCACTCTATCTGAATAAACATGACCAGATATAGGCAGTCCCCAGATGCTATGAGGGATCTAGTCCAGGAACCTTCATGTAGGACAAATTTTCTGGATGATGGATTGTGGACCATCTGCATGTACAAAACGAAATCTGCTATATTAACATTCTTTGGCACTACTGATTATAGCATCTTCATAGCATTGCTTAGCCATTTTAAAGCCCATCCAGATTATGTTATTTTGGCACAAAAATAGTTGAAAATCTCTAGAAAACACTGTGAATTCAAGTCATAGTAAAAGGCTGAACTGACAACATATGAGATATAACTTGGAGGAGGGGGAGGGGCTACCTATGCCTGAGGAGTTCCAACAAGAACAAAACCAGTCACATAGTGCCTCCTAGTGATCAGTAGTGAGTATAATCACTGTAATACGAAGTGATGTAAACCCCTTTTTACAATTGTGCCTTCAAGTATGAAGCCCACATAAATTAACATTTATAACTCTCTAGTCTGAGAGTATAAACAAATAGAAAATGAGATGTATTATTGATAGCATAGTTCAGTGATGGCTAACCTTTTTGCCATCGCGTGGGAAAAGTCGGCAGAGTGGGGGGGATTGCACACAGGTATGCCCACACCCATAATTCAATGCTCCCTGTCCCCCCCCCCCCCCCCCCCTGCCTAACCCCCCCCCTCTCCTCCTGCTTTTGGCATGTGATGGCCCGGTAGGCCCGGTAGGCCCATTTCTTTTTGCCCTCCCCAGGCTCCAGAGGCTTTCTAGGAGCCTGGGAAGGGTGAAAACAGCCTCCCCCACCCCCGGAGGCCCTCCAGAGGCCCAGAAACAGCCCATTTCCTGACTTCCGGTGGGACCGGAAGGCCTGAAAATCAGCTGGCCAGCGCGCACATGCGTGCTGGACTGAGGTAGGGCAACACTCGCATGCCCACAGATATGGCTCCGTGTGCCACCTGTGGCACCCGTGCCATAGGTTCGCCATCACAGGCATAGTTCATAAATAGCGGTGTTTTCTAGTGGGGAATCTCTATGGAGATTCTCAATCATCCAGGTCATGGTTGCCCCAAAGGTGCTTTTCTTGGGTTTTATTTGGAAACGTTTCACTTCTCATCCAAGAAGCCTCTAGTTCAGATTGAATCATTCTCCACCATTCAGTCAGAACTGAAAAAGCTTCTTGCATGAGAAGCGTTTTCAAAAAAAAGAACCCCAACAAAGTCCAGTTGCCTTTTGGAAACCACCTTTTGGATGACCTAACTCAGTGTTTATATAGCCCAAGCATTGCCTATAAATACTACTTCCAATTAGGTACAGTACAAAAGAAATATATAAAGAAGACCTGTTTGAGATAGGAATTCCCTGCTAGTTCTCTAGTTCGTTCTCATATATCACTCTACAGGGTACAAATATTCTCCAGGAATCATTTTTATGTGATATGCTTTTCTCAACGTAATTTTTGTGGTGGGCACAATCTGGTTTGCTCCACTGACAATGTGGTCAGGGACAGGGATCTGTTTAGCTGTTATTGGTCACTAGAAATTGTTGTGGACATGTTCATTCCTGATCAGTGGCTGGGCTTTGCTTTCCGTACTCATATTGGCTTGAGCTGCAGAGAAGGCCTGACACTAGGTTTCTGCAGAGGCATCTGTTGCAGTAATCTCTAAGTAGGACTTTCCAAACAACTTGTCAACCGTTAATGTGAATTTCTTATATAGGTAAGGTAAAGGTAACGGTCCCACTCACACATATGTGCTAGTCGTTCCTGACTCTAAGGGGCGGTGCTCATCTTTGTTTCAAAGCCGAAGAGCCAGCGCTGTCCGAAGATGTCTCCATGGTCATGTGGCCGGCATGATTAAACGACAAAGGCACATGGAATGCTGTTACCTTCCCACCAAAGGTGGTCCCTATTTTTTTACTTGCATTTTTTACATGCTTTTGAACTGCTAGGTTGGCAGAAGCTGAGACAAATAATGGGAGCTCACCCCGTTATGCGACACTAGGGATTCGAACTGCTGAACTGCCAACCTTTCGATCGACAAGCTCAGCGTCTTAGCCACTGAGCCACCGCGTCCTTTGTATATTATATAGTATTATATAGTATATTATAAATATAATTATATAATATATATTATATTGTATATTATATAGTATGTCTTATACAGGTAGGGTTAAGCATTAAAGCACCATTAGAACCATTTTCAAAACTTGGGTTTAATCTTTTAGAAGTTTTTAATGTCTTAAAAGGGAGAGATGGGTTTCTCTTGAAAATGATTGCCCTGAGCTGTCCAGGAGATGAATTAGGTTGGAGAAGATCAGTAGGTTCTGCCAACTGTGTGTTCCTGGTTCTGTCATCAGTGAGTGTACTGCAGGTTGTCCACTTCTGTCATTTCTTCTTCTGGCTCATTTCCACTGCTTATATTATTTTGGGAAAGGTGGCATCATTTTGTCTACTCTTATGCCAATTTGTCCGCTTCATGGACTACTTTCAGGTGCTTCCAGTCATATTCAGTTGTTGTTAAAATGGCATTTCCTTGCAGAAAGTAGAGCTCATTCATTATTAAGTATTATCTCCCACTTTTCCCTTCATCGCTCCTTCTCATCTATTGGCAGATCTTAGTTACAGCAGGCTGCCGCAGAGAATAAAGCAGAAGGAACCTTTCTCCGTGCCACTCAACTGACTATTTTGAGACATGAGTATCATACTTTTGTTGATTCAGGGCTATCAGTTTATTGAATAACACATTATTTACTGGATTCATGCAATACATAAGCCACGGTTTACAAAGCACAATAAAATTTGCACAATATGCTTAACCAAATTTAAGCACACCATAAGGCAGATGTTTCCAGCATAAAAAGGAATAATAAGGAATTCTGGGAGTTGTGTTTCAACAATATCTGGAATGCCTGTGTTGGTTTGATGCACTGTGTGAATCCTAACAGAATGTGCTCTTTTTTTCTCTATGAAGTAGAAAACATTCTCCTAAGTTTTCAACTGTGTTGCTAATTAATATTACAAGACAACTAGATTAGTCATAACATATTACTTCTGACAAAACTGCACTGTATACTTCTGCCAGCAGCAGTTCAAGTTTAAGTAATTAATCTCATCAAATTCAATTTTTAGGATCAAAGAGTTCCTCGTGGCAATTTTTATTTCATCTGGGCCAATAGAAAACAACGCAAAGACATACCAAGGGTATGCCCATCAGCAGGGGGGAAAAATAACTTCACATTCTGAAGACTGAAATTAAAAACATCACTCATTTTGACTTTCTGGGCTAGAATCCTGAACAGAATTTAAGTAATTATAATACTCATTGATATTGGTTTTAATATAATTTTAGTGTTTTTTTAAAAAATTGTGTTAATCTTTTTATGGAATTTCTTTCTTGTCAATTTTCGTTGTTTTTGTAATGGATTTTTCATTTTTAAAGTTAACCTGTCGAAAATTAAAGAGCTTTTAAAACATTCCACTACCACTATATTTCAAATATGGAAACGGTTTTTTACACTACATGCTATTAAGCTAATCCTTACATTTTGTCCCTAATAAAAATTCTGAGTTTGCTTCTATACATTTTCATTATGGTAATCAAGATTGAATTTCCATCAAGCACCATCAATCCATATTTTTCACTCAGGTGGCCTCAATTTGGAATAGATTTAAAACTTAATAAAATATCCTTCCATAGCTTGGTGCTTTTAGATGTGTTAAATCATAGGTGGGGTATGGCCACATTGATTGGGAACACATGGAGTTATAGGTCCCCAAATACGAAGGGCACTTTGAAGAATGCAGAAATAGATGCAGTTTCATAATATCAAGCCTCTCTTTGCAGTCATATCTTATAAGCCGATCACTGATACTTACAGCAATTGACAGGCTATATTTTTCGATTCTTTCTGTGATAGCTGTTAAAATTTTACATTTGAGCAGTTTTTGCTATCTGAATCTTTGGAATGTAAATAACTCATTGGTTTTTAATATCTCTTACTTTATATGTGACAATTATGAAATCTTGGGGAAAATGTATTATTCTTAGCACACAGGTTTACCTTCCATGTTTCCTACACATTTATTATTTTTTTAGTCCATGGATAATTATTTGTCATTATCAGTTCCTGTCTCCTCCCACTGAACTTCCAATGAAACAAAAGTGGAGGACAACAAGAACCTGTAACAAAATGTTGCTATACATTCGTTTCCTCCCGAAGATTCCAAATTATTCCACAGATCAATTCCATTTTTCCACTTTTTTTCTTCTCCAATGGCCATCAGCATTTCCCCATTATGCATACTCAATATTGATTGATATTAAATCCCATGATTCATCTCAGAACTCTCTTAATCCTGTTGAGAGGATGATCATTATAGATTGGTGCAATATTTTGTGTTTTGATGAAAGTTTTACTTCTCATAGATGGTAGGGAAAAGTCACTGTATTATCCTAGAGGCATTAACATTATCTATGATAATACCTTTGGTAGGTTTCTCTCTTATTCCAAACATGAAGCCTCAAAGATGTTGGCTTACTGTCCAAATGCATGTTAATTGAGTTTGTGCATCATTGTAAGCCTTGATATCTTCAACCATTTAATAAGTCACATTTGTCTGAATTTTGACATACTAATCCTAAATTATCCTTCATGAACACTACAGGCTGTGTTAACATAACACATTAAGACAAAATAAATTTCACTATGGCACAGTGCGATATATGGGAACCCAGTGAATTAATTTGGTAAGAACAGGCTTTTCCATATGTCTCAATATAGTCACAAATTGCTCTGACTTAGGCTTCCCAAGAGCATGAAGCAGACAAAAAACCCTTTTCATTAAGTTACTGTGAATTCCTCTCATTCACATCCAGCAAAGTCTTTCAAGGGAGAATTTACAGTCACAGACCTTATCTGGCTTGGAGAATTGCTAGACCGATATCTTCAAAACTTGGCAAGAAGTCTCTGAGAGTCACGAACCAATTAAGTGAACTAATTGTCCCCTGCAAACTCCACTCCCCTTTTGCTCCTCTTCATTCCCTATGGGAGGGGCCATTCACCATCCACCTGTGGCTTTCCTCCTGAGTCGACCCTTGTTCTTTAGCTGTTCCCTTCTCCTGGCAGCTCTGCGCATGCACACACTGGGAACAGGATCCAGTGCAATATTGATGCATTTTCAAGAAAGCTAGTACATAAACTCTATGCTCACTGAGAGAGAATTGTCAGTATGCTTACTAAACAGCTGAGGAGCCTACAAGCCAAAATGAACTGAGAACAAGATCAGAAATTGCAGCTGAGTACACAAGAATTCAGACAGCCTTTAAAAACAATTAATTCAAATCTCTTCATTTACTTGATGAATCAGTCTTACTTTCGCCCCCTCCCTTTTTGAAGTTCTTTCGACTCACTTAAAGTAACAAATGTAAATTTTTGGTGGTTTATTATCAAAACACAAGTCAAACAATATCCTTAGCAATTCGTGTAATTGTACTGCTCATATAGTGTTATGTTGGCTCATGCACATAAAGGAGATTTTTTTAGTTCCTTAGCAATAATGAACAATACAGATATTGGATCAGGTATTTTTGATAATAATGATATTTTTAAGATAAGATATAAAGTTCATAATTAGTCTTAAAATGAATGCAACAAGTATGACAGATGATGTGACAGGTTATATTTAGCATTCTGAGGTAAAAGATAGTGTCTGTCCTCCAACCTAACTTTGACATCACAAAAGCCATTTGTCCCCTATATAATTATGAGACCAAAATACATTCTTACATTCTTTATATTAGCAAAGCCAGGGGGTACCTTTGAATGCTGTACTAGGTAAAAAGGCAAATGATGTGTATTATCTTATGGTTGGAGAGGGCTTGATTCTCATATTCAGCATTAATAAGATATTTTTTTAAAAAAAAAACAAGTTTTATTTAAAAAGTTCCTTTTACATACATATTTTATGAACAGAGTATTGACCGGGTCTGATCTTATACAATGTATAACATAATTATATATATTTTATAATCTATTCCAATCTTTTTTTTTTGGTTTTTCCAAATACAATTTACATATTTCAGTTTCTGCCATAATATTCTTTTTTCTCTACTTTTTTATTTTATCTTAATCTCTTCTTAATACAGTGTATACACAATATTACCATCTGCCCTTCACATCCAAATTCTTAACATTACTTCAATTAATTATCTTATTTCTCCATTTGTATAAACAACATACTTCATCCTATTCAATTTTTATATTGAAACCCTTTAACTTAAACAATATCACTTCCTATCCTTAATTCCTGATTTCTTATTGTAACATTAATTAATTATCTTATTTCATCACTTACAACACTTCATTTAATTTCTATTCTTTCATAAACGGACAAAATTATCACTTCATATTTCACCTACTGTTTGTTTTTTACTAAACAATGTACATCATCATTTTTATTTTTTACATCACATTTTTACTATAAACAATGTACTTCATCTTATTCTATTTTTACATTGAAATCACACTTTTTTACTTTTCATGTTTATCTCTTAATTTCAGTTTCCATACACAATATATATCATCATTTTTATTTATTACATTCACAATTACTGATGTTAATGCAATTCTCTTAAATTTATAAATATATACCTTATTTCCCTTCCTCCTTCCCTCTATTCTTCCCCTCTTATCCATTTTCTCCTTGTCCCTCCAGAATTCCACTTCTTAATGTTTTTCTCCTTTTATCCCATTCTCTTGTCTTCTTCTTTTTTTCTTTTATACAGTATTTATTATATCTTTTCACTTGAATCCTTTCTCTTACTTTTGAGTCTATTACTCGCATAATTCACCCCAAGTTTTTATTTAATCTATTCCCATTTCTTTCTCTTCCCTTTGATTGTTTCTTTTTGGGAAAATATTTCCCCCTCTCCATTCTCTCTTTTTCACTGTTAATCCCAATGTAATCATTTAACTTTTCATCTTCAATATTTTTCTCTTCAACTGTACATTCTTGCTTTTCATCTTTATTTTCATTATCCTTTTTAAAATTTTCTTCTAGCCAGGCTTCTGCTTTTTTATTACCCTTAATTGCTTCACACATATTTTAAAGCATCTCTATTAATTCCTCATACTCCCCATGCTCCATGTTGTCATTTCAAAAAAAAATAATAATTCCAAATAATATTCAGTTCAAGTATTTTTCTAGTCCACTCCAATTTAAAGTTTTGTTGCTTTTCATCTCCTTTCAAAATCGAGACCCAACAGTTCCAAAAGAAACAAATACTCCTTAAATTCTCTCACGGTCATCAAGATCATTAAAGTTTCAATTTTCAAGCAATTGTTGCAATTGTAGTACTTTCTTTCCACCAGCAGATGTCTCTCTCCAATCCACAATTCCCAAAGCAACAAAGTATCACATTTGTCAAAAAAAAAAACCCTTTTAAATCCACATAAAAAATACTTTCTCTTCGGTTTCTTTTCTTTTTACTGTTTTAAGTTTCTCCAAATTCAATTTTAAATCCAATTATAAAATTTCCTTTCTTATATTTAAATTTTTAGCTTCCTCTTTGTTCTTCCTTCCAGTATCAAAACTTCAAAAATAGTTGAATAGTTGAAATCTTCATTAACAAATGCTTTCCCTCGGGTTTCTTTTTCTTATATTATTTTTAATTTCTCCAAGTCCAATTTTAAATCCAGATAGAAATTTTTCATTTTGGGCTTTAGTACTTTAACTTCCTCTTTGTTCTTCTCCCTCCATTAAAATTCCCAATTGACAATTAGCTGCTTATTTCCACATTGGGATCAATTTTAAGATTTTTTTTTAAAGTTCCTTTTACCTGTGAGTTAGCCAATCACTCACCCGATACCAATACTCCATTCAAACACCACTCCTGCACAAATCTTAGTCCAGTTGCCCCAGCTTCGGAGCGGTCATAATGGCTGCCACCCCCACCGCCGGTCCACCCCCACTTGCCTGTTCCTCTTGGTCATCCAAGGCGTATCTCCTTCTTCACCATCCCTACAAGATGGTTCCGATCCGAAGATCCCCCAACAGCAGTTTGTCTGGCTGGATTTTCTCAAGACCCATTGGAGCCCACTATTTTCCAGCCAGTCTCACCGTAACACTTCCGGTTCTCCAGCACTAATAAAATATAATCGCTTTTGCAAATCTGACAGTTTAATGTCTTGCAAACGTTATTTTGTTGCCAACAGTGGCAGTTACAGGAAAATATAGACTGAAACTGTTTAATGTTTACTTTAGGATTAGCCTAGGATTTTTTGTAAGTAAATAAAAAGCAGATAAGGATTGGGTAGGTATATGGCATACAATGCAAAGCCACAGAAACAAATATTTTTTCTAGCTGGAGAGAAATAGAGTCAATAATTGGTTTGAAGATAAATAGATAGAACAGGCAGACAAATAGCAGAAATTGTTTTCCTGAAAAAGCAGTTGCACACATTGAATCATTTACTTCTCCGGAAAACACAATGGTTAATTATTAAGAATAAATAATAAATTGCATGGTATAGAAGCTAAATCAGTGCAGCATAGTAAAGTTGTTATAAAATCCAGGCTATCATTTCTGTTCCTATCAGCATCTCTCATCTTTTTTTCACAGACTAATTTTGCAAGAGAGAAAACCCGGCCTATGAATAATTTTGTTGCTCCTGCTTCCAATCAAATGCAGTGCATTTTAAAATGAAAAGGAGCAATATCATTATTTATAATTTACCCTAATCCCTGGCAACTTTTCATGGAAATCTAGTATCTTGCTTAATATAATTTTTAAAAAATCTTATCACCCACAAAAGTTTATATTATAAATGAGAGGAAAGGCTGAAAGGAGAGGAAAAATATGAAAGAACTATGAAATTTGTGTGCCACAGGCACAAATTGAAGAGAAAAAGTAAAGAGAAAAGGGCAATTCCTGAAAGTGTAGCCATTAAAAGAAGACAGGATAACGGTAGTTGAGTTTCTGGTAGGTCAAACTAGAAGATGAGCAAACTTATTTGGGGAAATAATTTTGTTTTTAAAAACCAAAAACAGTGTATTGCATTTGCTTTGAAAAATCACTATCTATCTACCTACCTACCTATCTATCTATCTATCTATCTATCTATCTATCTATCTCATACACATACAGACCCAGATATAATCCTACATACATTAAGTCAAGAAACTTTGGCAATATCATCTTAGAAGTTTCCAACAAAAAAAAAAACCAATTGTAACTCCTGGCTCATGTTAGGAGATATACCCTGTTTTAAAAGTTGTATGTTTCATTGGATAGTCCCATTATAGAACCAATCTATAGAATCACCTTGTAAATGGTAAATGGGGAAATAAACAAACAAACAAACAAACAAACAAACAAACAAACCTGCTCCTCAGACCAAACACAGAAACGGACATTGGCTGTGGGCATGAGGGGGGAAAAACTCTAAATCCAAACCAAAGTCAGCTTTTGAAAAGTTTGGGAAGTTTAAACTGGTGATTAAATGGGTGCCTTGATCATTTACAAGCCTTGAGACAATCATTCTGTCTCTTAAATTCATCCCCAGATCCTCTTCCCCAAAAAGGGCAAAGAAAGGCATCCCCTCTAAAGGCCTCTAAAGAGATATTGGTAGGCTACATCTCTGGCCTCTGATCTCTTCTATTTCCACATAATTTTCTATTTTAACGTAGAACGATGCAAGTGTAATCACTGCCAGCACAGAGGAGCCTATGCTAGGCAAGATGGAAAGTAATTTGATGTGACATTGCACAGCTGTGCTCCCATATATTTGCACTGATTTCTGATTGCCTTCAAAAAAGAGATGTTATATTTCTCTTCCTGCCACTTTTTCACTGATGAGTTTCTGCCACGCTTGGAAAGGGCTTTCCTGCCTGTGAGATAGAATCTTTTTTCATTTTGAAAATGAGCTTTCACATTTTCCTTTTAAGGAATTGACCCACCTTTGGAAGGATATCAAGCTTTCCTCCCAAATATTCCATAAATAGCACTCAAACTGTCCATGTTAGGAACCTTTGCCAGCCACCCATAAAACAGTTGGCATTTTGAAAATAGAGGAAAGTGGCACAAATCCTCTGCAGCTGTTGGCCTTATGAATGAGAAATAGATCAAATGGAGCTTTTTGCTGGAATTATAATAATGCAATATCTACCCTATAATTAATCCTATCCTGTCTTTGAAACACAATGATTGACCATTATTATTATTGAAAGCCAGGTTTTAGCTAACACAATCCTGGTGCACATTCGTAGAACTATAATCTCAAGGAAAGACAAATTAATCAAATCTATAACTAATGGACTCTACTATTTGCTAGCTCACTTTTGGAACAGTGTCATAATTTGCAGGTACTTGCTCTTTCTGAATGGTGAAAGTTTGTTCTTTTGTACACAACCAAAAAGTATTACCCAGGTTATTGTAAAAGTACCTATAGCCGTGATGACGAACCTATGGCACAGGTGCCATAGGTGGCACATTGAGCCATATCGGTGGGCACGCAAGCTCAGCTCTGGCACGCATGCGTGCGCTGGCCAGCTGATTTTCGGGCTTTCTGGGCCCACGAGAAGTCAGGAAACACACTGTTTCCGGCCTCCGGAGGGCCTCGGGGGGGGAAGGCCGTTTTCACCCTCCCCAAGCTCCTAGAAAGGCTCTGTGGCCTGGGGAGAGCGAAAAATGGGCCTACCAGGCCCACTGTGCCATCGCGTGCCAAAAGCGGGGGAAGCATGGGGGGCGGGGAGCATAGAATTATGAATGTGGGCACGCGTGCGTGTGATCCCAACGCACTCCCCCTGCTTTTGGCACACGATGGCAAAAAGGTTAGCCATCACTGACCTATAGCATTAGACAGCAAAAGATGGATAGAGATCACCCTTTATTTGTGTGTTGTGGGTCATATTGGAAGACTGTTAGGATAAGTGGCTATTGTAGGCAGGAAAGGCCAGGCATTTGCTAAGGCCACAAGACTAACAAACTTACTTACTAAGCAACCCTGTTTTTCAAAGAGGATAAAAATACCCAAGTGGGTGCAATAGAATTCTTGATGAGAAAAATAATAATTTAAAGAGACCAACTGAGGATACGCCCCCGAAACCTGGACTAGAATGATCCTTTAATATTTGTTTATTTTGGTCTACTAAACTAATATTAAAAGCTAGTGAAGAAAACATAAAAGAAGAGAAAAAAGCAGAATACCCAACATTCATATTTTCTGCATCTAGACAGGCTTAATAGTATATTAATATTATATTAATACTGGCTACTATCGACTTACTTCAACATCTTCCAAAACAAATTAATTTTAATCAGCTGCGGTCTTGCAATTACACTGCTTATATTGGTATATCTGGATAGTGTTCTTTCAAAAGAAAAAAAAGTCAACTGACCTACATATTTATTAAAATGGGCATAATAAAGAGTTGAATAAATATTCCTTTAAAAGGGAATAACATAGAACAATATGATCTACCTTCATTTTCTCCAATAAGACAGAATAAGATGAACAAAAGGAATATTTTATTATCTTGTGCATTAAATTGAGCCAGTTTGAAAGCTCTGAGAGTAATGTTAGGTGTTTGTTTGAGGGGGGGGGTTTGGTCAGGTGGAAAAAGGTGTTGTTACTGTAAAATGACAGGTTTTAATTGACAGTAATGTTGTTTCTTTTCATCCCTCTAAACCTCCGTGGCTGCCTACAGGGTGAGAAATGGCTTTTCTATTGAAAGGCACATTTCCTTAGTGTGACTTAGAAATCATCAGAGTTAGAATCAACAAACATTTTAAATTTATGTGACTGTCTGTCTAAGAAACTTCATATCCAGAAATCGTGAAACCAATGGTACTCCAAAAATTGAAAGGTGGAATTATAGCCAGACTGCCACAGCATATCTCCCCACCACCTGTGGTGGGTTCCTCCCGGTTCGGCCCAGTTCTCCCGAGCCGGTAGCAGTGATGATATGATATCACCGAACCGGTTCTGCCCACCCCACCCCCGCGTTATTCTTACCTTTTATTTGGCCCCACCCCCAATCTATTGCTGCCTCCTAAGTCCCAGCTGATGGCTAGAAGGAAAAAACTGTTTAAACTCTTGCCGCGGGGCTTCAGAGGGCCGCCCTACAGCTGATCAGTGTTAAAAGAAAACAAATGAGTAGACCAATGCCTGCAAAAATACATGAGTAGATCAGTGCCTGCAAAAAATAAATGGGTAGATCGGTACAGCTCTGCAAGCAATTAAAAGCCTGGTAGACCAGTACCTCTGCTAAATCCTAAAGAATTGTCACATGACCATCAAGCCACGCCCACAAAATAACCCACGCCCACAGAACCGGTAGTAAAAAAATTTAGAACCCACCCCTGCCCACCACCATGCATCTGTTGAGGACCCTAAATCAGCACCAGACCACAGCATGCCAGAAACCAGGCCACACAAACAAATGAAGCCCCATCCATGGGATGTAGGCAGCACGCAAAGCCACGCCCTTTCTGGTCCACAGAAAACTCTCTCTCTGTGGAACTGGTCCTTGGTGTTGAAAAGTTCGGGGGCCCTGGCTTTAAATGATCTCTGAGGGGGCCTCAGTACTTGAACTGAATTAGATACAAGTAGTTCTCAATTACAACCACAATTGGAACCAGAATTTCCATTGCTAAGCAACCTGTGTTAAGCAAACCATTGCAGCTAACGCAGGGGTGAAATCTAAAATTTGTTACTACCGGTTCTGTGGGCGTGGCTTGGTGGTGGGGGTAATGTGACTGGGTGGGCGGGGGCAATTTTTTTTTTTTTACTTTTAAAACCATTTTTTACATGTAAAACCATGTAAAAAAATGCTTTCCAAAGGCTCTGACGATCCCAGCTGAGCTGCCTGATCGGCAGGCAACTCAACTGGGATCGTCAGAGCTTGGATCACCAGAGCCATTTAAAAGGAAAAAGGCTCTGATGATCGCGCGGCTCAGCTGGGCATGGAGGGCAGGGATTTTTGATACCGGTTCTCCGAACTGCCCGCCGCCATCGCTACCTACTTACCCGAGCCGGTCCGAACCGGGAGCATTTCACCCCTGAGCTAACGGAATCCTGGTTGTTAAGCACATCTGACTTACTCCATTGACTTTCCTTGTTGGAAGCCAGCTGGGAAGGCCACAAATGGTAATCACATGATCCTCAAACACTACAATCATTGTAAATACATGATGGTTGCCAAGACCCAAATTTTGACTGGTGAAAAGACCAGTCATAAGTTGCTTTTTTTTAGTGTTGCTGTAACTTCAAACAGTCACTAAACAAATGACTGTAAGTTAAGGACTATATGTATATCGAGAACCAGTAGAATAAAGGCTGTTTACCTTAGCATCCTGGACCATTTTGTAAAGTGCTGATATCTTTTTATTATTTGTACCTCTAACATTTGATATTGTACATCAAAATCACACTTCTTTTGAAGTTATAGCTTTAGGCAATCTAAAGGCCATAAATCTTAACTAAGGGCCAGGATCACTCTGACAGAGTTTGGCCAATGTTTTTCAGATTGTGGGACATGACCAACCTGGAGGGTGCAGATTTGTGCAAACAAAACGGGAGTGCTGTCAAATCTCACTTTCGATTTTGCAAGTTAATGGCAGGCAGTTGAAACCCCATGAGGGATGGTTTTTAAATTTGAAAAAATAGACTATTCAGCTTTTTTTTTTAATTTAAAAAACATCTCTCTTGCCAAGACTAACTTTAATGTAATTATTGGTTTTCTTCATGAGAAAGGGGTTTCAAAGGAATTCATTTTAGGGCTTCAAAGTAGCCTTGGTATGAGAACTTATGTATTAGATCAAGGACAAAGAACATATATTTTGGTTTTTTGGTTTTTCTGTATTGCTTTGCCATTTTAGGCCCTTTGTCAAAAATCATTTTAAACTGTCAAGAATCAGTTGCTTGTTTCTCTAAATGACTTCTAGCAGAAGCACTTCCAGCTGTGCTTGTATCTGCATATGCCCAGAAGCTCGGATCACATATGGCTGTTTACAATTGTGGTAACTTATAAAAAATCCACTATTTGCTTCAAGCTTCCAACTATCCCATGTTTCCTTTAATGAGATTATCTCTGTGCATGCCACCCACTATGTCAGAATTGCTAACATCAATAGTCAAACTATTTTATTACCTTTCTAGTGGTATTCTAAATTGTTTGATAAAGTTGTTTATTTTGCACATATTCATCACAAAATTTAAAAAAAACAGAAAGGACAATGACAATCAAATTCCTGCCCTTAAATGATCAGTAATGTGTGTAAATGTGTACCTTTTTAATGATGAAAAACAACGAGGTTAAACAAGTATTTCACAAAAAATCAAGAAAATGGCTCCCTGGGGCTTTTTAGCAGCTTAAATATTTGCTAACAAAACTAAATAAATGGACATGCCTGAAATAGAGAAAATAAAAATGGAAGTGTGAAACCTATTGGAGTTAGATTTATAAATAAATCCCAGCAAAGATGCCAAAATTAAAATTAACAGGCAAGACTCATTCTTCCATGTCATTATTTTAAAAAGCTTATTTCATTACCTCTCTTGTTCCAGAATTTTCCTTGAGTCAAGCATTGGCGTTTGTTTGCTTTTTTGATTTGATTTATATGCCACCCTTCTCCAGAGACTCAGGGCGGCTTACAATGCGTTAAGCAATAGCCTTCATACTTTTTGTATATATTCATACAAAGTCAGCTTATTGCCCCCACAATCTGGGTCCACATTTTACCTTTGAAAGGATGGAAGGCTGAGTCAACCGTGAGCCTGGTGGGATTTGAACTTGTAGTAATTGCAGGCAGCTGATGTTAATAACAGTGCTTTAGTCTGCTGCGCCACCAGGGCTCTTTCATATTTCAATATATAATCCTGAGGATAATTTTTAATGGAATAACTACTAAAATCATCAAGGGTGCAGAAATCATTTCTGAAGTTTAACCAGTATTTCCTGATCAGGATATGCCATCCCCATTCTCAGCTTTAATCATGATTAACTTATTCCATGAGTTGACCTTTAAACCAGTGTTAATACTATCCAAACCCCTCTCAATCACATTCATTATCCTAGTTACAAGACTTCCAATTGTAACCTTTAAAATAAAGATGAAATGTTAGTTGAGGTAAGGAAATATAATTCTGTGAAAGGTTGGGAGGAGAGAAATATATATGAAGCTAAATGGCCTTGGGAGGAGTTTTTTAATTAAGTAAAAATTGCACAACTTTATGACTGAATTCATGTCACGACTGAAAACTGGCCCAGAATGGGAGTCAACCATTTTGTTATGCAGAACAGCATCAGAGGAATGCAAATCACAGAGCAGCAAATCATAGTAACATCATTACATACATGCTGGAATTATAGCTTGTGACTTGATGCAGGTCTGTAAGTCATTGTCCCCATTCCGCACACATACCCCTGCCTGCACTCTGCAGTATGCTCACAAATAACTTACAAAACGTGATTGTACAGCTCACTTTATAAAGAGGAAATAAGTAAGAAAAGGGAATATGTGTAGAAGTAGTACAAAATATTTTTAGAGGTGGTGTGTACAGGTAGTCCTTGACTTAAAACCACAATTGACTCCAAGATTTCTATTGCTAAGCAAGACAGTTGTTAAGTGAATTTTGCTCCATTTTATGATCTTCTCACTACAGTTGTAAAGTGAATCACTGTTGTTAAGTTAGCACAGTTGTTAAATCAATCTGTTGTGGCCCGTCAGCGGCCTGTGTGGATTATAGCTGATTCTGACAATGAGGAGGCTGGTGTGGTACTGCGCCAGCAGCCTGTGCAGCTGGTGCTCGAGTCGGACAGTGCGGAGGCTGGAGAAGATGTGGTGCCAGAGGCTGGAATTCAGCCAGGGCCTTCAGAACCTCCTTTAAGTGAAGAGGATGAAGAGGAGGAGCCTCTTCTCAATGCATGGGTGCACAGAGCTGCCAAAAGGCAGGAGTGGCTCCTCAGGAGGAGGTCTCCTTGAGAGTAAGGCTTGGGGCTAATTGGCCACTCCCTTAGCCTATTTAAGGAGGAAGGCTGCTTGCAGCAAGCTGTAGGGAACAACTTTACTCTCCTTCGTGTCTGGATTCTCTGCAAAATTGCTTCTGGGCTTTCTGCCAACTCTAGTAAGACTGTGATTACCTTATCTTAGAATTCTGGTAGGCTGTTAAGACAGTTTATTAACAGCCTTTGGTTGATAAAGACTGAGTTATTTGAGTAAAATAAGCTTTGTATAGAGTTTGTGTATGCTGTGTTCTTTGGGGTCCATAGCTGGGGCAGAACACAATCTGGCTTCCCCATTGACTTTGCTTGTCAGGTCTTAAAAGATGATTACATGATCCCAGGACACTGCAACCATCAGAGGCACCGCAGGTTGGTCCTTTGTTGTTTCCAGGGCGGCCCCGCAGGCCAGATTTAAGCACCCCATGGGCTGGATCTGGCCCACAAGCCTTGAGTTTGATGCTCCTGTTTTATATACTCACTGTAGTAGCCAGCTGTCAAGCAACTAATACTATTGTACTTTAAGCTCTTTTCTTGGTCTGGGTATGCGGTCACCATGCCAGAAGACCAGATGTGGTCGAGATAGGATACATGGAGTCATCTTCTTAAGCGGCTGCATGGATCACAATTCAGCAAAGATACAGATGTTTCTATAGCATTCAAATGGCAATTGTCTATTAAACACAGACATAGGAAACCAGTGAAATACGTTGCTAAAATCTCAATAGCAGATCAGTTGATCATGGAGAGGGGGATAAAATCAAACTCTGCCTGAGTCTGCATTCTTATGTGAAAGTAAGCAGGATAGCATTTCCCAACCTTGCATTGGGGTTAACTAGGGGTGTTAATTGGGGGGTGTTTAAAAAAAGATACCTTAAACATTGTCTGCCCCACAACATCTGGCTAGTTAACCATGGCTGGCAGATCATCTCATCAGCAGTCAAGCCTCCAGAAAAACAAATAAAGAAAATTCATTTTCAGATCCTGGAATGTGATCCACCTTGGTGGATAGAGACGAAGTGTCAATTATTGAAGGAGGAGTAGTCTTGTTGGTCACAGTATTCTGTTAAGAATGGAAAAACAGAAGGACAAAAAAATGAAAGAAATGTAGGATGAAGGCATAACTGGCTGAAACGCTGAGCAAAACCACCCAATGCAACAACATATTTTACAGAACCTTCTTCAAGCCTTGTCTTTACCAAGTTGAGTTTTTTATTTGAAATGTCAAATTTTAATTTCCTGTTCCCACATGCTTAGTTTTGATCATCCGGAGGGGAAAAAATGGTACAAAGATGTACCCTTTCCTATATAAACATTTCTAAATGCAGTATTTAGAAGGTCACGTCCTTTTTTTCCTTAGATCTGATTTACTGAGAAAAATAACTTTTGCCAATGAATAAAGCTAAATTAACGGAGTGCACTCAGTCTACAGTATATGAGGATCATAGTCTCTAATTACTCCTATGTCAGGAAGTATATATTCATTTATTGGAAACTTCTCACTTTCTCTCAAGATTATTTTTGTTTTTGTAAGTACAGATGGGTGGATATAGCAGGAGTAAAGTGCCAGGACTTAGATCTACATGTTGAACTCTATTCATTCTTTTAAAGGCAAAAAAACCACAAACTTTACACACAATTATTAAAATAAAGTTTAAAGTTTAAACTTTATTAAAATAAAGTTTGTGGAGGCAGGTTTGTTTACTGTTGGAAACACATAAGTTGAAAGAGTTTCCCCCTTTTTGAGGTATATTTTAAACGGAAAAATGAAACTAAATGGGTATGATTGGGGAGGGGAAGATGCCAAACAGATTTGGACTCATTATACAAAGAACTAGCTCTCTTTTAGAAGTCTAAAATGCTGGGGAAGGCAGAAGGAAAAGAAGATAAAGATGCCGGCAGCAATGTAGATAAACTTAATTACAATGATAATGGATGTACAGTTGAAAGACCTAAAGGACAAGGTAGTTTTGGTTGCTAAAAGTTGATACTGACCTGATAGCACAGAATCAATCAAGACTTTTATGCAATGAAATTTCATAAATATATTAGTTTCCTCTCTTCCTCCCCCTTAAACATTTAACTAAAACTCAACACAGATTATTTTATAACAAATAAAGCCACAACTCATATCATTCTACAACAGTGATGGCTAACTTTTTTGCCATCCTGTGCCAAAAGCAGGGGGAGCGTGGTGGGGTCACACGCACGCGTGCCCACATCCATAATTCCATTCGTCCCAACCCCCTGTGCTCCCCCCGCTTTTGGCCCAGTAGGCCTGTTTTTTGCTCTCCCCAGGCTCCAGAGCCTTTCTAGGAGCCTGGGGAGGGCAAAAACGGCCTTCCCCACACACCCCAGAGGCCCTCTGGAGGCTGGAAACAGTGTGTTTCCTGACTTCTGGTGGGCCCAGAAGGCGCAAAAACCAGCTGGCTGGTGCACGCATGTGTGCCAGAGCTGAGCTCGCGTGCCCACCAATATGGCTCCGCATGCCACCTGTGGCTCCCGTGCCATAGGTTCGCCATCTCGGTTCTACAATAAGGGTAGGAAACGATATTGAAGATCATCTCTCTATTATTTATGAATCTACTACAAAAGCATTCTTTGTCTTTAAACAAATCACATGGAATGGATTCCTCATCTCACATGGCAGATTGTTCCATTGTTGAACAACCATGAGGGAAGATTATAAACAAAACTTACTTACTTCTAATTTAAACTCATTGTCTATTCTTCTTCTTCTTGTGCCATATCTGTCATTGGACATTGGCAATCATGTTGGCAATCCTATTTGAAAAAGTGCTGCTGAGTTTTGTCCAAACCAGTCCCTTAAGTTTTGAAACCATGATGCTATTCTTCTGCCTGGACCTCGTTTGCCTTCAATCTTTCCCTGGAGGATTAAGGGAAGTATGCTGTATTTTTCTGGGTGTCGCATCACATGTCCAAAATATTCTAACTTTCACTTTTTAATGGCTTTGATGATTTCCCTTGGCTTTCCCAGGCGGTTTATCACCTCCTCATTTGTGATTTTGTCAACCCAGTTTATACGTAACAGCCATATGTAAATCCACATTTCAAATGCTTCTAGTTTCTTCAAGTGGTTTTCTGTCAGAGACCAACTCTGACAAAAACTCTTTGTCTATAAGAATTCTGAACCACTTGAACTTCCAAATTGTTCAGTCTTCTTATCCAAAAAGAACTGTTTGGATGGAATTAAGGAAAGCATAACAACCAAAGGAAAGTAAAGAAATGATAACGGGGAACCCAGCCAGCATGAACAAAACCTTAATCTCTAGATCCAGCAATTATATCTGAGTTCTGAAAGCTCTGTTCTCCCTGTTCAGTGAATCCCTCGGAAGCTGCTTTACTTTTATTTTCTGGAGCTGAAGATTACTTCAATGTGCAAAGCAGAGGTGGGTTTCAGCAGGTTCTGACCAGTTCTGGAAAACAGGTGGCAGAAATTTTAAGTAGTTCAAAGAACTGGCAGTAAAAATTCTGACTGGCCCCACCCCCATCTATTTTCTGCCTCCCAAGTCCCAGATGATCAGGAGGGAATGGAGATTTTACAGTATCCTTCCCCTGCCATGCCCACCAAGCCAAGCCACACCTGCCAAGCCATGCCACACCCGCCAAGCCACACCCACAGAACTGGTAGTAAAAAATTTTGAAACCCACCACTGATGCAAAGTGTGCTGGCCTCCTGGTGGTGAGGCACTGTCCACTCACAAGAACACGAATAGCACCAGGATATCATGTGAATCAGGAAAAATCCCAGGAACAGTTGAAAAGTTTTAACAACCATGTCGCACGAACAGGATCAAAGCAGCTAAATAACACTCTTGATATTGGTTTATGTGACTATAAAAGATGATTTGACAAAAGTACCCTTTTAGATATATGGGTGTCTGCTTTCCAGAATTTTACAATTTCTGTTACAATTGAATTTTGTACAATTTGTAACAATCTGTTACAAAAATTGATTTTTGTACAATTTTTAAAAATACATATA
>WNWU01000007.1:28243048-28258699 GCA_012654045.1 Ptyas mucosa
ATATATATATATATATATATATATATATATATATATATATATATATAAAACAAAAAGTTTTATTCTTCCATAGCTTCCAAATCCAGTCATTATCACCTTGGTCAAGCCACCTTCCTGTCCCAAAATGGCAAGAAACTGACATTCATTAATGCAGATAAAATTCTATGTGCTGGCTGGCTGGGAGTTGAAGTCTACACATCTTAAAATTGCCAGTTTTGAAAACACAGATTTAATACAAGGAATCAGTAACCTCGTGCTTTCACCTTTCTGGATGTCACCACCACAATGTATTGTCAACAGCCATGCTAGTAAGGCTTGCTCAAAACATCTAAAAACATTTGATAAAGTTAACAAATTGGTTAGAGTATACAGGAGTTTCCTCATCAAGGCTGAGCCAAAAGTAACGGTTCAAGATGCTACTGACAGAAGAGAATATTTGAAGCTCAGGTTGAACTGTGGGGCCATTGGTGCTCTCTGAGTTTTGTGGTTTTCCTGTGCACTGATGATGTTATCTAAATTGCCAATGAAATGTCTTCTAAAAACCCCACCAAGCTCAGAAAGTGCCAAGGATTCCACAGTTCAAGGTAAGCTATAAGTCTGGAACCATGAATTATACCAAAATATGACGAGAAAATACCATTAAAGGGTGAAGAAAAAAAATCATACAAGAACGGAAATTCCAAACCTACTTTTCATTCCAAACCTACTTTTCATTGTACACAGAGATCTTGTATAATCCCTGACCAAGACTATAGTCAATGAGTGTCTGTCAAAGGGAATAATAAGGAAACTCTGAGCCTGCAAACATGCCTGAACTAGATACCAAGTATTTCTCTCTATTAACCATGCTGTTCAACTAGAAATTGCAGTCAGAAACATCCCTCCTAATTAGAGCAACACTGGATACTGACCACTGTTTCTCTACATGAGCCAAATTCAGCATTACATGCAAATGTTTTTCTCTTTTCAGATTCTTCTTTTGAATTTTAGAAAAATGAGAAATCGTGCTGCATTTTAGTCAAAGCTTATACCATTACATCATGGTGAGGTTTTCTACTGGCCCTGAAAGACTAGTCATGAAATAATTATTTACTGGAAGAAATGATATACATCAAGAGCTTTGGAAAGCAGCAGCTGCCTCTTCATGAACTGAGATGCTCTATAAAGGTTTTCAAAATTAGAAGTTGCATTTTGAATATAGATTTATTTTTTAAAGAAATTATTTACAAAGTAATCATTTCCTGGGTTAATTGAGGTCCTTTCTCCTCTTCCTAGATACACTGTGCTAAGATTCACCCAATACATATTGATGAATGGTCTGTCCGTTCTTGTTTTCTCCATTCTAATTTTTTTTTAATTTCTAATCAGAAGTGGTTTAATTATATTTAAGCTAAATTGAAAATAAATTACATCCTTCTACAGGAGAGAAATACATAGTATACAATGTTATGTAAATGTAGAGGAAATACAAGAGTGTGACTGTCATTATAAGACTACTCTTTTAATTTTTGGCTCCCAATCTAATGTAGATAAATTTGAAGAACATATACGCTTATAAAAATGAGATAATATTCCCTCCAAAAAGGTAGTTCACATGTAAAACTAAGCCCGATGTAAAGTAGCTCATGAACCCAATGGGATTTAGTGGATTAGTCCCACTGACTCCCTCAAGTGAAGTGCCTAAATCCTTTCCCCAATCCCAATTGTTGCTTATTCCCACAATCATGAAATAGGGGCCCATCTGGCCATTGTGATCACCCATTTGAGAAGGTTTCTCACTAACTATTGATTCAGAGGTGACAAGTATGACCTCTTTTCTGGTCTCAGCGTTCTACAGGTAACAGATTGACTGGATAGCATGGTAGACTATATTCCCTTATCAAAATGATTTCAGGGGATACAAGTTATTCATATGAAAGATTAAGAGTGAAAATGAGTATTGAAGACAATGAAAAAGGGACAAAATCTTCATGAGAGTGTAGGGTTTTTAACTCACAGGCAATTTTTCAGGAATGAAAACACCTCAGACTCAACCTACCATACAATTATTTTTTTAAAAAGCACCAATAACAATACAAAGATCAGTTTGTGCCAATTCATATTCTAAATAAGAAAAAGTATCCCAATTCACATCTAACTCCGTATTTCCTTAGATGGCTCTTAGCTTCTGAGTGTCCAAATCTTATTCTGATTGGAGTACATTTCTTACCTGATAGAAGACAGACTGGGAAGAGGTGCAATTTCTCCCTCTGATGGAAGGCAAGACAAAATGGAGCTGCCCCTTCAATCTTTCCAATCTCACTTGGAAAAATCTTCCTACTCTTGATTGGTTGGTTAGAGTTTGAGTTTCCCAGACTTTGTTGGACTCTGCCTACTATCTATATTATTAACTCTAAGTTAATAAATGGAGGGCAGAGGAAGGAGGAGCTCCATATAACAAGGAGGTTCCAGATAATGAAAGGTGGAGGGTGATGTGGAGTTCACATAAGAATCATTGGCTGCAAGTTGACAATCTGAGAGTCACTGGGCAGGAATGTTCATATTGGTTGTCTGATTGGTATTAAATTAATTTTCTGCTTCCACTAATGGCAAAAAACACAATCTGTGAATTTAGACTGCTGCTTGACATTTGCTAATGACTGCAGGAAATCATAGATAATCTGCCGCAGCAAGGTCTGCAGGAGGGCAAAAAGAGATCAGGATGGTACATGACTACCCTTACCCTTTTGTACATGCATTACACTTATGCCAAAAGGAGCTGAACCTAGAAACATAGTAGTCACTGCAAGGACAAAACAACCCCTCCTGAAGTGGAATGAGCCAACTTGCTGTGGCCAACTCACTGCAGGCAATTCACAGCTGCCAACTCACCATGGCCAACTCGCCACGGGATAATTCAAGAATTCTATTTAATTATTTAAAATTATTTTAAAAAGTATTTTAATTTTTGTAATTCATATTTTATTTTGTCCTCCTTTCTTTAATGATTCTATTCCACCATTTCTTTGATATGTGTAACTCTTCTCCTGTAGCATGTTGTCCCACAGCAAGTTGGCCATGGTGAGTTGTCTGTGGCAAGCTGGCCCACAGCCAGCTTTCTTTAATGATTCTATTCCACCATTTCTTCGATATGTGTAACTTGTCGTGTGGCGCATTTTTCCACAGCGAGTTGGCTGTGGTGAGTTAGCCGTGGTGAGTTGGACAGACAATGCCCTATGCAGCCCCCCTTTCTTCCATCAACCTTCTCAAGTCTACTGAAAGGAGTCCATGCAACTGGCAGCATATCAGAGACCTTTCAGGACATATATATTCCCATTTTTCTTGTCATTGCATATATATGGAGTCATATAAATACATTCTCTCTCCTGTCCCCATTTGAATTACCTAGACTGTTTTAACTGATTAGCTTTACTGCCTTGAAAGCATAGTATTGATCCACTGGATCATTTCAAATATTGAATAATTCTAGATTCCTGTCACATCAAGAAGACTGGGTTAATTTGGCCCATTATTTTTCCTGGTACATGCACTTACTGTATAAAGTGCACACACATACAGTTATCCAAATTGCACCTAATGTGTCTCTGGATCTGAGAAGATTAATAAACCAAAATTTAAAGGTTTAAATATTAAAAAGTTATTGAAGACCAGTGAGTATAGTTGCTGATACATATTAGAAGCATGACTTATTCGAATCATTCCCTCCCTACAATGAGTACCTACAAAGCCCCATCCAGCTGCCATCTCAAATTTCCTTTTCACAACATAGTTTCTTTAATTTTCTTGAATTTGATCAATAACAATTGCTGTATCTTCTCAGAGTAAATTACTTTGGAATTCTACATCAATAGACTTCAATGCAACTAACTTTATTAACATAGATTTTGCTGGCTTTGGGATATTATCTTCTAAACTTTTCTATATTAGTTTGTCACATTTTGAAAAAACATATTTATGACTTTATTTTATGTTACTCACTGTAACTCAGCTTATTATTTCTCTCATTTTATTTAAAAAAAATGACTAGAAAGGTGAATTCCAAGCCTGCGCAATCTATATGCTACCAAGATTTCTACTCAAAAGGAGGTTGATAAACTTTCTACTTTGCTGTCTGTCGAATAAAGAAATTACCACAAATATATACTCCAATGCCATATTTACTTAATGAAGCAAATATTCAGAGCAGGGTTATTTAAAAGGGGGGTTGATTAATTCTACCTCATCATCATTGTTTCTTTTACTCAGTCTTCTTTCCAACCATTCAAAGATTGGGGGCCATATCAGTTGGCTTTCTTTTTAAGTTAGAAAAAAAAAGTAGATAAAAAAAGTATAATATGAAACAAAAGCAAAGAAAAACCACTCAACATAATCCTTGTTTTATTACTATTATTAGGCCTATAAATATGGTAAAAGATTCCATCAGAGACTATGGCAGCTACATGTACTATTTCCAATTTGTTTCCAACAACCATACCTTCAAACTTCAGCACAAATAATTCCTCAATGAAATGCTGTTGTTTTCCAGTAGGATCATAGTGACAGCTGTGGGCCGGATAAAATCAGGAATGGTTACATATCTTTGGAGATTCTCAGTCATTCAGGTCATGGTTGTCCTAAAGGTGCTTTTCAAAAGGCAACTGGACTTTGTTTTTCCTTGAAGATGTTTCGTTGCTCATTGAAGAAGCTTCTTCAAGGAAAAACCAAATCCAGTTGTCTTTGAAAAAGCACTTTTTTAAGGACAGGAATGATCACAGAATTTAGGCATGGAAGATAGAAAAGCAGGGGATGAGGAAAAGTCCACCTAGCTCAGTTGTGCCCTCCACTGGAGACCCACCTTAGTCACTCAATATATATCATTATTTTCCTCATTTTTAAGACCTGTTCCTCTCTTTCCAACTTTTTAGAAGATGAATGAATAATGCTAACAGTAGCTGTCCGGAGAATAGAGTTCATTTTCATCTTCTGTGGCTGCAAACTATGTTAACTTTGTTTTTTGAAAATAACATGACAAATAATCTTGGGCTTTTGGTGTATTTCTGATACTGTAACATATTCAAAATAGAGGAAAAAAGATAATTTCCCATTATTTCTAATGGAAATTATTGAAAAATGGAAATCATTGAAACAATGTGATTTCTAAAGCTTCTGAACTTTAAAAAAAATCCTGAAAAGAAAGGAACAGTGCTGAGACAGAGTTGTATTAACCACGTAAAGTAATTCAGAATTAATATGCCCATCAGAGGAAGGAGACAGATTTAGGATAATAGACAAATAATCCAGGCTTCTTATCAGTCAATAGTTTTATTCTTTAGGGAAATATATTGGGATATTGAATGAGTGAAGTTAATTATAATAGCAGTGCAATTAATTAGTGACCAGGTCCACAATTTATGTATGAAAATATTAAATGCAATTTCCAGTTTTCCTTTCTTTTTTCCCCTTCCTTCTCTGCCTTAGGGAATGTTTTGATATTCAGCATTTTCTCATGTATATGAAGACCTCTACTGTGAAGATGGATGATTCTCTTGTCGGTTACCCAGGGAGCCCAAAACAAAACCAGGGCTGTAAACTAGACAAAGAGGCATCACTGAAGGATGTCAACAATAGTATTTATTCATTTATTTATTAGATGCGTATCCTAGATTTCCATCCAGAATGTCATTCAGAGCCACTAGAAATCCCTTGAACTGGGTTTTGACTCCTCAGAAGCACTTCAGTCTCATCAGGATTATGTATTAATATGCTTTCCTTCAAAATAAATATCAGGTACTGTTTGGAACTTATCAAGGATTTCTACAACCCTGAAGGCCTGCTAAGGCCTGAATTTTATTTCTATCATTTCAACATAAGAATCTTTTGTCAGATATTGCCTACGTATGATACCCCAGGCACCAGAAGGGGTTAAGTCTTCTAAGTCTACAGACATCCCATGTGACTGTATAAACCAATGAACTCCCTTATTGGAGTCATACCCACAAATCAATTGGATATCTTCCCTAATTCTTTCATCCATCTCAGCAAGACAGCAGTGAACTTCTCTCCCTCTTAACCTCTGAGTCATACAGTCAGGGTAATAAATGCAGCAGGACACCCTGTTCATTACTGTATATTTGTAAATAATAAAATAAGTTTTAAACCTGAAGCTGTATGGCCTAAATAACTTCCACATAGACTGAATGAGCACGACCATCAGTAGATATCTGACATCTTTAGGCCAAGCATTAGAGTTACCAGAATCCTGATCAACGGTATTTAGTACTTGTATTATTTATGCTTATTTATGACACAAATACATGATAGCCCTCTTACACATTCTTATTTCCATTATATCCTTAGTTTGTGAATGATTTTGAAACCAGAGAGTTACTGCAATTCAAATATAGACATTACTGACCTAGATGAACTAATGATTTACTATAAAGCCAATTTCTGTGGTCTCAGGGGTGGGTTGGGGTGGAGTGTATGAATGGGGGGGGGGAGGTTCAAAAAAGTCAAGTTTGTGTGCACACACTTATGAGTGAAACTCCATCTCTTTTTGCATGCATCGCAACACTCATTTTTTAAAAAGGGAGGAACTTCCATTGCAGCTGCCTTTTTGACATGTTTAATCTCCCCATGCAGACATTTCTGTCTGCTCCCATTTAGAAAATGTTATATTTCCCAATGGAAAGCACTACATAATAACAGTACACTTATGAAAAAAATATAATATATCCCATGCCTAAATTAATAATATTATAACATTGCCTGTACAACCCAGATAAATTCCAGTAGACAATTCACAACTTTCGGCAAAACTGTGCTATTCTTCTCGTGAAATATATACACAGAAATGCTTTTCAAATGCAGCCAGGCTATCGCACAGTCTGATTAAAACCATTTTTTCGCAACAGGGAACCAAAGACTGTTCCCTTTTTGTATCTGGGATATATGCGGAAGAACATTTTCAACCACTTTGTTGGTCTAACTCTGGTAAGCCAGAAGGAGACAATCTCCCCAGCTCGGATTCATTGTTAATTAGGATTTCCTGCATATCAGAGGTGTTCTGCATAATTCGTTTCCTCATGCTGCCTTTCTGTATTTAGGATATAAGCCACCCAGGCAGTTTGCTCTGTGGATGAATATTTTCAGAGCTGCATTCATGCAAAATCATTAAGCTCAGGGATAGTTCTGGTCTTCAAAGAATAATGGCTTGTGGTTGATTATGTGGCTCCCCGACCAAGATTAATAGCTTTAAAACTTCACACAGCTAGAAGACACCCTGTGCCATAGCTACAAAATCCTTTCACAGAAAAAGGGAATTTTTTGTGAACTTCAAGCGTTGTATTTTCCTGCATTGTTTTCTTTCTGTTTCAAAATATCTCTCTCATCTATCCAGGGATCCAAAAGGGGATTAAAATGAATCCAGGTGATTAGGGTGAAAGGAAGATATTTGGTATTTTCTAATATACGAGACAGCTACCTCACAAAAATAATTCATAAAGTAATTCATTCTTGATATCCCCTGAGTAAATTCACCCTCTTTGAATTATAAATCTTCGCACGCTATATACTTTGATATTAACAGTACTTGCCATTTCAAGCAGTAGGCCCTTGAAATGAAATTCTAAATTCTGTACCTTGGTTCTTTGGTTGTTGAACATTAGTAAAAATTATTATGAATGTAGGAAAACATCACAGTTTTCTCCAATCTGTCACCAACAATTAGGACCGTTCAGTGGGAATACTGTCCACTGCAATTTTATACTTCTGGGAGATGACAAATTGTTATGAAACATAGCATCTTCCTGCAACAGAAAAAATACAATAAGGTAAACGAAAATATCCAGGCCTTAATATACAAGGGGAAAAAAAACTAAACATGAATTTTTCATTTATCAAGTTTTGTTATTTTTATTTGTTTGTATTTGTGTGTGTGTGTGCATGTCTGTATCAGATGGGGAATTGTCACAAGAAAACTCTGAAATTAAACATTTCATATCATAAATATTGCATATTGAAACTCAGTCAGAACATCATATGTTATAAATTTAAAAAGTATTAAAATCCTCCTAACGTGGACCGATGGGATTAAGTCCCTGCTCTCAATACCTACGTGCCTACATGACATTGTTGAACAAGAGTATTGATGGGATTAAGCCCCTGCACATAATATACGTGACATCTCACCATTGCTGAGCTACCCCGGTAGGACCAAGAAAGTGGGCATGTCATACCCATAAATGGTAATCAGGTATACATCCGGAAATGAATATACTGACTGAAAAGAATATATAAACCTGTATGTAACAACCCCTCGGGGTTCAGACTTTGCTTGAGCAATCACTGCTGAACCTTGCGCAATAAACCTTTCCTTTCGATAAAGAGCTGATGTGGTCTCTTTTCTGTAACACTCCAGTTCTATTCATAAATCCTCTTTTATTTATTTCATTGTATGTTAGGGACTTGGATTACTTTGCTGACCATTGACACTAGAATATCTTTAAAAAACCTACCACCACCGTCTACTGATCTGGCAAGCTTCCACCCAATTAGTCTTTCAAAAGACCATTAAAACTTGGCTCTTTACCTGGGCATTGGGGTAATGTGATGGAATCTGTGGAGACTTATTAAGGCCTCATGGGAGGTTGCTCAAAGCACTAAGTTTTTAATTTTAATACGTTTTATGGTTTTTATAGTTTTATTGTTGTGACTCATTAAAGAGCTGTTTCAAAATGGATGTCAATGCAATCTTTTGAAATAAGCAATTTTCCAATGATCATGGAATTAAAACGAATATTATCACATTTTGGATAATTTATGGGAAGATCCAGTTTCCTTCAGAAATCTTTAATGCAGGATAAGTTGAAAGAAACAGAAGAGGACAAACTCAGCAAGGTAGAAGAATTCAATTACCATGGTGATGGGTGCACCATTGTGAAACCTGAAGGGCCAGACTGGGGGCAGATCAATAGCAGAAGACCTTTTTATCTGTTTGGTAAGAATTGACATTGACTTGAAGGCACCTAATCGATCATCAAACAAAATGCCATGTGGCACTAAACACCATTATTTCTGTGCTTAAAGAATATACTAGACCAATTGTGCAGCTGGGGAAAATTACCTCACACATACGAGGCTAAGATTATTGGGGTCATAGCTGCTGCTGAGGTAATAATAACAAATCAATACAGCACCTGCCAATTGAGAGGAAATATTCTGAAAATGAAATCTCTGTCAATATATGGCAAACCAGCATGAGAATATCTAAAGGAAAGGGCAAAACATACAAACACCATGGAGCTATCAATTATAACAATACTGACTGCCTGCACAAACTGCAGCATCAGTTTAATATTGGTCCTAGCAGGCAGCTCTTTTCTTGTGCGATAGCATGGTTTCTGTTCCCGCAGAACGTTCAGAATGTCACTTTCTGCATCCAATGAAATTTATATCCAAAGTATTGTGATCTGCCAGGGAAAGGCTGTTGTCTCTCTGCTTCCAGCTTTTAGGGATGCTATAAATATTACAGCAAGGACAATGGAAAATACTTCCAGTTTTCTTTTACAGATGCTACTCAACCATTATCTTATTCTTTCATAACAATGTTCCTACATTCCTGAACAGTGGGATACCAGATCTCTCTTATTTAGTTGACATTTTGACACAGATTATGAAAAGTCCTCCATCACAGTAGCTTTCTTCCTCCTTGTTAACAATAGAGGGATGGAAATTGGCCATGCCACTAAACTGAGTTTCTAGTTGCCAAATTACTGCAGAAACTGCAATGCAGTTAATAATCACACTTTGATAAAAGTTTGAGATGCAGTTCTCCAATCAAAATGTACTGATAGTACATGCAGGTTATCCTAGTCTTACAGCAGTTTGTTTAGTGACCGAAGTTACAACAGCATTGGAAAAAGTTACTTTAGACTTAGAATAAGTTTATTGTCACTTTGAATGTACACTAATCGGCATACATTAAAATGAAATTTTGTTGCATGCAGCTCTCAAAGGGTCACCCCTTCCAATATACACTACATAAACATGACTAAATAAATAAATACGAAATTATGCATATACCCACATATATTATATGACACAGAGAAACAACACAGTCTAGTTCAGATGTATATATGTGCATGGCGAGAAAAACAAATATTTTTAGTTTACCAGACAGATGGCATATGGAACAAAGCTGTTACAGAATCTGGTAGTTCTGCTAGAAATAACTTTGAAAACCCCTCCCAGAGGGGAGCAACAGAAAAAGACTGTACAGTGGGTGTACTTTGAACTCTAAGCACATAGCGCCTATAAGCAGTATCCTGAATAATGGGAAGTGAGCTTCCTATAATCTTCTCGTCTTGCTTCCGAGAATTGCTGCAATTTATTCAGTTGTGTTGAGCGCCACTCAGGAATTCAGTGGTGGTTTTTTATTGCTGAAAGAGTGGTAAAGCAATGGGAGGTAAGGGAAAGAGCCCCTACTGCTAAAAAAAATGCATTATCTGAAATGGGTAGACAACCTGCAGCTCTACTGTCCTTGCTGTCATGCCCCACTGAGCTGTTTCCAACCAAAAAGTAAGATTCTCACAGGTTTGAAGTAGTTTCATTGTAGGTTAGGTTACAGAAACTTGGTAATTGGATAATGGTAATGTGACCCTCATTTATCAGAGGGTACATTAAGTTCAAGCTTCCCAATTACCTGTGATCTTTCTAACCTAGTTTTGGTTTAATGGAGAAGAAGTTAATCACCTGTTTGATACCAAACATCAGAGGTGATATTCAGCAGGTTCTGACCAGTTCTGGAGAACCGGTAGCAGAAATTTAGAGTAGTTCGGAGACCAGGTAAATACCACCTCTTACTGGCCTCGCCCCCATCTATTCTCTGCCTACCGAATCCCAGCTGATTGGGAGGAAATGGGGATTTTGCAGTAACCTTCCTCTGCCAAGCCCACCAAGCCATGCCATGCCACGCCCACCATGCCATGTCCAGCAAGCCACGCCCACAGAACTGGTAGTAAAAACATTTGAATCCCTCCACTGCCAAACATGTATTAATTAAATTTACTGGACTCCTCCCAGGTCAACTGCAACTCTGAACACTATGTAGTATATAAAATTTAAAGCAATGCCGTCCACATCATATAAAAGGAAACATCTGGGAAAAAATAGCAACTATAGTTTCACAGATCAAGCAACCCGCAAGAACCCAAACTTCCCATCTAGGCTATTTCTATCTGCTCTTGCTCTCAATATTTTGGAAACATTCAATTTCATTCTCAGGGTGAATCAGAGAATTCTGTCATATTTGCCCTGACTTCAAAAGTCATCTGAAGGAAAATATTCTACATCACTTGTGAAATGATTCGGTTCTCTTATTTTTGCTGTTCAGAAGAGTTAGGGTGAGAAAGAAAAGGATATCAAAGAATGAAGGGATGGAAGAGAGATGTCGGAAGAAAAAAATTTAAGGAGGAGAGATCTTGGACAGCCCCCTCATATCCATGTTGTTAATCCTGTTTCTTCTTTGAGGATAATACCTATGATAGGGCATCATAAAGGGTTTAAGTAAGTACTTTCTTAGTTTTTGCTATTGTGTAATAAGAAAACTCAGTTTGCTTTCTTGGCTATGCAAAATTCAGAATAAGGAATTAAATGTAGTGGAAATCTGTGTTTCTTCTTTTAGCTGAGATGAAGCATATTGGAAACAAACTTAATTTCCAATGCTTTTCAATGACAATACCTTAACAAGAGCTTAAATCATGAAAGATGTCATGATCATGACGACAACAACAAAAAATCAGCTGCCAGTTCAAAGAGCAGTTCTTTTCATTTCTAGTAAGAGAATCAAAGACAACGAAAAAAGAGGAATACAGAATTACATTAAAAAAAACAAGTTACTGAAAACTAAAAAGAAACCAATCTACTTGTTTGGGAAATAATATTTATTTATTTATTTTTATTTATTTTATTAAATTTCTATACCGCTCTTCTCCTTTTGGACCCAGGGTGGTGAACAGCCAACTAAAAGCACAATATGCAAAAGTTAAAAGCAATTTAAAATGATATAAATAAATTTGGCCCAATTTTAAGTTAAAAATCAGTAACAAAAACTTTAAAACCGACATGGGGTCAGGCCAGCCCAGCTAACCAAAAAAGATGGGTTTTAAGGGCCGACGAAAAGTCCGGAGGTCTGGGATCACTCGTATCTCTGGGGGGAGGTTGTTCCAGAGGGTAGGCGCCACCACAGAGAAGGCTCTCCCCCTGGGGGTCTGGCCGACGGCACCCTGAGGAGGCCCTCTCTGTGGGAGCGAACTGGCCAGTGGGAGGCAGTTGGTGGCAGAAGGTGGTCCCATAAGTACCCCGGCCCTAAGCCATGAAGCGCTTTAAAGGTGCTCCCCAACACCTTGAAGCGCACCCGGAAGTCCACCGGAAGCCAATGCAGCTCACGCAGGAGAGGCGTCACATGGGAGCGCCCCGTCGCTCCCAAAATCCCCTGCGCGGCCACATTTTGCACCAGTTGGAGCCTCCGGGTGTACCCCAAGGGGAGCCCCACGTAGAGAGCATAGGATCAAATGAGTCTAGATATTAGTAAGAGAATTGAAGATAATTTAGATTGACATACTTTGCTTTTCATATGCTAGGAAATTAGTTTTGAATAGGTAATAGTGTTTAAAATGATTCCTTAAACATGAAAATCTTAAAAACTTAATGTGTTCTCTTGCAATGTATCTCTAATCTAGGTGTTGTGGGTATTTGCACAATGGCAGCAAACTGCCAATTGTTTTATTTGATTACTGTATTTCATGCCATTTTGGCTCTCCGTTTATTTTAACCCTACCACATTGAAGTGGAAAATAGCAATGAGTTGCAGGGGCCACAGGTAAGATTTTATGATAGGTACAAAATTATATAGTCCTCTCCTAGGATCAACACCTGCGATTGAAGAACATTCCCCTCACCTTTTTCAATAAAATTATTTTATTGAATTATTATTTTATTATAGTTATTATAATAAAATTATAAAACCAATCAAATTAATATAGCCTTCCTCATCATGCTGATTTAGGATTATAGAGCTCTGGTTTGACGTATCTGAAATATACCAACTTCAGCAGTGTTTCAATCTTGGAATCTTTAAGATGGATGGCCTTCATTTCCCAGAAATCTAGGAGTTGAAGTCCCCCTGTCTTAAAGTTCCCAAGGTTGAGAAATACTTGATATAGAGACTTCTAACCTAAATGCATGAGCCTCTTCTTTTGTTTGGTGCAGCCTTCTCTGCCAAAATGTCTTTCAGATATAATTCCCATGATACTTGAGGAATTTGAAGTTTCTGAATTCTTACTTGAAATGTCATCATTCACCCTTCTTAGACTAATACAGGGGTCGGCAACCTTAAACACTCAAAGAGCCACAAAGGTCCTAACCAGAAGCCCCATTCAATTCTGGAGCCAACTGGAAGTCCAGTTCCCCCACCATAGTCTCCTCCTAGCATGGCGTCCTTTTTTCTCTGCTGACCGAAAGTGCGGTTCCCCCACCATAGAGTCTCCTCTTAGCACAGCATCCTTTTTCCTCTACCTGTCCTAACTGAAAGCCCTATCAATTGTGGAGCCGACTGGTGATAGGGAGCCGCAGCAGAAGGATGAAAGAGCCACATACAGCTCCAGAGCCGCAGGTTGCTGACCCCTGGACTAATACATGATCAAACCTAGCTACTTATTACTCTGTTTCAATCAAGTTCTTGGTAGTATAAGAATTTCACAACATAGAGAAAACTATACTCCAAGATTTGGATAATTGGCTACCTTAGCTTGACATCTATGCACTAACAAATATTGTTGTAATCGAACAATGTAGCATTAGAGAGAATTTATGTATACTTAAAATGAGGAATGACTACGAAGAAGACAATATCCTGGCCCCCAACTGTGTTAGTTAACTAAGAGCTTTGCAATAAATCCAGCAAGTAAAATAAAAAGTACAGACCAGCTAGAATTCTACTAGTAGTCAAAATTAACAGGACAAAGCAGTGGACATCAAGATTTAAAGAAAGCTTTATGGCAAGAATATTATAGCAAGTTTGTAAGCAGCAAATAAGACTATGCTATCAGGAAAAGTTATTCTAGAACCTGACTGCACTCCAGAGGGATTTTAAATACCAGTAACTAATAGCTCACATACATGCATACCAGTTACTTTGCTCCACTCCTAGACCCAACAAAGTGTTGTCTATGCATGAGCATATATTGTCTTTACTCACACTTGTTAAACACCAATTATAAATGCTTTGCAGAGCCCTAGTGGGTACATTCAGATGAGAGTAGATGTGTTTAGCATAAATTGTTCCTAACCCAACATTCTTTTTAGCTTAAAAGACAATGGCTTCAATTCTGTACTCATTCATCTAATAGTGTGTCACACTAAAGGAAAGGTATTTTTTCTTCTTCTGAATAATGGTATCCAATATTGCACTGAAAAGTGTCACTTTGTGCTAGAAAACTAGCTGAAATCCAATAATCTCATAAAGCAAAATTTGTATCGCATGCAACACAGAGCCTATAAAAATCGCACTGAGCAATTTTTTAACAAAAGTCAAAATCTTTTCACATAACATTATGTTCAAGTAATCTAATTTAGCCAAGATTGAAATTTAGAAAGAAAGAGAGGAAAAGGTTACAAAAGTTGGTGTCACAATTAATAGCAGTAGCACTTAAACTTATATGCAGTGCTTTTACAGTCCTCTCTAAGTGGTTTACAGAGTCAGCATATTGCCCCCAACACTTTGGGTCCTCATTTTACCCACCTCAGAAGGATGGAAGTCTGAGTCAGCCTTGAGCCTGGTGAGATTGGAACTGCCAAACTGCAGGCAACCAGCAGTCAACAGAAGTAGCCTGCAGTACTGCACGCTTACCACTGAGCCACTGTGGCTAATGATTGATGCACATAGTGTTTGCATCCTAAACTAGATAATTGTTGAAGTGCATGTTCCCAGTTAAGGAATCAAATTTTCAAATGTCACATGGTAGTAAGAACACATAGCTGTTCTGAAATATTAGTAGAAAGTAAAAAAGATGACCTTGCACAGATATGCAGGGTCCATTACCAAAGCAATTAAGTGTGAAACATCTCCTAAGTCCACAGCAGACAAATAATATTTGGAAGAGGTTCAGCCAGACACCTACCTAATTCACTAAACCATAAGGAGGAGCAGGAGGACTGCACAATTGACCTTGCAGGATTCTACTATTATAGTCAATCTCAAGAAAAATAGTTTTAGCCTTCCTGTGGAGCAGATTTCCCAGCCTGATATACCTAGTGGGATTGACAACATTGTCATAGTCTTCCTAAACAAACAGAACTTTGTTTGTAATTAAAAAGTAACAATAAAAAATATATTTATCCATTCATGTAATAGCCATTCATAGCCATTCATTCACCACACATCTGGGATTAGTTGCAGGACAATCTTTCCAAGTTTAAGAGTTTGTCTGCCATGGAGGTCCTATGGAGTAGAGTAGAGTGGAGTGGAGTGGAGTGGAGTGGAGTGGAGTGGAGTGGAGTAGAGTTTAGAGTAGGGTAGGGTAGGGTAGGGTAGGATACGATAGGATAGGATAGGATAGGATAGGATAGGATAGGATAGGATAGGATAGGATAGGATAGGATAGGATAGGATAG
>WNWU01000007.1:28258709-28278897 GCA_012654045.1 Ptyas mucosa
AGGATAGGATAGGATAGGATAGGATAGGATAGGATAGGATAGGATAGAATTTTCGTCACATTAAATGTACACTAATCAACACACATTAAAATGAAATGTCGCTCATTCAGCTCTTAAAAGATAACCATTATGCATATACACACCTATACACACATACATGACTCAGAAAAATGAATATAAAATAAAAACAGCACAATTTCATAAGTCGGAGCTAAGTTCAGTTTGGTGGAATTCTTTCCTCCCCCAAATATAACAAAAGATGGGAGAATAGCAGAGCTGGCCTACCTATTGTACAAAGTGAAGCAATTATCTCAGGAGAATACATTCTGGAAGGGGAAAAGGTTGCATTGGAAAAAAATAGCCATATTTGGGTAGCCTAAGCTGTCCATTGTGGGCTTGCTGGGCCATACAAAAACTTGCAGGATAATAAATGTCAAATGATTTTAAATTAAATTAAATTATAGGATTAAGAATAGAAATTACATAAGGAATTAAAATTAAGGAAATACTGTAAGATGTTGGTATAACTTTAACAATAACAGTAGGAATAGAATTAAAAACAGAATCTGAAGGACTACTTTTAAGATACTATTAGAGGCACCTGCACACAAGTAGAATCAGCTAAGAGCACTTTATTCTGAAGACAAGGACATAAATTATTCACTGCAACCATAAAAGTCATTGACAAAAATGTGCTATGTTGTCTAATAAGTTACTATCTTTTCTATCATCTAAAGAGCACAGACTCTTGACTGATGAAGGAGCAAAGTAGACACTCGCCTTATTGTTTTAGGCCAGACCAGGCTTGAATATTTGCACTAACAATGCACAATTACCAAGATAATTTGTTCCATCATAAACAAGGCATATACTAATGCTGCAGGCAATCTGGCCATCTGGTACCCTTCTAATATCTTTTACAACTCACTATCAGATGTTCCAACTGTACTTGGCCATCCTTTTGCATTTTCCCGTTCCCTTAGGAATGGTATAGTTCTTAGAATAGTCACATAAGGGAGATGCATCTACACTAAATTAGATCTTGGGGGATATTCATCTGAAGAATGGTAATTTAATCTTTGAAACCATAGTAATGCCTATGGTTACTTGGAAGTGCCAACAGTTTCCCGAAGTTTCATAAATCACATTTTTCATGATTTACTAGACACATTTTAATAATTTATCAGAAGGTTGTGCTTATTCTGCTTAAATATTCTATTTTCCACATGGATCATGTTTGCAGATCAAAGTTTTAGAGCATCTCCGTGACAATAGCCTACATACTAAATTGAAAAAATACACATTTTGATCTGCCTGTGTTGGACTATTTGGGCACCATATTTCTTTTTGTTGTTGTTCAGTTGCTAAGTGTTGTGTGACTCTTTGTGATCCAATGGGCCATAACATGCCAGGCCCTTGTCCTTCACTGACTCCCAGAATTTGCCCAGATTCAAGTTCATTGTGTCGATAACACTATCTAACCATCTCATCCTAGGTTGATCCCTTCTCTTTTTAATAATAATAATAACTTTATTGTCATTGTATGTGTAAACACGGTATACCCATACAATGAAATTCACTTAACACCCAAAGACCAACACACATAACAATCCCCAAACACACTCCCACCCACCATCCCTAAACCACCCAAACATCCACACAACAGACCAAGTACTGTCCAACAGCTCACTGATGGTGGCCCTTTTATTCATTGCTGAGTGCAATTATGGCTCTGGGATAAAAACTATTCAGAAAACATGTGTTCCAAGTTTTAATTGTTTTGTATCTTCTGCCAGAAGGCAACAGTCCAAAAAGATTGTAAGCAGGATGGGAAGAGTCTCTGAGAATGTTATGCAACTTTCTCAAACAGTGAGATTTGAAGATGTTGTCCAGGGCTGGTAGCTGGAGTCTGATGATATTCTGGGCAGTTTTAATGATTCTCTGTAGGGCTTTTTTGTCCACTACAGAGCTGCTCCCATACCATGCAATCTTTCCCAACATCAGGGCCTTTTCCAATGAGCCCTCTCTTCTCATTTCGTTCATTAGGTAGCAAAGTATTTGAGCTTCAGATTCAGTAACCAGTGATGAAATGCTGCCACTGGTTATTGAACAACTGGTTTGGTGAGCGTGTGGTGTCTAAAGCGCTTGCGTGCAGCACTGAAAATGGAACATTTAGAAGCTCAGCTGTTTACCTTCCAAGTCAGCAGCAGTAAGTAGAACAATGAGGGGGGATTCAGCTGTGGCTGAATTGAGATGAGCTACAAAGATGAGCTACATCTCAAGTGATTGAGATGAGCTACAAAGCAGGAAATAAAGGACAGGATAGAGCAGAGGCGGGTACGCAGGGCCAACTGATTGTCGGAGCTACTGGTTCAGTCAAACCAGTCTGAACCGGCTGAATACCACCTCTATCAGTAACTATCCTTCCAAAGAACAGTCAGGGTTGTCTATGGCGTTTCTCAGGCACCCAGGTCATGGTTGTCCCAAACCATGGGACAAGGCTATTGCTTAACCGCCCTGAGTCTTCGGAGAAGGGCGGCATATAAATATAAATTTTAAAAAAACCTGAAGAAGTCAGAACTGAAGAAGTTTCTTGGATGAGAAGCGAATCATCTTCAAGGAAAAACAAAATCCAGTTACCTTTTGAAAAAGCTCTTTTGGGGAAAAAGTCAGGGTGATTTCCTTTAAGACTGACAGATTTGATATCCTTGCAGTCCAAGGTAATCTCAAAATTCTTCTCCAGAGCCCCATTTCGAAAGCATCAATTCTTCAGTGCTCAGCTTTCCTTATGGTCCAACTCTGTTGTGGCCCGTGCAGCTGGTAGCTGATTCCAACAGCGAGGAGGCTGGTGTGGTGATTCGCCAGCAGCCTGTGCAGCTGGCACCCGAGTCAAACAATGAGGACACTGGAGAAGAGTTGGTGCCAGAGGCAGGGATTCAGCCAGGGCCTTCAGAACTTCCAGAAGCTCCCATAAGTGAAGAGGAAAAAGAGGAGGAGCCTCTTCTCAATGCACGGGCACGCAGAGCTGCCAAAAGGCAGGAATGGCTCCTCAGGAGGAGGTCTCCCGAAGAGTAAGGATTGGGACTAATTGGCCACTCCTCTAGCCTATTTAAGGAATGATGACGACTGAGGCAATTTGCAGAAAACAACTTCATTCATATTCCTTCACGTATTGACTCCAGAAACGTCTGATCAGCCCTTGCTTCTCTCTTATCATTTTTCCTGCAAATTGCTTCTGGGCATTCTGCCAACCACAGTAAGCTTATAGTTAACTGAAAGACTGTACCTCAGAATTGAGTTATTATTTCTTGGACTCTTGTCGGCTGTTAATGAAGTTAAATTAACACCCCTTGTTCAGAAAAGACTGATTTAAACTGTACTTGTGTTTGAACAACTACTAAGAAAGCTCATTAGTAGTCCTTAATTAGTAACGTAAGGGTTGTACGGACTTTGTGTGTGCTGCGTTTTTTGTGGTCCGTAGCTGGGGCAAAACAAACTCTCACAGCCATACAATACTACTGGGAAAACCATAGTTTTGACTATATGGACTTTGTCAGCATCATGATATCTCTGCTTTTTAGAATGCTAAGTTTGCCATCGCTTTCCTCCCAAGGAGCAGGCGTCTTTTAAATTCATGACTGCAGTCACCATCTGCAGTAATCTTAAAACTCAAGAAAATAAAATCTGTCACTGCTTCCATTTCTTCCTCTTCTATTTGCCAGGAAGTGATGGGACCAGATGTCACGATCTTCGTTTTTTTAATGTTGAGTTTCAAGACAACTTTTGCACTCTCCTCTTTCATTCTCATCAGGAGGCTCTTTAGTTTCTCTTCACTTTAGAGAGTACAGGTAGCCTTCGACTTATGTCCTCAATTGAGCCCAAAATTTCTGTTGCTAAGTGAGACATTTATTAAATGAATTTTGCCCCACTTGACAACCTTTCTTGCCACAGTTGTTAAGTGAATTACTGCAGTTGTTAAGTCAATAACATGGTTATTAAGTGAATGTGGCTTCCCCATTGACTTTGCTTGTGAGAAGGTCGCAAAACGTGATCACATGATCCTGGGACACTGCAATTGTCATATACATGAGTCAGTTGCCAAGCATCTGAATTTTGATCACATGACCATGGGGATGCTGCAATGGTTGTAAGTGTGAAAAATGGTCATAAATCATTTATGTCAGTGCCCTTGTAACTTTGAATGGTTACTAAACTAACTGTAGTTCATTTAGGACTACCTGTAATTAGTTAGATAGAACAAATTTTCTATACCCAGTTTGTATGAAGCAGGGGTGAAATCCAGCAGGTTCTGACAGGTTCTGGAGAACCGGTAGCGGAAATTTTGAGTAGTTCAGAGAACCGGCAAATACCACCTCTGGCTGGCCCCAGAGTGGGGTGGGAATGGAGATTTTGCAATATCCTTCCCTCAGGAATGGGGAGGGAATGGGGATTTTGCAGTAAGCTTCCCTTGGAATGGGGTGGGAATGGAGATTTTGCAGTATCTTTTCCCTGCCATGCCACACCACGCCCACCAAGCCACACCAACAGGACCGGTAGTAAAAAAAAATTGGACTTCACCACTGGTGTGAAGGCAATTTATGCAGGAAAAAGTAAAACCATAAGGACACTTTGATGGACATTTTGAGGTGTTTATAATGATCCACCTTCTCTTTGACTTTTGGCAGCTTCACGTCCATACATAATTTTAAACATTACATTTCATTATGCCAGATTTGTCCACATGCCAAACTTTAACTCCACTGTGTAGTGGCCTTGGGATACAGTTTCCCTAGACTTCATAACTGAACTACCACGGAGTTTAAGCCAGGGAACCTGACATCAAGCGCATTGTTACACATACCTGGGCTCCAGCTCTATTTCTAGAGAATCATATTATCTGTCAACCTCTCTGCTTTAGATAAATGTGAAAAAGGTAACAAAGCATTTCGTATGCCAGAAAGTATTATTAAAATTACTTGAAATTATTTAAAGTGGCTCTGCTTTTTCCCAGTGGAATACTGCTGATGGTTTGTTTTGACTTCAGATTTCTTTCTTCACATTCAAATGCCTAATTAAATGCTAAACATGTCCCCATTGATGAAGCAAGTATTTGTCATCAGAGTTTCAGGGCTGTAAAAATCCTGACAGAAGTAATGACTAAGAAGACAATTAATCTTCCTTGAAGAAAGAGGAGCACATGTGAAGGTAATCAGATGATACTTTAAGTATAATTTTAATATCCTACAGTCAATTTAACCTTGAAATGCATATCAAGGCAGTGAAGTGAGTCCTTCTGTTGCACTGACTATTGATGGTAAAGTTGCAAACAATATTCAGAAGGCTTATCATTTTTACCTTTTTTATTCTGCTACATTCCCAATTAGTGTATAACTCTGGCAGAGATGGAAAATCTGTGGCCTTTCAGATATTATTGAACTGCAACTTTCAGCATTCCTCATTCCCTTTGGTAACTAGGGCTGCTGGAGTTGCTATTCAACAACAACAACAGGTCATTTGCAGAATTGTATTCCATAGTTTGATATTGGATACTATTGGATTAGATTTCCAAGGGATAATTTTTTTTTACAAATTCCATTATAATACATGCACAGATAGAGCAAAGGTTGGCCCCAATAAAGGTCCTTCTTTGGGTAGAAGAGCTTCCATCTCACATAAGACCACATTCAAGACAAAGTGTGGCCATCAAAATCAAGTCTTTATACACAAGAACAAAGGGAATTTTCTCCTGCCCGAGACGTGTTAAGGAGATTATCCTATCTAGAGTATATTTAGGATTACAGTGGGATATAAAAATGGTCAATAAATATGATCAGAGTGTTGGAAGAGGCCATTTGGACCATCAAATCCAACCTTCTGCTACATACAGGAATCCAGACTAAATTATCCATTAGAGATGTCTGAAAGAAAGCCCATAGTTTTCATTATCACACTATTCTTACTATTAAACAGTTTTTCCCCCTCTTTTCAACTGGAATCTGAATCAACCATTTCATGCTTTGTTAAAAACCAGGTCTTGATCTTCTATATGATATATCTTTCACATGCTACCCTATTTGTCCTAAAATTTCTTATCTGAAAGCTTAGCATTCCCTGACCCTTTCAATTCTCTTCATAGGTGTTAAATTTCTGGAGTTCTGAACAACTTTGTTGCTGTTCTCTGAAGTTCTGTGGGAAGAGAAAGTTAATTTGAGCAATTGCCTCATTCTACACAAGTGGAAGTGTGGCTGCCACAGAATATTTCAATATTTGAAGTGATCCAAAGAAGAAGTACTTTGCATTCCAGGCAATAAAACAATTCAGTTAAAATATCATTCCAAGTGCAATTTGAATATTTAAAGCCCTCCCACATTTTTGTTCACTTGACAATCAATTTTAGTGGATCAAAAATTGACAAAAATTAAACAACCTATCCTAAGAAGGGAGGTGAAATAAATATTCTGTTTCTAGCCTCTCAGTCTTAAACTCTTGATTATCCCAGATCAGATCACAGATCACCAGTGAGAAAAAAGATTCTCCACAGATAACTGAGACCATTTATAAGTTACCTACCTACCTATCTACCTACCTACCTACCTACCTATCTAATACCTGGCTGACTACTATGAGAAACTGGTTTGTGCTGGGCTAAAGAGGCTTTTGACTTGGGCTAGCAGGATCATCTTAGATCAACTGTCGTTCCATTGGATTTGAAATCATACTCCAATACATAATAAAGAATCATCTGCTTTTTTCTAAATTTAATTTTCTTATTCATTCCCACTTTTCTGAGTGCTTATATAAATATTTTTAATCTTATGTTTGAAATTTCATTCACTATTTTCTGGACATTTTGCCTAATGCATTACTGGTGATAATTATAGTCTATGGTATTCATTGCACTCTGTGGAAGAAAGGAAAGGGTCAGATACAGGAGAGGTTGTCTATAGACTCATTGCAGAGTAGAGATATTGAAGAGGAGGAGATTATAAGTGAATAATCAGGCATACAATTGGGAATACGCCAGATAGTTTGCATAGCAATCAGGAATACACCAGGGCCATGGAAACATTCAAGAACTGCTTTTCTGTTACTGAGCTTCTGCTTTGGGATAGCACACCCCACATTGAACAGTTTGCATATTGCTGGCCTTCTATTAGCTATTATAAACCAAAGTATTCTGGAAAGCATTGTGTATTATAGATGTATTATTGTTTCTCTTGTACTGTCGTTTTTATTTTTATTTTACTATACCACGGGCATATGAATAGATATATTATAAACCACTAACAGTCCTGTTGACTGTGGTGGACATAAATCAAATAAATAAATGGTCCATTCTCCACTCCCTAAATCAGCAGAAATATATACATACTGGTAAAATTGCACTGACCCAACAGTTTCAGGAATAAAGCTGCAAATGGTGCTATCCTTATGGTTTTAAGGCAAGTTTCAGAAAGTGATTCTGGACTCCTCCGAGTTTATCTCTCTCTCCCATCCAAGAATTCCCTGCAACAGGATAAGCAACCATCAGTTGTTCTCCTGATGGTACCTACTTGGGGAAAATGAGCAAATACCTGGGGTAGTGCGTTTAGCCTCTCTTCAGGTTACCCAGGTGCAGGGGGGAAATCCAGGTTCTGACAGGTTCTGGAGAACCAGTAGCGGCAATTTTGAGTAGTTCGGAGAACCAGCAAATACCACCACTGGTTGGTCCCAGATTGGGGAGGTAATGGAGATTTTCCAATATCCTTCCTCCAGGAGTGTAGATGGAATGGGGATTTTGCAGTATCCTTCCCCTGGAATGGGGTGGAAATGGAGAATTTGCAGTATCCTTCCCCTGCCACACCCACCAAGCCATGCCCACCATGCCACATTACACCATGCCACACCACACCCACAGAACCGGTAGTAAAAACATTCGAATTTCACCATTGCCCAGATGACAAGTCAGAGGGGTGCTTGTGACCAATCATTCAGATTATTTCTGAAGAGAAGTCCTGCCTTTTTGAAACAGTGCTAAACCCATATCTTAAAATAGTCAGTTCACAAGCATTGCAGATGTTGAGAAAAGGCGTACATGAAGCGAGAGGGGACTTTCCCAGCCCATCAGAAGAGTACTCCCCAAAAAATCTTTCTCTCCAACACAAACATGGCAGGCATCACATGCTAACAGTCCTCACTAAACAATTTCCCTATTTAGTGACCATTAAGAGTTACGATAGCATTGCAAACGTAATTATCTGAACATATGATCAACGATGCATCCCTGATGTCATGTGATTGATATTCGGGCACTTTGAAACTGGTGGACATTTACAATGATGAAAGGGTTCCACGGTTATGTGATCTCCATTTCCATAATTCACAGTTGATTTTTGTCAATGGACAAGCCAGCAGTAAAATCGTAATTTAAAGTCACATGATATCTCACTTAAGCACAAATGATTTTCTTAATGAAGTGATGTTTTAAGTCTGGCACCGTCGCCTGATATTTTGCTTAACAACCACGCTGTCCTGGAGTCGCCAGTCCCAATTATGGTATGAGCAGATAAATTATATAAAACTAGCAATATAGTTTGTGTTTTAAGGTCCCAATCCATCTTATCTATTCACTCTAGCAGTAGCTTTTCAAATTTATCTAATGGGGGTATTTTTCACACCACTAATGGGCTGCTCCAGTGATAGGTTTCAATTTTTTTTACTACCAGTTCTGTGGGTGTGGCTTGGTGGGCAGGGCATGGCTTGGTGGGCGTGGCAGGGGAAGAATACTTTAAAATCTCCATTCCCACCCCACTCTGGGGGAAAGTTACTGCAAAATCCCCATTTCCTCCTGATCAGCTGGGACTTGGGAGGCAGAGAATAGATGAGGGCAGGGCCAGTCAGAATTTTTACTACCGGTTCTCCGAACTACTCAAAATGTCCGCTACCAGTTCTCAGAACTGGTCAGAACCTGCTGAAACCTATCTCTGGGCTGCTCCAGCTATGGATAACTACAGTATATGTCCTACTTATACAAGATAGCCATCTAAAAGAAAAACTGTCAGAGGATAATTGTTTATCTGAAGGTGTTCCCCGTGTTAAGAAGTTCACAGTCCAAGATTTAAAGTTTAAAGTGCCATGGAAGGGAATGAATTTGGGGCCTTGAAGTTGCCTAACAAAGATTTAGAGAAGATTTACTTTAATATAGTTATCATTGATCATGGGCTTCTTTTCTACTATGATGGGTCCATGGTATTTCTATTTAAGGATTAAAGTAATTATAACATATCATTCATATATAAATGTACATGTACACTTTATGCCTAAGCTCCCTATCCCTTGTTATATTTATTCTGTGTGGGAATGGAATGATTTATTTCCTAATTATGGGATGGCACGGTTGGCCTTGCAAGCAGGATTACCTTGAGTTCTATGTGAACGACAGATCTAATAAATTAGCAACGTACAGCATAGCACACACATAACATAGCTCTGTCCTTTCATCATATAAACAAGGTTTGTCTGAGGTATAGAGAAATCTTGAGGGCCTATAGATGATGATTGATGGAACCAAATCATGGCATAGCAATAGCAATAGCATTTAGACTTGTATACCGCTTTATAGTGCTTTATAGCCCTCTTTTAAACAGTTTACAAAGTCAGCATGTTGCCCCCAATAATCTGGATCTGCATTTTACCGACCTCTGAAGGATGGAAGGCTGAGTCAACCTTGAGCCTGGTGAGATTTGAACTGCTAAATTGCAGGTAGCCGGCAGGCAGCAGAAGTAGCCTGCAGTACTGTACTCTAACCACTGTGCCACCACGGCTCATATACTTGGATAACCACATTATTTTCACCACAGCATGCATCACCCATTCACTTATTCTCACGTACTGACACCCGCAAACAGGCATAGAATTTTAGGATCACCCTTAAGAGAAGGGTAATGACTGAAATCCATAGGTGGCTTCAGGGCCACAGACTTCCTGTCTGAGATCATCAGTTTAATTATTGTACTAATTGTTGTAATTTGTTCAGATCTAAATAATTCAAAATGCTAATTATTTTGACAAAGATTTTATAATACCTCATTTTGCAGCAATTTACCCATTAATAGCTCAAGAAAGCTGTCAGAACAAGAAGTTGCAAAATGATTCCAATGAGTCCAATCTTTAAAGAAAAGGATGAACTCAAAAGATAAAAACTACTTTTGATCCTACCAAAATCTTGCAGATGACTCACCATTACTGGGCGAGTCAATGTTCTAAAAAAGATGGATGCATTTCCTTTCATCTTTCTAATTTTTTGAAAACGTTTTCTGCACATATCCTGTCAACGTACAGTTTTGAGGGGAAACATTCCAACAGCACTGTAAGTTATCAGAATCTTAAAAAGGAATGAATCTGATGAACTTGTTCACTAAGATAAGGAAGCGCCAGCTGTTCCATTTAACTTGTGTTGGAAGAAATATCCATCTGGTTCAGTTCCAAGCAGGGAGAAAGACACTGAAAACATGGAGGCTGGTTGGAAAGATGGTTTATTGATGGATAGGACTACAAGGCAGCTGACCACATGGAGTGGAGAGTGAGTGTAATGTATTGAGCCTGCTCCTCGAGCAGGCCCCCTAGTGACCGTTGGTGACAGTTGATGAAACGTTCTGTTCACGGATTGGTTAGCCGTTTGACAGCAGCCTATTTAAGAGATGTCAAACAGAGTTCGTTTCTTTTTATCGTTCATCAGTTGCTTGTTGTCAGATTACGTTGTAATTAATAAATAGTTACTTGAGGAGAATACTCTCCAGTTGCTGTTCTTATTATGACCAGTATTTATTAGTGAGGGTTATTTATATCCTCTCTTGTGCCTTGCCCTTGAGCTTCCTGTTCCTGTGCAAGAAATGTATTCTATTGGCTGTAGTCAGACTCCCATGGGGCCATGTGTGGTCATGTTTGTCTGAATCAAGTTTGGTTAAAGCCTGGAGAGTGATGCAATGTCCCCAAGTGATTTTGTAATGCAGTGAGCTCTGCTGCTAGATAATCCTATTATGACCTGGAAGGTCATGTCTTAATCCCATCACGCTGGAGCTGAAGGTCTTTTGTGTTGTAGATTGGCTGGCCCAGTCCTTCTCAATGTGCACCAAATATCTGCTGTGGGCAGGGAGCTGAAGCTCTGAGTTTCTGTCTCCCTTAAGATTTCTTTTTCTCTTTTAGGGGAAATATAATATTCTGGCTTTTTAATATTTCCTAATATTTTATGAAATATTTCCTAAAACATTTCATTCTTCTAGGAGGGGTGGTTGCTAACTTTCTACACTTGGATTGATCAGGGATTGCCAACTCATAAAATAATAATAATAAAAAGAGGGGGGCTGCTAAGAAGACTCTACATTTGTGCGTGAAGTTGCAGGCTATATACCCACACATCTTATACATGTCCATCAGAGGTGGTATTCAGCAGGTTCTAACCAGTTCTGGAGAACCGGTAGCGAAAATTTTGATTAGTTTGGAGAACCGGTAAATACTCCCTCTGGCTAGCCCGGCCCTCATCTATTCTCCGCCTCCCGAGTCCCAGCTGATAGGGAGGAAATGGAGATTTTACAGTATCCTTCCCCTGCCACGCCCACCAAGCATGCCCACCAAGCCACACCCACAGAACAGGTAGTAAAAAAAATTTGAATCCCACCACTGATGTCCATAATATACAATACATTAGCAAAAAATAAATGGAAAATCAAGGAAAGTACAGATTGAAGAAATTAATAGAACTGCCTACTCAAATGCTTTATTAAGGTCTCCCCTGAGCACCATGTATTATTTAATTGCATCCCATTAAATTGCCATGTATCTCCCTTGGCTGAGAGTCAGAGAAAGACTTAAAGTCCTCTAGGCAACTGGCTGTGAGCAGCAAGTTACTGAGGTGGAATAAAGAGTCCTTCAGATCTACTCCAACTGACCACAGGGGGCTTCTTTTCAAACACGGACCCGCTCTCTAAATGCCGCTCAATCCTATGAAGCATAGATGGCAGATAGTTAAAAATCTAGTAACAATTAGCAAGTGATTTCCTGCCTTGAGAAACAAGCTTCCTTGTAAGGGTTGATTTGTGAAAAAGATTATCTTACTGAGTTGGGGAAAAAAATATCTGGTGGCCACAACTAACTCTTAAAACTCCAGGAACTTATAAGCACTTTAAGAGCTGGTTTCTAGGGCAATGTTTATATGCAGTTAGATCTCCGTTCACAATGGCAATTGGGACCAGAATTCCTGTCACCAAGTCATGCAGCTGTAAAGTGCCACATGATGTTACCATGGTAGAGAGGGTCAGATCCCCAGTAAAGTGTGCAATAAAAGTTCAATTAAATTTCAGGCTGTAGGAGAAGACTATAAACTCTTTAGCTTCTGAAATTGTAACCCCGAACGTAAGACAAAGCACAAGTCATAAACAGGAAAGATTTGCACATCCTACAGCTAAAAATGTATTGCTGAGACAAGAAGTGGATTGTCCAATGGCGACGTGTACTATTGGGAGCTATTCTGTAGCCCTGCTGAAAGGACACCTAGGAAAATGTTGTGATTAATTTATGTACAAGTTTGGAACATTGGTGCGGCATTTATGAATATTGTGAAAGCATCATTGTAAGTGGTGGGGAAGGATATCTTGTGAGCCTTGACGTTGAATATGATGTAACTTGTGGTAAATGCTGTGTATAATCCACCAGTAAATAGAATAGAATAGAATTTTTTATTGGCCAAGTGTGATTGGACACACAAGGAATTTGTCTTGGTGCATACGCTGTCAGTGTACATAAAAAGAAAAGATACATTTGTCAAAAATCATAAGGTACAACACTTAATGATAGTCATAGGGTACAAATAAGCAATCAGAAAACAATATCAATATAAATCGTAAGGATACAAACATTGGGTGGGATTACACAGGATTTAAGAAAGACCTGTGTCCTTCTGGGAAGAATAATGTACAGGTAGTCCTCGACTTACGACTACAACGGAGCCCAAAATCTCTGTTGCTAAGTGAGACAGTTAAGTGATTTTTGCCCCATTTTACGATCTTTCTTGCCACATTTGTTAAGTGAATCATGGCAGCTGTTAAGTTAGATACACAGTTGTTAAGTGAAGTGGGCTACCACCTTGATTTTGCTTGGCAGAAGATCAGGAAAGGGGATCATGCGATTCTGGGATAATGCAACCGTCATAAATATGAGTCAGTTGCTAAGCATTTGAATCTTGATCACACGATCATAGGGATGCTGCAGTGGTTGTAAGTCTGAAAAATGGACATAAGTCACTTTTTCCGGTGCCGTTGTAACTTTGAATAGCCTTGAAATGAGCTGTCATAAGTCAAGGACTATCCATAAAACATTGTACAATTTCTCTGTGTTCAAAGGGCACGCTGGCATCGGAACCCAGTGTTGAGCAAGGACAACAACCATGTCACTCAGCAACAACAGTTCTGGTAATCTCTAGTTCCCATTGTTAAGTGGATCTGAGCAGATAGTTAATCAAAGCCACATGTGATTGTGACTTCCAACTTTCTGCCAGTTTCCCCATTCACTTTCTTTATAGGAAGCTGCCAGGAAGTGTCGGAAATCACAATTACATGACCACAGTTTGCTGCAACAAACCTGTGTGGTGGTCAGAGAGGCTGGACTATGATCACCTTATCATGGGGACACTAACTGGCCAGACCTCTTAGGACCAATTGTAACTATGGCTCATTCAGCACCGTTATAAGTCTGAATGGCCACTAAATGAATGGTTGTTAAACTGTATTAGTTTTCTGTTATTTTTGCCTTCCTTCCTCCTACTTGTTAATCCACCAGATTAACCAGCTGTTAAGAATTAGATGGCGAAAAACAGTAAGATTGAATTGCTCCAGTATGCAGTGGTTTTGGATTTGCAAGTCTTATGATTCAGGAGACATGCCATCTTTGTTTCCAAACGGAGCTCCACTCCCCCATTCAGAGGAATTCGGTTTTTTTGCAACTTGGGGGTCCTCCTAGACCAGGGGTCTGCAACCTTAAACCCTCAAAGATCCATTTGGACCCATTTCCCACAGAAAAGAAAACACTGGGAGCCACAAACCTGGGTGGGTGTGGCCAACTCAACGTCATTCACTTCCACCAGTCACATGACCCCTCCCTAGTCACGCCTACCCAGCTAGTCATTAGGACAGAAAACCAGTTGTTGAAAAACACAGGGAATCACAAACCCTTTTGATCTCTCGATCTTGATCTCTCCCTCCCTCCCTCCCCCCTCTCTCTCACCCCCTCTCTGTATCTCTCTATGTCTGTCTCTCTCCCACTCTCTCTGTATCTCTCTGTCCTGGCTGCTTCTCCATCTCCCACCATCACCCTTACCTTCTCAGACCAGGCAAGGAGTGACTGGGAGGGGAGGGGGAGGGGAGGGACCAGCCAGTGGTGGGATCACTTGACATGGAGCCACAGCAGAGGGCCCAAAGAGCCGCATGCGGGTCTGGAGCCACAGGTTGCTGACACCTGTCCAAGACTCAACCAAAACAATACAAGAGCACACAATAGATACAAACTCATGGTAAACTGATCCAAACTTGATTGCAGAAAATACAACTTCAGTAACAGAGTTGTCAACGCTTGGAATGCACTACCTGACTCTGTGGTTTCTTCCCCAAACCCCCAAAACTTTACCCTGTCTACTGTCGACCTCACCCCATTCCTAAGAGGAATGCGTACATAACTCCTGCTCCAACAACAGGAGTCAGCTGTAGCGAAGTGGGACTTTCGCAAAGTTTATTATTATTTATTTTAAAGTTATACATTGTGTGCAAGTTGTAGCCATTTCCGAATTGTGAGGCCTTACTTTTTTATTTTTATTTATTTATTTTATTTTGTCAAGCATGTATTTGATAACAGATACAAGAGTAAACATGATTATGAATACATGAAATGGATACGAATAAAAGGAAACATTAGGACAGGGACAGTAGGCACGCTGGTGCGTTTATGCACACATTCCTCTTAGGAATGGGGTGAGGTCGACAGTAGACAGGGTAAAGTTTTGGGGGTTTGGGGAAGAAACCACAGAGTCAGGTAGTGCATTCCAAGCGTTGACAACTCTGTTACCGAAGTTTTATTTTCTGCAATCAAGTTTGGATCAGTTTACCATGAGTTTGTATCTATTGTGTGCTCTTGTATTGTTTTGGTTGAGACTGAAGTATTCATTGAGAGGTAGGACATTGTAGCAGATGATTTTATGTACTACGCTTAGGTCAGACCGAAGTTGGTGAAGTTCTAAATTGTCTAAGCCCAAAATTTTGAGTCTGGTGGCATAAGATATTTTGTTGCAAGTAGAGGATTCGAGGACTCTTCTCGTGAAATATCTCTGGACTCGTTCGATTTTATTAATGTCCGATATGCAGTGCGGGTTCCAGACAGATGAGCTGTATTCAAGAATTGGTCTGGCAAAAGTTTTGTATGCCCTAGTTTGAAGTTCAATATTACCGGAGAAGAAGCTTCACAAGATTAGGTTAAGATTAGGTTAAGTTAACAACTTAATACTTGTTTAGCAATGCTGTTAAAGTGAGCTCTGGCACTTAAATCATTTGAGATGATTTAAGGTCTTTGACAGTGTAAGGGTTGTCTGCTAGGTCGTATCCACCCAGCTTGTATTTTGTGTTCTGATTTTTTTTGCCAATGTGTAAGACTTACACCTTGTAAGTCTTACACATACACATACTTACACTCACTCTAGTCACCTTGTGTTTGGACAGCTGTAATGCGTTGCTTGTAGGGATGCCCTTAGAGAACATTCAGATACTACATCTGGAACAGAATGCATTTACCCAGCAGTGATGTGTATATTCTTGCATATTTGGGTGATCATATTGCTTAGGAGCTGCACCTGGGGTGAAATCCAGCAGGTTCTGACAGATTCTGGAGAACCAGTAGCTGAAATTTTGAGTAGTTTGGAGAACTGGCAAATACCACCTCTGGCTAGCCTCAGAGTGGGGTGAGAATGGAGATTTTGCAATATCCTTCCCCCAGGAGTGGGGAGGGAATGGGGATTTTGCAGTATCCTTCCCCTGCCATGCCCACCAAGCCACACACCCATCAAGCCATGTGAACAGAATTGGTAGAAAAAAAATTGGATTTCACCACTGAGCTGCACTGATCGCCAGGTGGCCTCCAGGTGCAAATGAAGGTTTTGTTTGTCATTATTGTAGGTACTATGTGGTTCTAGAACTGGTTATTTCAGGGATTGTCTTCTCCCATATTCATCTGCCTACCCTCCAGAGCCCATCCTTCAGTGCTGCCATCTGACGGGGTCTGGAAGTGGGCTTTTTCCAATAGCCTTTCCTTCATTCTGGAATTCTTTTTCCATAGAGATTCAGCCCTGTAGACACCCACAGAGATGGTCTTGAGGAAATATTCAGAAGCTACTACAAAAAACAAAATCCCTTGAGCCCTGGGAAAGTGGTAATATTCAGAAGACAGTCGGGTAGAAGGGGAAGAAAATCACTCAGAATAGCAAGATGCTTTTTCATTTAGCCTATCTCAGTAAAGCTTTGTTCAAGTCTCCCTGCAGAGTCTGTTTTCCGATCCAGACAAACTTGAAAGGCTGATAGTCCCTCCTGGGATTTAGAAAAGCTGTTTAGGCTCACTTGTTTTATATAACATAGGAGGGAAAGATGCTTTGATTAGAAAGGGAGGTATGAGTCACAATTATTCTTTTGCCTATTTTAAGTTTTTATTCTAATTGGTTTGCTTTTGTGTTTTTGTTTTCCTTTCTTGTTTTACACAGATGTTTTATTTTCATTTGGGACTGGGCCACATTCAAATTAAGTAAATTTTTAAAAAATCTCAACCAATTTTTAAGTTATAGTCAGCACACAGAAATACCATTAATTAAACAAAATTGACAAAAGATTAAAAAGGTGAATCTCTGGATTAAGTTATAATAGCCTGGAGAAGGTGTCAAATTACCCATCCAGTATGCTGGTGTCTGCCTTCTTGATTGATTGAATATGGATCAAACCATGATCTCTTTCAGAAACTGCAAGCTCAGAGCATAGTATGAGCCAGCAGTGTACAGCAGCTGCCAAAAAAGCCAACACAGTTCTAGCTTACCTTCTGAGTTACTGTTGGGGAGTAACATAGCTGAGGCGTGGCAATTCACTCTGCCACGCGAATCAGCTGTGTGTCAGCATTCCAGAAAAACCCCAACTCCAAGTAAAGACTCCGAAGCAAGCATTTTTCAAAGTTCTATTTACTAGAATAGGTAAACTGGCACATCTGGGAAAACCCAAATCTGAGAGGTCCGGGTTTTCCCTAAGTAAATCAAAACCCCCTAAACCATCCCCTCACTCCTCAGTCGATCACATGCTCCAATCAACCGCCATCCCATCTCGAGACATTACTCTGACCACTCCTTCTCCAGATGCAGGATCTCCCTGATCTTGACTGACAGGAAGAACACTATTATGTCTACAGACAACCCCTCTACTAAATCCCCCCTCCTACTTTCCCACACAATGAGCAGGTGGCAGCATGGAAGCTTCCGGCCTAATATGGCTTCCAAAGCTGACACTAAAATATAGGTCAGTAAAGCGCAGGGGCGGGCAGGCGGGCCCACCTGATCATTGAAACAAACCAGTTCACTCCCAGCTGATCGTCAGAGCTACCAGTTCACAAACCAGTCCAAACCGGTAGAATCTCACCCCTGAATAAACTTTTGTTCCAATGCTTGCACATTTCTTCATATCTGTTAGGACATGTCAGTCCTATAAAACAGAGGTTGTTTACAGAGAATGAGTTATCTTTTTCATTCAGTTTGCCTACTGCCTACTGAGGACTGATATTCTTCACGATTCCAGATTCAATAATTTTGAAATGGGAAAAAAGCCACCCACTACAGGGGAGGTATAAATCCTGTTGAAGAAGAGAATTCCCATGTGTGAAAGGCATTCAGAGAATGCAGCAACATTTTGTCTCTCTGGAATATCATACAAAATAACAGTCTGTGTTTTAAATCACATCAATATACTCATTATTTCAGTATGGAGATTCATTTTGTTTACTGGCCATTGTAGATAGGAAGGCATTTCAATTCTCTTCTCAGAAATCCACGTTAAAATCTCAAGTGTCCTGGATTTCATTTACTAACAAAAAATCTGCATAATTATGTGCAATAACGCAGCCAAATTCTTTTCAGTAAATAATTTCAAAGAGAATACAGTTCACGTCATTCTCTAGGACTCACTGTATCCATTATTGTTTCTTTTTTAAAGGTTCCACAGTGAATTATAAATTTCACACAATCTCACTCTTTTCATAGCCACAAATAATGTTGTATTCTTTTCAATTAAAAACAGTTCATTTTCCGATTCTTCTCCTGCTACGTTAATTTATTAGACGATACCATTGCTATACATGATGTGTTTTCAAGTTGAAAGTGCTATAGATGTTGTTCTCAAGAAATTTACACCAGCAGTTCTGAAGTTAATGATAAGGAATCAGCCGGGGTGTGTGTGTATCTTTAACAGGATACCTGAGCCAGTGGTGGAATTCAAATTTCTTTACTACCGGTTCTGTGGGTGTGGCTTGGTGGGACATGGAGTGGCTTGGTGGGCGTGGCTTGGTGGGCATGGCAGGGGAAAGATACTGCAAAATCCCCATTCCCTCCCCACTCCTGGGGGAAGGATATTGCAAAATCTCCATTCCCATCCCACTTTGGGGCCAGCCAGAGGTGGTATTTGCTAGTTCTTCAAACTACTCAAAATTTCCACTACTGGTTCTCCAGAACCTGTCAGAACCTGCCCTGACCTGGGCCTGTAGGATGAAAGATTGAAGGGTTCAATGTCCTTTCCCAAGCCCACTCCTGTGTGCATGTCCCATCTCTATGTCCTGCGTTTTAGTTAATGTTGCCTTCACCTGTGGTTACGATCGATGCCCGGCAAACATGAAGAGACTGGAAACAAGGTTTTCCTTGGGATGAATGCCCCGAACAAACGTCAGGCATCCCTTTTATTAAGAATCAAAGCAGGAAGCGATACATGATACAAGGGCTCATGCCCAGGACACTGCCAAGAACATTTTGAACCGTGTGCATACTTGTTGACAACTAAGAACAGGATTCGGTAAGCTGACTCGCCTTGGATACATCGACATCAGCAGAACTGGTTTACTTCAGATAACCTTGACTAGACTAGCAATGGTCATTCCCACATTCACCTACCTCAGAGGGAGAGGCATATACTTGGAAAGGCATTTCCTTAGGGGGAAAAAATATAAACATCCATTTTCAATTTCAACTTACTGTAAAACATTCATTGGCAAAGGAGATAAAAATACAGAGCTCCTTCAAATGTAGCATCTGGCAAGGCTCTCCCACAGAGGAACTATAAAGGACAATGCAACTACTGAGTTCATCCCAGGATGACAGATCTGTTAAACAGAAGCAACTTGGAGCCAAGTTTCATAAAAACGCATGAGCTTGAACATACAAATATCAGAGACAAAAATGTATTAATTAGACACAGAAATTAAACCGATAAAATGCTATTTAAAGCTAAGGAGAAATTTCCTGACAGTTAGAACAATTAATCAGTGGAACAACTTGCCTCCAGAAGTTGTGAATGCTCCAACACTGGAGGTTTTTAAGAAGAGATTGGACAACCATTTGTCTGAAATGGTATAGGTCAGCGATGGCTAAACTTTTCCGGACCCAAGTGCCCAAAGCGCTTTCGAACCACCAAAACGCAATGCATATGTGGCCCCCGTGCATGTGCCCCACCCCCACACATGCATATGCGGCCCTCCTGCATGCCCCCCCCCCCCCCCCCTCCATATGGGCCCCCCCTGCACCCCCCCCGCCCCCCCCCGTGCAGGTGCACATGCCCCCCACACACATGCCCCCCCATATATGTGCGGCAGAGACCCAAAAATCAGCTGGCTGGTGGGAGGTGCGCACACATACGCAGCAGAGCTGAACTGGGGCGACGGCTCGGGTGTCATCAGAGAGGGCGCTGCGTGCCACCTCTGGCACACGTGCCATAGATTCGCCATCATGGGTATAGATTTTCCTGCCTAAGCAGGGGGCTGGATTAGAAGACGTCCAAGGTCCCTTCCAACTCTGTTGTTCTGTTCTGTTCTATTCTTATTCTTATTCTTATTCTTATTCTTATTCTTATTCTTATTCTTATTCTTATTCTTATTCTTATTC
>WNWU01000007.1:28278907-28304622 GCA_012654045.1 Ptyas mucosa
TATTCTTATTCTTATTCTTATTCTTATTCTTATTCTTATTCTTATTCCTAGCCAAGAACTATTAGTAAAATAGAATAGGGGTCCCCAACCTCTGGTCCATGGACCACTCCTGGGCCATGGTATGCCAGCAACTGGACCGCACAAACACCAAAGCCCCATTCGCAGGATGCAGGCAGCATGAAAAACCATGGCTCCTCCAGTCCATGGAAAAAACCTTTCTCGATGGAACCAGTCCCTGGTGCCCAAAAGGCTGCAGGCCTCTGCTTTAGAAGAAAAAGAAAAGTTAGCTAACCTTAGAACAGGTGTCTGTCTCTGTGCCAGTTTGTTACCTGAGAAATTGAAACCTTCTTCAAAGTTCAGCTTACTTTTGAAACTCAGGGTAGGTTTTAAATCCCACTCATTTCCAGAATCTCAACCAGCAACCTTTGCGTGATATTAAAAGGAGAAGCTCTTTTTCTGATTAGCAGAGAGAATGTCAAACTCTTGACAGTCAAGTGTGCCCAAAGAAATGACTTTTATAGAGGCTTCTCTAACCAGATTGATTAAAAGAGGTGAGGGAAGGATTACGATACAGAAATCTTAACAGAATATCTTCACCTTTACACCCAATTTATATTGGCCACTTTGCTAGAGCATCCTTCATCCTTTTAGTAATAATCCTTTCATAAGCAGGACTGAGCTGGACATTCAATTTTCAAATACAGAAGAAGGTGTAGATGACCAGATGGAGAAAATTATGATACAATATGCTAAATTTAAATCAAGGAGCACTTCCAAATCACCACCTATTTCTTTCACAGCTTTCAGTGAAAACGGCAAATTATTCCTGCTTTGACTCCATTGTTCCCGGAGAAACAAAATCCTTCATCTCTTTTCCGTAAAATAAAGAAATGTTTTTGTTTGCTTGCACCTTCTTTTTTTCTTTTTCTTGTACACATTTCACTAATTGTAGGTTTAAAAAATCCTAGTAGCTCCTATGAAGGAGTGCCACAAAGCCATCGGTCTACCTTGCTCCTTAAAAGATCTGCTAAGGCAGTGGAAGTCTAGTAACGGAGAGACACAATGAAGCAAGAGTTGGTGCAAATAGGACAGAGGTGAAATCCAGCAGGTTCTGACAGGTTCTGGAGAACCGGTAGCGGAAATTTTGAGTAGTTCGGAGAACCAGCAAATACCACCTCTGGCTGGCCCAAGAGTGGGATGGGAATGGAGATTTTGCAGTATCCTTCCCCTGCCACACCCACCAAGCCACACCACGCCCACCAAGCCACGCCCACAGAACCAGTAGTAAAAAAATGTGAATTTCACCACTGAAATAGGGTAACAGTTCATCACTACACACATACATGCCAGCCTCATTCAGCTTTAAATATAGAGTATTTTTTTTAAAAAGTCTCAGTTCTGAAAACTCTAAATCGCCAAGACAGTCAACATAAGAAAGTGCTTAAGCACAGTTGTATGTTCACTTGAATTCATCAGGATCATTTAGTATAATCGAACTTTACAATATTATTATTATTATTATTATTATTATTATTATTATTATTATTATTAATTTAATTTGTATACCGCCCTTCTCCCAATGGGACTCAGGGCGGTGAACAGCCAAAATTAAAATACGTATAAATACAAAAGTTAAGATAGTTAAATATGACTTTATGATATGTATTGAGTATCACTTTTTCAGGACCTTCTTACCAGCTAACCCTCCAGTTACACCGATTAAAGGAAGGTAAATACTGACACAATTGTGTTCCTTCTTTAGTGTAATACAGTGGCTTTTAGTGCGAGTCACAATTTGGATGATTTTCATTCAAATCCTAACTCAAGTTTATTTTCAGTTCAGCTCCTGTACCGAAGCAAATGCTGCAGGAACATTTTGTTCCCCCTATGTTTTCAGGAGGAAATGAGACAATTTACTTTTGGCAAGTACTTCCCTGGCATCCTACCTGCAACTTCTTGGGAGGATTTACCCTCTTACGATTACATGTTGGCTCTCTTTAGTCTTCAGGCGGGATGGTTTTGTTGCTCCCTCGTAGCATTTTTTTTTTCCTCCTGTGAAAATAAGATAACAAAGATAGTTTTATTTTGCCTTTTCAATTCAAGAAGAGAGGTCCACTAGTGAACAAGGTGGGCCTTTACTGAAATCTATCAGATGTCCATCTACAGCTGTTCTGTCCCCTCCCTGCTTCAGGAGCCCAGACAAGCACACACACAAACAGAAGTGTACGAAAGTCGTTTATTCACCATTCATAAACAACAAGCTGGCAGCGAGCCCGAGAGAGATAAAGACAGCTGTTATTTTGAGTTGCCATGGCCAGTCCCTGATAAGGCTCTCCGGCATGTCCAAAAACAAACAGTCTTAAGGTTAGCAAACACTTATCTGATGCAGTACTTCAGGAAACAAGCAGCCAAGTTAATAATTTGTTCGTCACAAAAGCCAGCAAGGTAAGGTCAGCTCCTTTTATACCTTGTGGGGCGTTGGCTTTGTGACTCATCACCTCGTGCTCGGCCCCACCCACTCCTTTGCTGAGCCCGTCTCTCTAATTGTCGCCACCTGGGATTAATCCACTCCCTCTCCTCATTAACGTCTGACTCAGAGGAGCTTTCCTCCTCAGGGCTTTCAGCTGGGGCCTGGGGTGGTGCCAAACCAGACGGGCCAGGAGAGGGGGGCCTTGCCTCCTCCTCCTCTTCACTTTCGGAGGGTTCTTCCTCCGAAGGTCCGGGCTCAGGAGCCGAAGACACAACAACAGCCTAAGGCAATGATGCCGTGACGTGCCGTGACGTGCCAAAAGCAGGTGGGTGTGGGGGGGTTGTGGGCACGCATGCCCACACCCATAATTCAATGCACCCTGCCCCCTCGCATGCGCACGCAGCTCCCCCATGCGACCTCTGTTTTCGGCACATGATGGCCTGGTGGGCCAGGTAGGTCCGTTTTTTCCTCTCCCCAGGCTCCAGAGGCTTTCTAGGAGCCCAGGGAGGGCAAAAACAGCCTTCCCCACCCCCCCACCCCCCGGAGGTCCTCCAGAGGCCAGAAACAGCCCAGAAGACCCAAAAATCAGCTGACCAGGAGCGCTGATTTCATGAAAATCAGCACACTGGAGCTGAGCTAGGGCAATGCTTGCGTGCCCACAGATATGGCTCTGTGTGTCATCTGTGCCACGCATGCCATAGGTTCACCATCACAGGCCTAAGGTGAAGGACGATCCACCCTCGGCCATGGCTTTTACCTGCTGTTTCAGGCCATGTGTCCAAAAGGAGCCCTAGGTCAAGCACTCCTTCAGAACGAGCACTATTCCATCAACGGCAACTTATTTGGACCAATTTTAAAGAAGTATTCCAATCAGAGGTGGTATTCAGCCAGTTCAGACCGAGTTGGGCGAACCAGTAGTGACAATTTGAATTGGTTCACAGAACCAGTAAATACCACCTCTGACTGGCCCCGCCCAAGCCTGTCCGCTGGCTTGCTCACCCCCCTCCATCTGCTCACCGCTCACCCCACCCACCTGCTCACCGCTTGCCCCATCTGCCCACCTGCTTCTCGACCTGCCCACCCCTACCCTATATATGTTGCCTTTGCCACATGACTCAGCTAATTGCCTCGCCAGTCACCTCCACGCCTTGCCCGCTCTGCTCAGCTCACCAAAGGTAAGCATGCTGCCCGCTCACCCTTTGTCTTGGGTCAGGGGCCAGGGCCAGGGATGCACCATTCCCTGAGGCCCCAGAGCCTCCACTCACTCACTGCCCAGCTCAGCTGATCGGGAAATGAGCCATTCCCCCAGCTCTGGCCTTGTCACTCACCTACCTTCTGTTCCGGCTGCCTTGGGGGGAGGAACTGTGAGGGTCAGCCGCCTTTTGCGGGAAGCCTCCAGACGCCAGTCGTTTTTGGTTGCCTTCCGGGCAGCTCCGCTGCGACACCATCCCTCCAGTGCAGCAGACTGTTCTGCTGGCTGGGTCGAGCCGTAAGCGGCACTGGCAGGCAATGGAGTGCACATGCCTGGTGCGAAGAACAGGGCAGCAACTGTGGCGGCGTTCACAGGACAAGTCCTGTGACAAGTCCCATTACCATCACCACCGTCACCACCCTGTTCGTGCCAGCCACACATGTGCACCTCATTGCCTGCCAGTGCCGCTCGCAGCCAGACCTGGCCAAAAGAACAGCTTGCTGCACTGGAGGGACAGCATCGCAGCGGAGCTGCTTGGAAAGCAGCTGCCAGCTGCTGTCTTTAAGGTATTTTGACACGGGGGGGGGGAAGGGGAGGACCTTAAAGGGACAGACCGCAGGAACTGCCTTCCGTGCAGCTCTGCTGCCAAGGGAGGCAGAAAAGTTTGGCTTCTCTCTGCCGCAGCATTCAACATGCCTGCTTCTCTCCTCCTTCTTGGCCTCATACACACAGAGCAAACATGAGAAGGAAGCGAGAGGCAGCGAGGTTGAACGCTAGAAGACTTGGCTGAATTTTTCTGTTGATTCTGTGGGCATGCCTTAGTGGGGTGGTGCCGCCCCACCTTACTGTGAGTGATGTCAAGTTGGACACGCCCACTCAGTCACATGACACCCCCATCAAGCCACGCCCATCAAGCCACACTCACAGAACTGATAGGGGAAAAATTTGAATACCACCACTGATTCCAATGCTTACTGGGAACAAGTAGTTCAGTCTTGGCAGAGCTTGGTCAGCTTGTTTCTTCTAATCCAGATTCTGATTGCATCCAGGCACCAATTTAGGACTCCCACAGCATTCATCTTAGCCTGGGGCAGCAACATATAATTGCGTGTCATCAGCATATTGGCAACACCTCACCTGAACCAGCAGGCAGCCTCTCCCAACACAGCATGTAGGTGTTAAATAGTAAGGGAGAATCCAAACATCATGATGTCTGCTCATTTTCTTGGCCAACAGTTTGAATCTTCCCTTGAGTGTTAATCAGCTGGCCTTGCTAACAGATGGTCCAACAGCTGTGGACTTATGTAGAACCCTTGCTATGTATCAGGAAAGGGAAGGGATGTTCAGTCTGGAGCCAAAAGCAAAGTTGGGGGAGGGGAGAAAAACCAGTAGTGATAAATTGTCTCTAATCAGAATCACTGGCAGTGAAGAGCAAAAGGCTCAGAGACAGCTTTGTGGTAGATTAGTGCAGCTATTGCTTCTGTCAGAGTTGCCCAAATCTACATCCTACCATCTCTATTGAAGGGGTCAGTATCTTGTAGCAAAGGTTGTCATAAGAAAAAAGTATTTTGCAGAGCAGCTGTAGAGGGGGTGGCAGAACTCTGGGGGCAGAGTTAAAAGAGAGATTAGTCTAGAATTCTACTGTAAGTAGCTACAAGTGGATTAAGTCAGGAATTCTAGGCTGATCCCTCTTTTAACTCTGCCCCCAGATTCTGCCACTCCTTTTCCTGTAGCAATAATGGGCTGTGGGCTAATTTGTTTGTTTTACATTTAGAATATACTAAGATGCATTGCTTAAAAAAAGACTCTGCTATATTCCATTGGAGCGAATTATTGACTTGGGCAGTATTTGAAAACTGTCCACACAATTTAAGATTTTTATTTTACATACTCTGTAAAGTGTACAGAGTATGAGGGGCAGAATTGGTTCAGTGACATCATATCGTCATCGCTACCGGCTTGGGCCGAACCGGGAGAAACCCATCACTGGTATGTACTGTTCCAAAGTGCTTTACAGCACTCTCTGGGCACTTGATAATATCAACATATTGGCCTCAACAATCTGGATCCTCATTTTACTGACCTCGGAAGGATGGAAGGCTGAGTCAACTTTGAACTGGTCAGGATCAAACTCCTGACAGTAGGCAGAGTCAGCCTGCAATACTGCATTCTAACTACTGTGCCACCACTAAATAAATAAAAAGGTCAAGTTTTCCCTGTGAGTTATGTCTGACTCTAGGGCATGATGCTCACCTCCATTTCTTGGCCGAGGGAGTAAACAAATAAATATAAGTCATATATTCAACTATGTTGAATGGTTGAATGCATTAGCAAATTAAAGAATAGTTGCTTCCAGTCAGACTCAGCTATGCTGCTAATGGTTCAAGATTTTCCACAAGACATCTGGAGATCAATGGGGCATTGATCTGTTTTTATTTATTTGTAATTGTTGCTCTCCATTATTCCTTATTTTGCATGATGGACATTTTAATTTATATTGTGATTTTATTCTTCTTTTCATCCCAGATAGATTCAGCAGCATGCAAATCTAATAAACTATCTAATAAAAGAAAAAATAAAAATGATAGTTAAGAATGCTAAACTTGCTGACACTCTAATGTGGTACACCATGGCGATATTTCAAAACATTGTAAAAGAGATGCAGAGGAAAAAATTAACTATCTCTCTGAAAAAAATGTATGTCTAATTTATTTATGTATGTGATTTATTGTAGGCCATTTTGTCACTTTTATGCCATAAGCAGATATTTGTGCCTCAGCAACTTTTTTACAAAAAGTGCAGAGAATAAAGATGAGCTTGGAGTTCAACTACATAGCATATTAAACCATGGTTCTGCTGAGAAATGAATTTTCCCCTTTCTGGCCGACAGTCAGTATGAAATTCTGGAATATGATAGATACCTTTTGCCTTATATTGGGATCCTGATAGAATTATATTTTAGTAATGCCACTTTCTCCCCTATGGACAACCAAGATGTCTTGAGTCTTGTTATCTGCACCTCTATAACTGTCTGGTTTGGTTCTGCAACCCAACAAGACAGACACAGACTTCAGAGAATAATTAGAACTGCAGAAAAAACTATTGCTACCAACCTGCCTTCCATTGAGGACCTGTATACTGCAGGAGTCAAACAGAGGGCTGTGGAAGACTTCCGGTGGGACTGCGACATTGCCGGACACTTCTTTTTGAAGTGCCAGCCCAGGGCTTCGTAGAACTGCAAGAACAGCGACTATCGGCTGTCTTGCGGTTTGAAAACTTTCCCCCTGGTATGAGGGGGGAAAGTGAGTAGACGGGTGGGGTAGAGCTCCCTAAGAGTGCCAGATTTTACCCATAATCTGGCGCTCGATGATGAGAGCTCCCCGTTAAGCCTGTCAGTACTCCGGACCCTGGATGCCTCTGCTTTGCAGAGTTAGATGTCGTTACCATCCCAGCAACCAACTTTAAACAGATATTCTTTGAATCAAGCTGGCGGAGCACAAGCAGTATGAATGAAACAGCAAGTATTTTTTTTTCTTTTAACTCCAAAGATTTACTTTCTTTAAAAGATTCTTCCTAAGCTAAAAGTGAAAGCAAGATGGCATTTGAGTTTTAACGGGGCGTGAAGAAGTGAAAGCTAAAAGTAATTATTGACAAGCCCCTGTTTGAAACGTAAAACTCCTTTTTGAAAAGTGGATGAAACAAGAAAGGATTTAATAATAATAATTGAAGCAGCAATACAAATTACAAATTGTAAAGGGTCCTCTTTTTTCCTTCTTGAAACTCCTTTTTTTTTCTTCCTTTTTTTCTGTCTTTCTGGAAGGGAAGGAAGAAGGGGGGCAAGATGGCTGGTCTTTTTGAAAGCAAAGAAAGCAAAGGAGGGTTAATTAACCCTCAATGGTCTGATTTTGAGGAAGCTTTGAGTTCAATTACCCCTGCTTTATTGAAAAGAATTGATACTATATTTCAAGCTTCTCAAGCTGGAAACAATGAAATACATGGAAATACTGAGTTGCAATCTAGCAGTGGGGGATTGAATGAAGAGTTGGGAGATGTAAAAAAACAACAACAGATCATAGCAGTTTTTACTGAGGAGAGAAAGATGAATGCTGTGCAGAATAAGGAGCAAGAAATTTTGCAAGCTGATGAAATTTTGGTTCCACGAAATTTTTTTCATAAAACTCATTCTGCATTTAAAGAGTTGTTTCCAGAAGAAGCTACATTTCTGCAAAAATTTTATAATATGCAATCCCAAAAACCGCAAAATTTTATTGGAGTTAAAAAAGGCAGAGGGATCAAAGTTAAGAAGAAAGTTCGTAAAAAGGAAAAGAAGAAAGACTGGAGAAATGGAAAATAACCCTGCTTGATGAGATGATGGTCCTTAAAAAGTATTGTTTAACTGTTTAAAGATTTTGAATTTTTTGGAAAAAGAAAAAAAAACAGACAGCAGCTTAATGCCAGTTAACTAAGCGATGAGCGACGATGAGGAGGCAACCTACAGCTGTATTGGAATATTTGAGAAGAATAAACAGATCACAGCAATGCTGGTGTGTTGGGCTGTGAAATATGCCCTGACTTGAATGATTTGGATTATTTTATTAAGGACTGTAACAAATTTGGACTTAATTGCAATCGCAGAAGTTTTATTGAATATAGCAAATTGAAGTCTCCTGCTTGATGGTAATGAATATAAGGCAAAAGGACTATGGACCTAGGGCAATTGCAGTTGATCTGGTGGTTTCCCTAATACGTCTGATGAATTTATTAATCTAATTTTTGACTGGATTTGATGGATACCATTTCAAATATAATTACAAAGTCACTCAGGGGGCTTTTTTTTATATAAAGAAGCAATTTTTATTTAGGTGGGTAGATGCAAATGAAGATATCTTATATGCTGTTGGAAGATGTGAAGACAAGAAGATTAGCAATTGGTTCAATCTAGTATGAAGAATTTAAATGATTGATAAAGTTCTTAAATGATGTTCTTAGTTGATTTGTTAATATGTATTGATAAATTAATAAGAGGTTTGATTATTAATTAAAAAATTATTATTATTATTATTTCTTATTTAGTGTTTTAATTATAATTGGACCTTGATGGTTTAAAAGTGGAGGACGGAAGAGTTTATATAGTATTTTTTTTTAAATCTGGGGTTTTTTGAATGAGGGTTTCCTTTTTTGTTGTTGTTGTTGTTGTTGTTTTGTTTTAAATGAAAGAAGTTATAAAATATTTTGTTAAATTGTATAGACCTAATAATTTGTTAAGTAACAATTAGCTAAATTGAGTAATGATAGGTTTGATTAGGTAATACTTAATTGTTTTATTAATTGCTGTAATTATAAATGGATATTAATTTTGTTGAATTAGATGGAATAAGGAGAAAGAAGACTTGCTTTCCTTTTATCTATTTGTTTAATGATCATGATTATAATGAGTGTGAAATGGAGTTTAATTTAGAGAATTTAAGCTGTATTTTATTTTGTACTCGCTCTGGGAAGTCGGGGGGGTGGTTGGGGAGGGGGGAGAAAATGTATGTAAAATTTTTAAAACTTTTTCAATAAAAAAAAAAAAGAGGGCTGTGAAAATGTTTACAGATCCCTCACATCCTGGATATAAACTATTTCAACTCCTACCCTCAAAACGACACTATAGAGCACTGCACACCAGAACAACTAAACACAAGAACAGTTTTTTCCCAAACGCCACTACTCTGCTAAACAAATAATTCCCTCAACACTGTCAATCTACTTACTAAATCTGCATCTTCTCATCGTTCCCATCACCCATCTCCTTCCACTTATGACTGTATGACTGTAACTCTGTTGCTTGTATCCTTACAATTTATCTTGATATTGTTTCCTGATTGCTTATTTGTACCCTATGACTATCATTAAGTGTTGTACTTTATGATTCTTGATGAACGTATCTTTTCTTTTATGTAGAAAAGCATATGCACGAAGACAAATTCTTTGTGTATCCAATCACACTTGGCCAATAAAAAACTCTTCTATTCTATTCTATTCTATTCTATTCTATTCTATTCTATTCTATTCTATCCCACATATAAAAGGATTAAGGTTCCTTGCCCCCAATTGCATGCTACCTAATTACCTGATGATTTTACACTATATACAATTTGACTTGACAATGGAACTAAAAAGAACAAAAAGAATCATGCCTATATCTTTTCTAGGGAAGAGAGTTAACCTATTCCTCTACATTCTCTTCAACCAGAATGCTTCTCATACTTAAAGAAGAGAATATTGTAGCTTAGGGTTCAACTATGTGTAGTCCTGGGTGCTTTCTGAGCTTGGTTGTTTTCTTCAAATGTTTCATTTCCCAACTAGGTAACAAAAATCAGTGCTACTGGAAAAGTTTTACCTACATACTCTGATACATTATCTAGTTGGGTGATGAAATATCTGCAAGAAAATAACCAAATTCAGAGAGCATCAAGGACTGCATGCCTCTCATTATTTGTTGGCTACTCAGTTCCAGAGTAAAACATCTTTCATACAGGAAGTTAGCATGGTTTCTCTTTACTCAGCATTTTCTGGAGTCCTCTAAATGTGTTAAGACCCAGCTCTCAGAATTCTCCTAAGTAAACTCCATATGCCTTAGCAGTCCCATATATCCGAAAGCATCTAAAATGAGGATGATTGTTCTATGTAATACTGATGAGTTGAGAGGCTGTGAATTTACAGAATTGGAGAATAACATTTCCAATGGAGGGCTCCTTGCTCTGCAATCAAAAGGTATTGTTAAGCTCTCACATTTTTTTTTTATAAAATGGCTTCGTATTCTGATAGGAATTACAGAAAAAACATTAGGAGGTTTCAATCAAAGAGAACATCATCTGGATCTCTTCTATAATTCCATAAATGAGAGTAGAATAACTGCATGATAAAAAAAATATTTCCAGGAATATCCTTATATTTATTCTAAATGCATCCAGACTGTGAAAAACTGATCTGCACTTCCACAACCAAATTTCACAACAGATGCAAATCACTAAAATTAGCTTTGATAAATAAGTTAGTAATCAATACCTCTGGATGAATTTCATTTCATATACTTTGTCTCCACAGCTGATAAGAGAAAAACAAGAGGTGATAATGTATCATAGTATTTTATACAGGGGAATGACCTCCATTCTAATAAATGGAGACAATAGCACTGCAATTCTATACATATTTCATATAGGAACATAGACAGCTGACTCTCTGAAAATGCTAAAATGCTGAAATCCAGTGAATGTTGCTGATTGGTTTTCACCCTAAAACAGGTGCTTAACCTAGATCTCAGCAGTGTATGCCTCCCACAAATTCACCTGTCATTCTCTCTGGCATCTCCCTGACCTCAGTTGCAGAAAACTGGTCGCACTTTTTCTTGGCAAAGAATAAAAGAAAATATAGTATAAAATGGTGTTTTTACCCTTGGTAACTTTAAGATGCATGTACCAGAGGTTGGTTTCAGCAGGTTCTGGCCAGTTCTGGAGAACCAGTAGCGGAAATTTTGAGCAGTTCGGAGAACCGGCAAATACCACCTCTGGCTGGTCCCAGAATGGGGTGGGAATGGAGATTTTGCAATATGCTTCCCCTGCCACGCCCACCAAGCCAAGCCACGCCCACCAAGCCACGCCCACAGAACCGGTAGTAAACAAATTTAGATTTCACCACTGGTTTTGTGGCTCCCGGTGTTTTCTTTTCTGTGGGAAATGGGTCCAAATGGCTCTTCGAGTATTTAAGATTGCTGACCCCTGGGCTTGAGTAATTGGTGGAGTTTTTGTGGAATGTTAGTTCTGGTAATGTTGATTTATTGTTTTCCAGGGTATCTATATTTTAGGATCTTTGTATTATTCTATTTTTAACTGCCTCACATTATTCTCCCATCCAGTCAACCCAGCTCAGAGAGATAAGGACTAAATCAAGGACACTGTGAATGCCAATGTTGCCTAGAGAACCGATGCAAAAAGATGGCATTCAGATCTATCTACTCGCAAAGCGTCCTTTGTGTTCCATTAGGTTTTGCAATAAAGTTAAATGGTTAATAAAAATAAATGTCTTTCCTAAACACACTCACATCTTCACAGGCTGGATTCATGTTACAGACTTAACTGGGCTAAACAAGAAGTACTGTGTGATAGACTGAAAAGAGAATCATTTTAGCTCAGAACAGTTCTGCAATTATGCAGGGCCGAAATTATGCCTCCTGGCCACTTCTATCATCCAAATAAGGATTAAAGGGTGAGCAAGAGCATTAACCTTCTCTTCCTGCTGCTAAGTAGAGAGAAGAAGTGCTAGAGTAGTTTTACAAAAACATAGTGAATCTGGAAAAAAGGAAGAAAGGGGAAGATAACTTTGCCAGCATTGCCCACAGTGGTGCATACCCTGCTTGGGCTTTATTATTTTTAATTTTTATTACCCAAAGTAAAAAAAAGAAAAAGCAGGAAGTGACATTTTCCCAGGAAATGTCTTCCCCGTCATTAAAGCACAGAAGAATGTTTCCTGGGACAGTTGTAGAATTGTACATGGTTCAACTAGGCTTGTGGGTACTCCATCGCTGGAGATTTTCCAGAAAATATTAGACAACCATTTGTTCAGGATGATACAAAGAGTTCCGCCTTGGCCAGTGGGTTGAACTAGAAGACTTCCAGTGTCCCTTCTGGGTCTCCTTCAGCTCTACAATTCTAAGCACGATTGGAGGCAGTGTTCTAGACCTCAAGTAATGGGAACACATTGGCCTTCTGAAGTTCTAGGCATGGGATGGCAAACCTATGGCACGCGTGCCAAAGATGGCATGCAAAGCCCTCTCTGTGGGCACACATGCCGTCACCAGCTGCTTTTCTGGTTTCCAAGCACGCCCAAGCACGCCGGTCAGCTGGTCTTTCTGGGCGCCGGAATGCCGGAAAACAGGCCAAAAACCGCTCAAAAAACAGGCTGTTTTCTGTTTTCAGGCCATTTTTCAAGACAAAACGTCCAGAAAACGGCTCAAAAAATGGCCTGAAAATGGCCCAGAAATGGCCAAAAACCAGGCATGCACATGCCATCCAGCTGGTCTTCGGATTTCTGGTGCTCCGGTGCGCACACATACATGCACGTCCCAGTTTGGGCACTTGGTGCAGAAAAGGTTCGCCATCACTGTTCCAGGCAATCCCTGTTTATACGTTTCAGAAGCCACCATGCATTCTTTCAGGCTCAAAGAGAAGTTGGGTTGTTTAAAGAACAACAAAGTTATGCTGTGCTTGCAAACTGTCTAAAATGATTCTCCCCAATCATTTTGGGAAGTGATCCATAACATCCATGCCTGCTAATGTGTTATTTGCTTTTGCAGGTTTAATTAGGAGAAACACCACCACATTCAACTGTAGTCTTTCCATTGACCTTTTCTTTTTCTTTCTATCTTCTTCTTCTTATTTTACAGTAAAAGACAGAATAGCAAAGGATGCTATGTTTTCCCCTAACTCCCAGGAATAAGTCCCATTGCTAGAGCTTATATTCAGAAGGCATTACTAGGATTTTGAGATGGCGGGGGATAAGAACTGGTTCTTCTTTTGCTTTGCATTTTGAACCAATTATTTGTCTTAATATTAAGGATTAGGCATCTTAATAAAATAATTAATAGGCAGTATTTGAGTTGCTGATTTGTCTGGCAGATTTTCTTCAACGAGGAAAACAGTTTCTTCATTCACTCTCAAGAAAGCACTGTTCTATGTTTCAGAGCCATAATAGGTTGCCTTGGGAACAGCCTTATGTTGCTAACATCTGTTGGAAGCAGTTCCTACTGCTTCTAGAGCCCATTCATAATTTAATAAAGAATGTAAGCATCTGAAGAATCTCAACTTCATTCTATAGAGTTGTAGGAAATTTTCAATTTTTTAACTGCCTTTTCTAGAACAAATAGGTTTTCCGAGATAAATACAGTCTAATCTAAGTTGCCCAAATGATAACCATCTATATCTGTATCTTCATATATCTATCTATTAAATTTATATAAAAGGTAAATGTAAATGTTCCCCTCGCACATATGTGCTAGTCGTTCCCGACTCTAGGGGGCAGTGCTCATCTCCTTTTCAAAGCCGAAGAGCCAGTGCTGTCCGAAGACATCTCCGTAGTCATGTGGCCGGCATGACTAAATGTCAAAGGCGCACGGAACTTTGTTACCTTCCCACCAAAGGTGGTCCCTATTTTTCTACTTGCATTTTTTACATGCTTTCGAACTGCTAGGTTGGCAGAAGCTGGGACAAGTAATGGGAACTTACCCCGTTACGCAGTACTAGGGATTCGAAACGCTGAACTGCCGACCTTTTGATAAACAAACTCAGCATCTGAGCCACCGCATTCCATTTATATAGTCACCCCTTAATGCATGATTCTAGATGACTAAGAGTCAGTAAAAAACAACCACCAAAAACATTTTAAAAACAATACGTGGTACTTGGAGTGGCTGAAAAAATATACTACCACACTACCAAGACAGGATCAATCAACAACCTACCTAGCCCAATGCCCAGGGGAACAACTAGGTGTTCGGTAGCTTACAAAAGGCCAGCAGGATCCAAACTTTGGGACTATAATACCCAAATACAATTGTTTTATTTGATTAAAAATATGGAGCTTATAATCACAACACATAAACGTGTGTTATGGAAAGTGCCCTAATCAACAGATAACTTGCTTGAAATAATAATACTTTACAGATGGAAAGTATCATAATAATATTTGCTAGACAGGAAAAATATAAATAGATATTAAACTTAGATATTGTATATTTAAGATATGTACATAAAATATATACAATTTGGATGAGGAAGTTATGCAAACAGCAGAAATACAATAAGTAGTAAGTCAAAGAAATTACATGCATGGATTAGACATCGTCATAAATTTTGTGTTTATTTGTATTTTTTTGTATTTGAACTGTAAGGATGTTTGGTCTGGCACTTGGGAGGGAAGGATATGTTTCTAACTATGTTTTATGGATTTATCCTTATTTTTATGAAGCAGTTTTCACATCCTCATTCCTTTTCCCAATTCCCATTTGCTTGTGAGATTAATCTACCTTGCAATATTTGTTCATACAAGACTTATACTCTCTCTTCATCAAGTCATTCCATTTTCTATTTAGCTCTTTCCTTTCCTATCCTACCCTGCCCTGTCTTGCCCATTATTTTCAAGATCCACTGTTGACATTACCCCAAAACAGTCTGTTCTTCATTCAGAATTTCTCATCATTCTTACATCCTTCACTAATCTTTCATCATAAACAATCTGGATATGGTTCACGTAGCAAATGAGGTGAGCATAGCTAGAATACATATAGTTGAGTGCTGACTAGCTAGGCAGTCAAATCTCAACTATGGTTCATGGACCTAACATGTGATGGGCAACTAAACACATGTTGTTAATATCAACTACATTGTTTCTACACTATTTCTAATTGTGCAGGATTGTTTCAGTCTGGAGAAGCTCAGCACCAGGCTATCATCCTATCTCTTAGGGACAACTGCCATAAGATCACTCTGCAAAACATCATTTTTTTAACCTCTATAACTTGAAACAGTGTAGATATACTGTAATTAATACAAATAGCTCCAGGGGTGAAATCCAGCAGGTTCTGACAGGTTCTGGAGAACCGGTAGCGGAAATTTTGAGTAGTTCGGAGAACCAGCAAATACCACCTCTGGCTGGCCCCAGAATGGGGTGGGAATGGAGATTTTACAATATCCTTCCCCTGGAGTGGGGTGGGAATGGAGATTTTGCAGTATCCTTCCCCTGCCACGCCCACCAAGCCACGTCCACCAAGCCACACCATGCCCACCAAGCCACGCCCACAGAACCGGTAGTAAAAAAAAATGGATTTCACCACTGGATAGCTCTATGCCAGCCCATTTTATTCTGAGCCTTAATTCCACTGAAACTGATAGGTTTGGTAGTAAGCAGAAGATGCCAAGATTCAGTTATAGAAGTTTCGTTTCCCAACACTAAAGCTCAGCTGTGGAAATTTTGAGCTGGAGTGTGTCCATATTTGCCAAGTTGTGATTGAGTAAATACCAGAACCAAACTAGATGAGATACTAAATACATTAGAACTTAATTATTATTAGTAATTGCAAAATTAGGGTTATAACATGAAAAGGATGTGTTAAGCCTATAGCAAGATTGTTAAAAACTAACACAACTAAGTAGTTATTTATAGAAGAAAGCTTCCATTAGTGCCAATGCACCATTGTGGGCTAGGTGTTGGACTAAATCAGGAATAACTAGGTACAAGTACATTTAACCAAAGCGCTGTTGGATGACCTATGCCAGTAATTCTTTTTCAGGCCAATCAGCTAGAGACAAAATATGAAGAAAATTCCATGTATACTGCCTTGGGATCTCAGAAAAAGAAAGTAATTAAATATAATAATGAATGACCTTTTTTTAAAAAAATAATTTCTACCCAGTCATATCTAGCCACGATTGACTGAAATAACTTCTGCATAATTCTATATAACACAAATCAATATGAAATTTTTTTCTATTGAAATTCAGTTAAATTCAAATAAAATTTGTCTCTATATCTCTGGAATTCTATTCCATAACTTCATTTCATAAAAATAAGACTATGGCCATAGCAAGGTTGACCTTGCCTAGAGATATCAGTCCCATTAGATAGACAGACCAGGACATTAACTCCATGGAAAGACTAGAGCTATTTTTTATTGAGATAGGTTATAAGAATCTCTCAAGTCTGACTGTGCCATACCTCTGTCCTTCTCATATTCCAGTGAAAAATAAAGTCATCTGCCTGAGCTACTTCCAAATAGCCCTTTGAGGTAGACCAAACTAGGAAACCAAAGTTATGAACACTAATACTACTTTTTATTATAAATTTACAGTAATAGAATATTGCAAGTCTAGAAGTGACTCCCTCCTCTCTGCCTTAACCTACAAGAGAACTGATGACGTCCTGTTTTTCATCTTCCTCCTGTTCCTCAAGGTTATTCTCACAGTCCATTGCATTATTGCTTTCCATGTTTCAAGGATATTTCGGCCCCTTTTGCCGATGCTCGCATGGTCTGTCAAGGAAATCTTACTCTCAACAGACATGATTTCTTTACTGTGCAGATAATTTTGCATATAAATAGTATGCCCTTTATTTTCTTTATTTATTTATCCAATTTTAGAGGCTGCCTGATTCCTTAATGATTCTAAATGTCACAAGAGTGGGAGCTACACAAATCTCTGGGGGGACATCATTTCCAAAGGCAGACATGGCAATAGAAAAGGCATGCTTTCCATTCCATCAAGATGACATTGACAGAACTGGGATGCACTATTCTGCCTGATCATATCAGAAGCAAATGGGAATAAGCAGTCTATCAGATGGCCAGAGTCCATGAGTTGAAAGGTTTTAAAGGTAAAGGTAATAATCTTCTCATTTTCAATTCCTTCAGTCTTCCTTCAAATGAATTATCTCCTTTTACCTTAAACAACCTTCTTCCTCTTCTCTGAATCTTATTCTTTTTTTTTTTTTTTGAACCTTAAGAAGACAATGTGTGAAAAAGAGAGCTTACCAGAAAGGGGAAATATTTTTCTAATAGTTTTACACATTGCTAGATTCCAGCTGTCTGATGAAATGGACACCCAGGTTGTTAAGTGATATGATCCCCTCCTAATAAGGATTTGGGCTTAATATACTTAATACATTTTTAGAGATGCTGAATAAAACCCAAATGAATGAAGACAGATGATGTAAGCTAAGATTAGTTGTGGCATCTTTCAGGTCTATAGGCATAATTCTTTTTTTCAATTAATGGCATAAATGTTGAAAGGGTGGCTTTATTAATGCCCACTTGTGTCTTATTGATCTACAACCAGAACCCCAACTCAAAGGGTCCTATTGTTTTCATCAAGTGGGTCAGAATTCGATTGGTGCTTAATTCTCCAGTTAAGCTCATTAGGAAATCATGTTTTAATTTGTTTAGACACAATTGGCAGTATTTTTTAAAGAGTTTTCTGTTCTGAAATATTAATGTTATTGGGCTAGAAGCAACCTCCCTCCTTTTGATAATTTAGAAAGGGCTCAAAATATATTTATTTTTCCCAGGCCTTTTAATGCCACCATTTTAGTATTTGTGTTTAATATCCATTCTCATTATTTCTCTTATTTTACATTTCATCGAAATCAGTGATGTTTTACTGCATCTTATAAATCACCAAAAGTTGTTAAAGGAATAGGATTTTCTAAACATATAATGCTGATGAGATGCAAATCTATGCACCTACAATGCATAAAAAGTAGAGTTAGCTGGCGCATTATTTCTTTTAATATCCCAAGTTGATGGTGAAGTTTCTATCTTCTCTCCTCCACTCAGAATCAATCCAGATTCTATTCTAAATGTACTCTTTTGTTCTAAGCAGCAGCTGTGCTGACTATCAACCCCCTGGAGAAGAATGACTTCCTCCCTTAGTCCTAATAGCATTTCCACATGGGGAAGGGACTTTGAGTGGCTGCATTAGTTTTTTCTATTTTCAGCTGCACCACAGTTGCCATTTAACTTCATCAGCCATTGCAAGGTGTGTATGTGTAAGACTGAGCCTGCATCACATGGCTATTCTTAAAATAGGTAAGTTATGGATCTTAGCAATTCATTTTCATTAAAGCTTAAGATTCTAATTGCATTTAAGATTGTAATTGCATTTTTGATAAACAGCCGAGGTGGCACAGTGGTTAGAGCAGGGGTGAATTGCTCCCGGTTCAGACCGGATCAGACGATCCGGTAATGATTGTGGCAAGTGGTTCAGAGAACTGGTAGCGATGGTGGCGCAAGGCTCCGCCCACCCGCCCGGGTGTCGTTACTTTCTGCTTTTAAAAGGTTAAAAAAAAGGCTCTGACGATCACAGCTGTGGTGCACAATCATCAGAGCCTTTTTTTACCTTTTAAAAGCATTTTGTTTCCAACCTATTCTCCCAAATAGGTTGTAAAAAAAGGCTTTAAAAAAGTAAAAAAAAAGTTGGCCACGCCCACCCAGTCACATTAACCCCCCCACACACACACCAAGCCACACCCACAGGACCAGTAGTAACAAATTTTACATTTTACCACTGGGTTAGAGTACAGAACTGCATGCTCTGTACGGAGACTTAGCGGGTAAGAACTGAGGCCAGACAGGTTGCAAATAACAACAACCTTTAATGCTAACAGAGTCAACAACTAACGGGCTAAACTTCCGTGAAGGCAACAGTAACAAGTGCCGTCTAACAGCCGCTTAAATACGAAGCTGTCAGATGGCTGAACCAATGACAGGGCTTCTGGTTTCCCGCTTTTCAGTAACTTGCGTCTGAGCCAATCAGGATCGCCCGGTGGCCGGCAAGTCTCTAGATGGCGTCATAGTCCCAAGGACTTAACACTGTAGGCTACTTCAGCTGACTGCTAGCTGCAGTTCAGCAGTTCAAACCTTACCAGCTCATGGTTGACTCAGCCTTCCATCCTTCTGAGATGGGTAAAATGAGGACCTAGATTCAGGGCCGGATTTAGATGAAAAGAGGCCCTAGGCTATTCCACTTATGAGGCCCTTTCACCTCCCATTTTTAAGTTTGTAAATTACATGAGAGATAATAAAAGGCCCGTCTTGATCTTGAGGCCCTAGGCTGAAGCCTAGTTAGCCTAAAGGAAAATCCGGCCCTGCCTAGATTGTTGGGGCCAATATGCTGACTCTGTAAACAGCTTAGAGAGAGCTATAAAAGCACTCTGAAGCAGTTTATAACTCTAAATGCTATTTCTATTTTAAGTTTATCTTTTTTTTAGCAGATAGACAATATTTCTACAGCAACAGTAGCTCTAAGTTGTTTTTTTTTATGATCTCGGGAACATAACTGACATAATTGTTTCCCTTCATGGAAAGTGCAGAATAGATTAAAACTAATACAAGTCCTATTATTAAAACAAAAAACAAAACTGCCTTGTATGTCCTACTCACTTTGTGCTCCTCCCAGCAGGCCCAAAATGGAAAACTGAAGCTTTAGCCTCCAGAAAATTGTCACTTCTACTCTGGAATAATATTTGCATCTGTCTCTGGCTCAAGTTATTTTTTAATTTGTCACATTTTTTTTAATTTTCCCACAAATGTTCAGCATTTCAGCACTTAATTAGGACTCTCTTACAAAATAAGAAAAATAAACTTTGCTTTTGTTTTTTAAAAATGTCCAAAGCCTTTCAACCTATACCATGTTCTTCAGCAATTATATTCAACGAGGAAGAACCCAAATCGAATGAATTGATATCCGTTCTAAATATCTTAATTCAGTTTCTTGAGGGAATAATTTGTGGTTTTCACAAGCCGTGGTGAAGCAAGAATAAATCAAAGAAAATTGAAATCCAGACACACTATGCAAAAAAGAGATTTTATTCTCAAAAACAAAAGCTCTGCTCTCAAGGGTAGACTATGGAGAAAATGGGCTGCACGGACTTGGTTTTATAGAGGGACTGGTCCTTTGTGTAAACTTTGGATATGGTTTGTGTACATGTTGATCTCAACGTGTTGTCAAACCCCTGTAGGGGTTTGCCATACCTGGGGGGGGAGGCAGCAGAGGCAACGAGAATCAGAGCCTGGTGGCGCAGTGAACTAAGGGCTGTTAAAGTAGCACTTAAGTTGCCAGCTGTCTGCAATTACTGCAAGTTCAAATCCCACCAGGCTCAAGGTTGACTTAGCCTTCCATCCTTTCTAAGGTGGGTAAAATGAGGACCCAGATTGTGGGGGCAATAAGCTGACTTTGTATAAATATATAAAAGTATGAAGGCTATTGCTTAACGCATTGTAACCTGCCCTGAGTCTCTGGAGAAGGGTGGCATATAAATCAAATTAAAAAAAAAATCAGTGGTGAATGACAGCGGGGTTCCCGGCCACCGAACAGCCGGCTGGTAGTGCATGCTTCAGTGTTTCCCCAGTGGTGGCTGAAGGCAATGGCAGCGCTTCTCCTGAGCATCCAGCCACCTGAACCAGCTGATTGGCAGCGGGCTGGGAGGTCATGATCCGACCGCCAAACAGCTGACTGGCAGCAGCTACAGCAGCAGAGGCTCAATCAAACAGAGCTATATCATGGGATTGCAAGCTGACTGGGCTGTCCAGTCGACTACCGGATGGTGGTTGAGCGGCTGGAGGCATGTCCAGGCAGAAAGAGGGCGTGGACTCCACCTACATAAGACACTGTGAGCAGAAGCTCCCAGCACTGACTTTGCAACAAACTTTCAACCAAAGGATTCAATGAGTGCCAAGGCTCCGGCCTAAATAAATCTTATTTCTAGTTAACAGTTCCAGAGAAATTGAGCTTGTTTGGGCCAGGTCCTGAGCTTGGACTATTGAGACGTATCATTCTTATGCAGTTCAGGATGGCCCTGTTTTGAGCTCTGATCCTGTGTAAAATGCGGAAAAGGTAGGAACTTTGCCCTCAAATATGCAGACTCCATCTTTTTTTTTTAATTCTTATTTATATGCCACCCTTCTCCGGAGACTCAGGGCGGCTTTAAGCAATAGCCTTCATACTTTTGTATATTTTTTTATACAAAGTCAGCTTATTGCCCCCACAAACCGAGTCCTCATTTTACCCACCTTAGAAAGGATGGAAGGCTGAGTCAACCTTGAGCCTGGTGAGATTCAAACTTACAGTAATTGCAGGCAGCTGGATGTTAAATGCTGCCTTGTAGGAGGCATTAGCCTCCTACGCCACTCAGGCTCCTAGACATCTTTGAATGGAAGATACCCCTTGCAGATGTCTGTATTTCTATAACGGAACACACTATTTTCACTTTAAAGCTATCCTGCCACAGTCAACATTTTGTCCATGGTAGCAGTTACATTATTTTGTTACTTGTTTGAATTTCACACCCGAAAACATCATTGGACTAGAGCTGCCACCTGCTGGACACATGACTTGCTATATTTTTCTATCGGCTTCTGAGAATGCTTTCAAATCAACCTAGTTGCCACTTCAATTGTGTATTATGCCAACTTATCTTCATGTACGTTGTCCTCCTTGAACTTAGAGTGCATTAGTTTCCTGCCAAATGGTTAGACTATCACTATTGGTCTTAGTTGTAGAACAGGGGTGTCCAAACTTGGCAGCTTTAAGACTTGTGGACTTTAATTCTCAGAATTGTTTAGCCAGCATGGCTGGCTGGGAAATTCTGGGAGTGGAAGTCAACAAGTCTTAAAGTTGTCAAGATTGGGCACCCCTGTTGTAGAATATCTCCTCCCTGCTCTGGACTTTCAAGTGAAAGAGGAAATACCATTTCCTTTATAAATTAAAAATACTGTGTTATAGTAGAAAATAGTTTAGTCTTTTCTAATATACTTACATCTGGCAGGTAACTTAATACATCATTTTATAAAAATTATCTTTAAGTTCAGAGCATAATGTAAATTTCAGTCCATTTAGCCAGGTGTTTTCTCATTGTTCAATTTGCATATTGTAAGCAAAGTTTTATCATACATTATTCTACTCATTTTTCTCTCTCGTATGTCAACAAAGATCGTACATTTTAGCAATGACAGGACTCATCATTAGTGTACCCGTAGCAACTAATTCAGTATCATCATTGGATTCATAGTTGACTGGAAACTCCTTGCAGAGTTTTTGCATGAAATGGGAAAAATGCATTTGTAACTGATGGCGATCAAACCGTTCAGTCCTAGAGGAGATCAACCCTGACTGCTCTTTAGAAGGCCATCCTGAAGATGTAACTCAAATACTTTGGCCACCTAATGAGAAGGAAGGACTCACTGGAGAAGAACCTAATGCTGGGAAAGATTGAGGGCAAAAGAAGAAGAGGACGATAGAGAATGAGCGGCTGGATGGAGTCACTGAAGCAGTTGGCATGAGCTTAAATGGACTCCAGAGGATGGTAGAGGACAGGAAATCCTGGAGGAATGTTGTCCATGGGGTCGCGATGGGTCAAACACGACTTCGCAACTAACAACAACAAACTGGTGGCTTTGATTATTAAAAATGGGCAATAGAAAACAGTGGGAAGGCCTTTTTGCAACCAGAGTCTAAGAGTTAATTTTGATATATTTGCTGCAGAAGAAATCAGAAGCTTCTTTCTATCTTTTTATCGTTTGTTTTTCTGCACTGTTTAAATTTTTCCTTCTTTCTCTCTTTGTTATAGTTTATATTAGTGTTGTTTTTATGTTTTCTTTAAAACATTTTTTTTTAAAAAGACACGTGATGCCCAGTCAACGAAGCAATCTGGCTTATCCAGGGCACCCCTGTCTGTCGCCCTGAGTCTCGTGGAGAGAGGGGGGGGGAGAGAGGCTCACAAAACAAACTCGACGATCATGGGGGAATCAACTCGATCTGACTTCAAGTTCACGCCCAGCAAATGAATTTCAGCACAGTGGGTGACCGACGCCCGGCAAGGCCTGCCTAACCGTTTCCCGATGCTGCCACTGGCGGCGCCCTTCTCCTTGTCTCATCGGTTAGGAGCGTCGCAGCCAATCCGCTTTCCGTAGCAACGGTGCCCGGTTGACCTTAGCAACGCTTCTGCAAAGCAACTGCGAAAGGCGACGCGTCCCTGCAAAGGCGAAGCGGCGCCGGCAAATCCCTCGCTCGCCCGCTTTGCCAAATGGCAGAACCCCCCGAAGAGCAGCCGGTGCCCCAAGAACAAACGCTCGGAGACTCCAACGTGCCCGATGCAGACGGGGTCCCCGAAGAGAGTCAGCCGCCGGTCCGCGGCTCGGGTCCGATTCAGCCCCAGCGAAGCGTCGCCTACCAGCCCGAGGAGCCTCGGCTGAGCGTCTACGACCAGCAGGAAAGCAGGGGCAACATCTATCAGCCCCAGCAAGCCAGAGGCGCCCTCTTTCAATCGAGGGGCGCCACGCCGGATTCGAGGGGCGGCGTGTCTTGGCAGCAGCAATCGTCGGGGAGGGCGAACCTTCAACAGCCTCCCAGCTTCACCGGTGGCGGCTACCTGGATCCGAGGCCAGGGAACGCTTTCCAAGCCTCGACGTCCAGGAGCAGCCAGATCCTGCAGGCGGACAGTCACGGCCCTTATCAGCCCCATGAACCCGGATTCCTGTCCCAGATGGGGATGATGAATTTATACGAAGATCAAATTCCAGATCCGGGTCCTCGGACTCTGGCGATCAAGAATGCAAAAGCCTACCTGTTGCGAACGAGCGTCAAAACGGGCGTCAGCTTGTGAGTAGCAGAGGAGTGGGAACCAAAAAATAACCCCAACAACCCTCGGACAAGAAAACCTGGTTTGCAAGGGGTGGGAAAGAAAAATTGCTGGCAGCGTTGGGTTCACTTACTACGCTCCGTTTAACTTTTTGTGGTTGTGGGAAGCCGGCCATTGTGAGTTTTCAAGCAACAGCGGTTAAACCAGAGTTTAACATATGGTGTAGGGTTTCCTGCCTGGGCAGGGGGTTGGACTAGAAGACCTCCAAGGTCCCTTCCAACTCTGTTATTCTATTTCTATTTCTAACTAACCGTGCAGGGGTCCCCAGGCTTGGCAGCTTTAAGACCTGTGGACTTTCAACTCCCAGAATTCTCAAGCCAGCATAACTTCTGGGATTTGAAATCCTCAGGTCTTAAAGCTGCCAAGTTTGAAGACCTCTGAACTAACGGGAAGCAGGGGCTGCAAAAAAAAAGAAGGAAGGAAGGAAGGAAGGAAGGAAGGAAGGAAGGAAGGAAGGAAGGAAGGAAGAAAGAAAGAAAGAAAGAAAGAAAGAAAGAAAGAAAGAAAGAAAGAAAGAAAGAAAGAAAGATCTAGAGTTACGTGCTGCAGAAGCCTGATAGGACACTAGATGGCAGCAAAGAGATAGAAGGAAACTTCAGCCTTCTACGGTGAGGCCCTGATATTTGCAACTCGGATCTGATAAATTGGCAAAACCTGTAACTCCAAAAGTTACAGAAATTGATCTCGTTTATCTCTAAGCCCTTTTATTTAAAAATATTACTCCCTCCCAGCTTTAAGGATTATAGAGTACTGAGCTTTTGAATACTTACAAGCTGAATAATAGTTTCCAGAGTTGCCGTTGGATTAGTTTGCTTGAGTAAAAACCTTGAGTTGTGTGGCCTGTTTTAAAAATGAATACATTTCATAAGCCTACTATACCTGGGTGGCAAATATTTGCATCACAGCTAAATGACAGCAGAAGAACTTTCAGTATCCTTTTACTGATACCTAGATTTTTGAAACCCTAAATTTATTATGGCACATTTGAGGATTATGCCATAACAAATTTAGCCCACTTCATTGGATGCATCAACTATTACCTTAAGAACTAGATTACAGACCATAAAGGCTTGTATCACTATTTATTTACAATTACACATATATTCTGTGTTTTGTAAAAGAGCTCAACACTGTACATAATACTCCCACTTTTTGTTCTCCTTTTGAGATTGGTTGGGCTGGGACAGAGTTTCTGACCGAAAGTCACCCCACCCTTCTATGATGGAGGATGAACGAAAAGCTGGTTCTCCAAGCACCGAGCCCAGCATCTTAATCATAATAAAGTTAATTACATCCCCAAGTTGTCATAGGTCCTCTTCTTTGACAAATGGTTGGTTTTAAAACTAATGAAGTAGCATGGGAAAGAAATGTGCCAGTGATTGGTGGCCCTAATTGGTCAATTGCAATTCTTTTTCATAATTACACAGGTACGACCATCTTTCTGACATGCTGGCAAAGATTCTGGAAGAGCGGCCTGAAAATCCAGCAGATATAATTGAGAACATCAGTAAGGATATAAAGTGTGCTCGATTCCAAAAAAAATTGGACACCCTACGAGATGAATTTGAAAAACATCCAACATTTGAATTGGCTGAAATGTACAAAACTCTCTTCCAAAGGGTAGGGGGTGGAGATGGTGCAGATCAAGAACCAGAGGAGGAGTTGGTGAGTCAGTCCAATAAAATAGTCCTTCACTTACAACCACAATTGAGCTCAAAATTTATATTGCTAAGTAAAACATTTGTGAAGTGAATTTTGCCCTGTTTTATCGGCTATGGTACATGAATAGAATAGAATAGAATAGAATAGAATAGAATAGAATAGAATAGA
>WNWU01000007.1:28304632-28350296 GCA_012654045.1 Ptyas mucosa
AGAATAGAATAGAATAGAATAGAATAGAATAGAATAGAATAGAATAGTTTATTGGCCAAGTATGATTGGACACACAAAGAATTTGTCTTGCTGCATACACTGTCAGTGTACATAAAAGAAAAGATACATTTGTCAAGAATCATAAGGTACAACATTTAATGATAGTCATAGGGAACAAATAAGCAATCAAATCATATTAGGAAACAGTAAATCGTAAAGTTACCAGCAACAAGGTTACACCCATACAGTCATAAGTGGGAGGAGATGGGTGATGGGAACGATGAGAAGATTAATAGTAGTGCTGACTTAGTAACTAGTTTGACAGTGTTGAGGGGATTATTTGTTTAGCAGAATGATGGCGTTAGGGGGAAAACTGTTCTTGTGTCTAGTTGTTTTGGTGTTCAGTGCTCTATAGCGTTGTTTTGAGGGTAGAAGTTGAAACAGTTTATGTCCAGGATGTGAGGGGTCTGTAAATATTTTCACAGCCCTCTTTTTGACTCATGCAGTATAGGTCCTCAATGGAAGGCAGGTTGGTAGTAATTGTTTTTTCTGCAGTTCTAATTATCCTCTGAAGTCTGTGTCTGTCTTGTTGGGTTGCAGAATCAAACCAGACAGTTATAGAGGTGCAGATGACAAACTCAATAATTCCTCTGTAGAACTGTATGAGCAGCTCCTTGGGCAGTTTGAGCTTTCTGAGTTGGCGCAGAAAGAACATTCTCTGTTGTGCTTTTTTGATGACGTTTTTGAGGTTAGGTGTCCATTTTAGGTCTTGAGATATGGTAGAACCTAGAAATTTGAAAGTCTCTACTGTTGATACTGTATTGTCTAGTATTGTAAGAGGTGGTAGTATGGGAGGGTTTCTCCTAAAGTCAACCACCATTTCAGTTCCACATTGTTCTGGTCGCACCACGAGGCTAGTTTCCATCTGTATGTGGATTCATCATTGTCTTGAATGAGACCAATCACTCTTGTGTCATCTGCGAACTTCAGTAGTTTAACAGAAGGATCATTTAAGATGCAGTCATTGGTATATAGAGAAAAGAAAAGTGGAGAGAGCACACAGCCTTGGGGGGGCCCTGTGCTAATTGTACAGGTATCTTATGTGATTCTGCTTAGCTTCACCTGCTGCTTCCTGTCTGTTAGGAAGCTTATGATCCACTTACAAGTGTGTTCAGATACCTGTAGCTGGTTTAGCTTAGTTAGAAGAATGTCTGGAATGATGGTGTTGAATGCTGAACTAAAGTCTACAAAGAGGAGCCTTGCGTAGGTCTTTGGAGATTCAAGATGTTGTAGGATGTAGTGCAGAGCCACATTAACAGCATTATCTGTTGATCTATTTGCTCGGTATGCAAATTGCAAGGGATCTAATAGTGGATCTGTGATGGTTTTCAAGTGGGACAGCACTAGCCTTTCAAAGGTTTTCATGACTACAGATGTTAGAGCAACTAGTCTGTAGTTGTTCAATTCCTTGATGGTGGGCTTCTTCGGCACTGAGATGATAGTAGAGCGTTTGAAGCAAGAAGAAACATAGCACATCTCTAGCAATTTATTGAAGATATGGGTGAAGATGGCGGCCAATGCTACAGGGTTGTAGAAAGGAAATAGATAAATAAATAGACAAGACAAACCTTTTACAGATATTCCTCGATTTACAAACACAAAATTTCCATTTTTTAAGTGAGACATTTGTTAAGTGAGTTTTGCCCCATTTTACGACCTTTCTTGCCACAGTTGTTAAGTAAATCACTGGAGTTGTTAAATTAATAACACAGTTGTTAAAGAGAACCTGGCTTCCCCATTGACTTTGTCAGAGGATTGCAGAAGATGGTCCTATGACCCCAAGACACTGCAACCCTCATAAATATGAACCCAGCATCCGAATTTTGATATGTGGTTATAGGGATGCTACAATGGTCATAAGTCTGAAAAATGGTCATAAGTCACTTTTTTCAGTGCTGTTATAACTTCAAACTGTCACTAAAGGAACAATCGTAGATCGAAGATTACTTGTATCAGTATATCTCAAGGCTTCACAGATACATTACATAAATTATTAGGGATGGAGATAAATGTGGGAATTTCTGCATAATTTTCATCAACCATTCGATAGGATTTGCACCATAGGTTGATCATAGGTTTCATAAACTAATTTGGTATGTTTGTACCATGCTGGTCAGCTTGATCAAAAACAGATTATCTGCTACCCCAATTAACGCAATAAAATATTCAGGTAGCATTGTAGTCTTGCACACAGTAATTTTTCGGACTATTCACTGCAACGAACATTACATGGGAGGAAAATTTCAAGGCTATGTATTACTTGTGAATGAATCTTGTTAAATTCAGTGTTAAATTATAAATGTGTTTAGGATTGCTCCAGTAAGAATAAATGCTTATATATAGTGAAAGACTATTCCATCATTATACTTCCTAATTGAAGGTTTTTCTCTTTAGCCGGAAACTCCTCTACCCAATGTCATGGAGACAGCTTACTATTTTGAACAGGCTGGAATTGGTTTGAGCTCAGAAGAATACTATCACATATTCCTTGCTCTCAAACAACTGGTTGCCACTCATCCAATCCAGACATGTCGCTTCTGGGGCAAACTCTTAGGTATTGAAGCCAACTATATTGTAGCTGAAGTTGAATTCCGTGAAGGAGAAGAAGAGGAAGAAGCAGAGGAAGAAGAAACTGCCGAGGAAGGACTAAAAGAGGGAATTGAGGCCAGGGATGAAGATGAAGATGAAGAAGAAGAAAAAGATGAACCACCAAAACCCAACTACAAGCCACCACCCGTAATACCAAAAGAAGATTATCGGACCGGTGCTAATAAATTCACTTATTTTGTTTGCAATGAACCAGGCAAACCTTGGGTGAAATTACCCCAGGTGACACCTGCTCAGATTGTGAACGCCAGGAAAATTAAGAAGTTCTTAGTCGGAAAGTTAGATGCTGCCATTGTGGGCTATCCACCTTTCCCAGGCAATGAGGCTAATTATCTCAGGGCCCAGATCGCCCGCATTTCAGCAGCAACACAGGTCAGTCCACTTGGGTTTTATCAGTTTGGAGAAGAAGAAGGAGATGAAGAAGAGGAAGGTGGAGCTGGAAGAGACAGTTACGAAGAAAATCCTGACTTTGAACCCATTCCTGTGCCAGAGTTGTTGGATACCCTTTCGAACTGGGTGCATCATGTACAGAATATTTTAAAACAGGTATGCTTAGCAAAATCTGCACTTGTTGCTAAGTGGTGTCAAGAAAAACACCAGAACTCCAGTACAGCTTTAGTGCCTATCAATTACAACTCTAGTAATTTTTATTTTTTTTAACACATTCCAGGGGGAAAAACCCTTCTTACATAATTTTTTTCCATCATTGAAATTAATGAACAAGGATGGGAAGTTTTATTGGTGGTGGCCTGTCTGATAATATAAGTGCTTTACATGATCAGTAAAAACCAATTCAAAATAACCCCTTTTCTGCTTGTGTTCCCCAAGCATTCATACTAAAAAGCATCAGAAATGGTAATGCCGGAAATAATACAATATATTTTTGTCAAAAAGCCACCAGTTCCCTCATCTGCCAGTATTTATGTATATAGATCCTTCTATTGATGTAATCTGCCTCTCACCTGTTACCTGAATTACTTTGTTAATAATATGAAACAGGTGTAAGATTCTGATGGGGAATAAGGACAGGACAATCAACTTTACTTTATTTAACCATGCTATGTAGTTTTATTTAACCTCTGGGATTAGACATGTGGATTTTCCTGGAAATGAACTTATTTTTGCTTTATCTTAAAGCAATGGAAATATTATCAGAATGATGGCAATGGGATCATAATTATACATGGGTGGATAAAAATCAATGATTTTTTTTTAAAAAAATCTAAAAAATCATTTTTTTATTTAAATCTTAAATGAAGTTGATTTAAATCAAGCCTTTTTACTAGTCATTTAAATCATGATTTAAATCATAATTTAAATCAACTTGATTTAAATCAAATCCACCCTGTATATCCATCCGTATGATGGTTTTACATAATTATCCTTAATGTAGTTGACAAAGTATACAATTAGGTTTTTGTAGTATTCAGTGCCAGACAAGAATGTTTGGATGGGCAATATTATTGTTGTTATTTTTATTTGTTTATATGAGCAATCCTTGACTTACAACCAGTGGTCGGATTCAGTCAGTTCGCACCACTTCAGGAGAACCGGTTGTTAACTTTCTGAGCAGTTTGGCAAACTGGTTGTTGGAAGAAATCATTAGGGCAGAGAACCGGTTGTTAAATTACTTGAATCTCACCACTGCTTACAACCATAATGGAGCCCAGAATTTCCTTTGCAAATCATGAAGGTCATAAATCTAGGCACCCACATTACCAGACCCGACTTTTTTGCAGCAATCATTAAGTGAACATTATGAGCATTAATTGAATCAATGTGTTCCTATGAGTGCTTTTTGCCGGAAATCAGCCAAAAAGGATAGAAATCTTTAAAAAAAACCATTATAAATCACGGTCATGCGACTGAAGCATGCTGTAACCAGCCATAATGGTGAGCCTGTTACTAGGTGCCTGAATTACAGTCAAATGACCGCATGTGTGCGGCCATTAAAACTTCAGAACTAGTTCCTAATAGCTTGTGGGGGTGCCCGTTGTAACTTTGAAGTCATTAAGTGATCAATTGTTAAGTGGGGACTACCCATATAACTCAAGACAGTGACCATACCTTATGCTCTTGTCTCTTATTTTTCCCCACAGTTGCCACCCTGTGAGGTGAAGTGGGCTGAGAGAGTCCAAAGTCACCCAGCTAGCAGTAGGCGCTTGACAACAAAAATGTATCCACTTTGAAATAGGAAGTGTGTTTGAAAATATTTCGTACGCTTACCAGAACGTTCCCGATTATATTTGTCATACATATATGACCAAAAAAATGTTCCATACACTCAGGTATGGCACGATTTTAAAATACCAGGCAGCTCACTGAAAAAGCCTGATTGAGGCGAGCTAAGATAAGGCACTGGAGACATCCAGTGGAGAGAAGCGTGGCATATATATCTGGTAAATGAAAAAACTCATCAACTTTGCTGACTCTGGTTCCTTTGGGTGCAGGGGCGCTGTACCTGGGTTAATCCCTATCAAAAATCAGAGGAAGAGGAGGAAGAGGAGGATGAAGAAGAGAAACAAGAAGAGCCTGAAGAGTTACAGGAAACAGGGCCTCCTCTTCTCACACCACTTTCTGAAGATGCAGGTACCACAGCAAAAATCTCACCTGGCTGATTCTCTTTTCTTCTTAAGTTCTGGGAACATGGATTGTTTGGGCAGTTAGAAAGCAGGCGATGGTCGACCACTGAGTGATTTTGTTAAATCAACTTATCACATAGTACTTAATTAAACTTTTTTAATACTGTGTTTCCCCCAAAATAAGGCCCCATCTTATATTTTTTTGAACCCCAAAATAAGCACTTGGCCTTATTTTCAGGGAGGTCTTATTATTTTGGGGCACATGGACCAAGATGGGATTCCTCTTGCCATCTTATCTGATTTCCAGCTCTGCCTCCCTAACCCTAACCAGAGGAAATGGCGGGGACCGGCTGTGCATGCAGTTTAATCTTTTCGGGGTGGGCTTATTTTCAGGGCGGCTTATTTTAGCGCATGCGCTCAAAAGCCCAATTGGGCTTATTATCCAGGGAGGTCTTATTTTAAGAGAAACAGAGCAGAAGGACATATTTTTCTACACATAAGACTATGGTTTCTGATCTTTTTCTGTAAGTTTATCCTGACACTATAATTTGGTACAAAATATTTCTGATATCTCAAAATCGATTTGTTCTTAACAGATATTCAAAATATCAGTCCATGGTCTTCCGAAGCTTCAACACATTTAGTTCCTCAATATGCTCTTGCTGTCCTTCAAGCTAACTTGTGGCCTGGAGCATATTCCTTTGCTGTTGGAAGGTAGGCAATAAGGTTCAATGTAATGTTCTGATTATTTCCAATTATAAAATCCCTGTTCTGTAATTTTCCATCTTAATCAACGGTTGATTTACTTAATTTATAGAGAAGTGACAAGACATGGTTTTTATACAGTTTTCACTAAAATCAAGCCAGTGGGATCTACCGTGGACTGCAAATGTTTATCTTTTCCACAGCAAAATTTGGAATCAAGCCAGGCAATTTGGTATCCATGATTATAATACAATGCATCCTTTATGCCTTCCTTTTTCAAGCTATAAATTGTAGCAGTGATCAGTTAGAAACAAATTAAGAAGTGTGGGACTCATTCTCTGTCCATTAGCAAGATAACTCTCTGAAAACAGGACAGAATGGGATGGAATTTGCTGTGGGAATGAGAAGCCAACTTTCAAAATAGGTTGCAACCAGCCAGTGTCTACAGAGAAAAAAGTCCAGGAAAAAACCTCCAGTAAACCCAGTGGTGGAATTCATTTTTTTTACTATCAGTTCTGTGGGTGTGGCTCGGTGGGCATGGCAGGGGATGGATACTGCAAAATATCCATTCCCACCCCACTCCAAGGGAAGGATACTGCAAAATCCCATTCCCTCCCCACTCCTGGGGGAAGGATATTACAAAATCTCCATTCCCATCCCACTCTGGGGCCATCCGGGCAGGATGTTCTTCATAGATCTCCCTTTGTAAAGTTTCTACCTACTGATTCAGCGGTTTGAATCCGTAATGCTGCGTAACGGGGTGAGCTCCCATTACTTGTCTCAGCTTCTGCCAACCTAGCAGTTGCCTTGCGTTCACCAGCAGAACAGCCTTCTGAAAACTGAACAGAGTGGGACCAAATTTGGTGTGAAGCTGGCTAAAGAAAGGTTAGATTTTTTAAAAAATGTGTCAGACTGAATTGAGAGTATGAAGAAAAAATCCAGAAAAAAAAATATTCAATGAATCTCAATGGAAGAGACACACCTTTGTTCTAAGTCTCTCTCCTTCCCAGGCATGTGACTTAGCCTGGATGAATTATTAAGAGATTGCAAAGAGTTCCCCAAGTCATTTTCTTCATACTTTCCTCAACTTGTTCACACTAAGCCCAAACTAGATGTACACCAATAATCATGTTTTGTTGATAGCTAGTTGTGTAGGCAGGGGACCACTCTACTTATTTTTAAAGCAATACTCATGCATCTGTTTTCTGAGAACGGACTTCTTTGAACTGAAGAAAACTTGAATAGATGTTCTGCAGTGTACACAGAATAGACAAAGGAGAAAACCTGGCAAGATACATACAGGTGATCAGTTTTTCCCATTCTGGTGCATTCGTGGTCACGTTGGCTAGAAATTCTGAGGCTTGGAAGTCCCAACTTGATTGGGAAAGAGTGATATACATTGCCAGGTGAGAGGGGGCTGGAGGAAAGTGGCTTCACTAATTCGATGTCCATTGTTAATAATGTTAAGAGTCTTCTGCTTTTTGTTTTAGGAAATTTGATAACATTTACGTTGGCTGGGGTCACAAATACAGTCCAGAAAATTTCAATCCTTCATTGCCACCCCCAGTGCAGGGCGAATATATTATTGGACCTGAAGTCACCGAAGGACTTGATCCAACTGTGGAAGAAGAGATGGCACTCAAGGCTGCACAAGAGGAGGCACTGGAAGCGGAAGAAATGGAAGAAATGGAGGAGGAGGAAGACGAGGATGAGGATGATTAAGCTCAAAAATAGTTATAATAGTTTTTGTTAAGGATAAAATTTTCTATAAACGTATTCTGATAAACACTGTATTGTATAATACATTATTTGTAGTACTTTTGATGAGTAAATCAAAAATAAAACTCTAAAAACTTTTTTTTTTTAAAAGCAGTTTGGAATAGCAATAAACCTCAATTTGGAATTAAATTTGTTTCCAGCAGTTGTAATGTATCATCAAAACAAAAAAGAGTAACGTTTAATAGCTTATTAACTATTTTATTTCAATAAGGAAACAATTTCTTAAATATGGAACCGGTGGCAATCTTAAAATAACTCACAAACCTTGCTTAAAGCCAGATGCAATAAGACAAAAGGGTGATACCGTATGTTCATAAGCCAGCTATTCACAAATATGAGATGCCCATACATATTGTCCATATTATTCCAAAGAAACTATATTTTACACAAATCCTTGTCCTTATTTTCCAAGCTCATCATCTTGAACATATAAATCTTTGCCATTCTTCCTTTCTTCCAAACGCAATCAATCAGACCCATATTTAATTTTTTTTATTTCCTTACAAGGTTACTTGAATTGGCCATCTAATTGCTACAGCATTTCAGTCTGACCTGTTAGGCTGATGTAACTGATTGGGCCCTTCTGGTTCCCTGCATCACACAATCCCAGATCATGCTTGATCATCATGCTTAGCCATGGTCAGTGTAAGTAAGCATCATGGTTTGATTTAGCAAACCATGATGCTTACACTGACCATGGCTAAGCATGAATAATTAACACAGCCATTGTTTGTAATCTGGCAGATGACAGAGGAAGCGGAGACACTATCTGAACCAGCCCCCAAACTGGGGCATCATTAAGAGTGAAAGATAACGAGCTGGAGTCCCACGGATTTTTTTGCATTCCCTTTCTGGTCTACGCGTCGAAAGCGGCTCCCGCAAAAAAACATGAAAAAGACCTCTCGCTTTGCAGGGTTTAACAGAAGGACTCCTTCAGCCAATCAGCACCCGCCTTCCCGTTTCTTCGGTCTTCTAAGGCCCGCCTTTTTAACTCTATCCCCACCGCTGCTTTTTTTTTAAAAAAGGAAAACAATACGAAATATCGTCGCTCATTTTTCAGGCTTTTGCTCACAGGAAAAAAAGCGATCGGAATCCATGCAACCTGGACTTCTCCCATAATGATTAATGACACCCCTATTCTTCCTTACCACCCCTCAAGAGGTTGGATCCATTCGCCTTTTGCTACACTACCCTTGCTGAAATAATGGTTCAGTCCACCTCGGGAGGAAATGCTTCGCCAACCGACCAATTGGAATCTTGCCTCGCCAACCGACCAATCGGAAGAGTCCCGGGAGAAAATTCAAATACTGAAGCTCAATTTAAAAAGATAAGGCCTAAGAAGCGAGGCAAGATGGCGGAAGAAGGCGGTGTTACCGTTTGCGTGAGAGTGCGGCCACTTATTGCAAGGTGGTTTTATTTTTGTTACTATGTTTAAATATGGGTTGCCGCTGGTTGGCTTTTTTTAATTTGCTGTTAAGGGGTCTTTGATCGTCAGTTTTGCAGCCCTCTTTTCCTCCAATTCAATGTAGCATTTGTAGGATTCTCCTTTCCAATTTTCCCTTGTAGTTCAGATCTTATGAAGTTAAACGGAGAGACAGAGAAGGGAGGAACTGATTTTATCCAATATATATAGGGAGGGAATAAATCGCCCCCCTCACCCCCCGTCCAGGGGTCAATATGGTGAAATGTTTAATATTAACTACGAGGATGAGATGGGAGAAGCAGCAGCTTTCAGCTTTACTCTCCTTTTTATTCTCTATTTTTATCCTTTAAAAAAAATACTCTTTATACTTTTAAATCAAGTTTTAACTTTTAACTTTGTTCTCCTTTTTACTCTGTTTTTATTTTATTATTTTTTTAAAAAAACTTTTTTTACTTTTAAAATCAATTTTTAACTTTTAAATTTTAAAAGCTTCAATTTTACTACTTGAGAGGTTCATCTTTTACTCCAGTTTTTTACTCCAGCTAGTAAAGCATTTAGTGAGTGAGAGGAGAAAGTTTTCTCTACTAAGCAAACCAGTTATCCATGGCTGTTTGTTTGCTTCCATGGAACCTGCAGAGAAACTGTCCTTAAGCAGTGATCTAGTAAACCTTAGAACTCCCCCCCCCACACACTAGTCTCTGAAAAGGAGATACAATCCATCATTAAAATCTTAAAAGAGCAGTAAAGCCCCAGGTGAGGATTTTTTACCAGTAGAATTATTTAGGAAATTTCCCAATTGGTGGGCCCAGTATTGGCAGGTCTTTTTACACATATAAATAACACCTGCCATATACCAGATGGTTGGAAGATGGCAATAGTTGTCCACATATATAAAAAAGGAAATAAAAAGGATAGGCTCATTACCAGTGGTGGGATTCAGCCAGTTCGCACCACTTCGGGAGAACCGGTTGTTAACTTTCTGAACAGTTTGGCAAACTGGTTGTTGGAAGAAATCATTAGGGCAGAGAACCGGTTGTTAAATTACTTGAATCCCACCATTGCTCATTACCCTATCCAAAATTAGAGCATATAATTACTGGTGCAAAGCAGTGGTGAAATCTAAAATTTGTTATTACTGGTTCTGTGGGCGTGGCTTGGTGAGGTAATGTGACTCTGTGGGCATGGCCAACTCCCCCTCAAAAGGTTGTAGAAAAAATGCTTTTAAAAGCCTCTGACGATCCCAGCTGAGCTGCCCAATCATCAGAGGCTTTTTTTTTTACTTTTAAAAGCATTTTTTCAGCCGAAGAGGTTGTAGAAAAAACATGCTTTTAAAAATAATTTTAAAAGCCTGTGATGATCGCGCGGCTCAGCTGGGCATGTGGGGGGGGGGGCAGGGATTTTTGCTAACGGTTCTCCGAACCACCCGCCTCCATCGCTACCGGATCAGGTGATCCGGTCCAAACTGGGAGCATTTCATTGCAAAGTCAATGAAATGGAGACCGAGCAAATGTCTACTAGAGCAAATAAAATTGCAATCACAAATCTCCTGAATCACTAAACTAACAAATTTTGTAAGAAGCTGTGAAGCACAAAATGATATAGCTATCCTTAGTGGATAACTTGAAATGGCTGAGCAAACACAAACATACTTTTCAAGTATATATTTGAAGTTACAACTGCCAAAACATTTTAAGGAGATATTTACGCGAGAGAGATTCGAACAGCTTGACACAATGGTCAGAAATGGGAGATTCCATTCTATACCCTACAATGAGCGTCTGCATTTGCAGAGCAGCAGAGATAGAAGACCTGGCTCACATCCTATTTGATTGTTGCTTGTATAAGAGGGTGAAAGACAGGTACCTTGGTCTATATACCAAACAAATGACCCATTGGGATCCCCATATCAAAACAACTTACTTTATGTGCAGCCAGAACCTGAAAATACCATTTAACACAGCACAGTACTTAAGCAAAATGATTCCGTTGAGATCTGCATTCGTGGGGCTGATTGGGGTAGATTGTAAGGGTGACACCAAAATACAATTTTATGTCATTTTATTCTATTTTATATATTTATGTATTAAATTATATTGTATCTTATCTTATAACTATTGTATTTTACCCTGCTCTTATTTTAAATTGTTTGTATAGGATTTTATTGGTGATATGTGTTTGAACTTTGTGCTTTGATATGGCCTATAGGCTAATCAATAAAGCTAAAAAAACCACTATGATCTGGATGATTTCGATTCAGGTCTGGCCTGTCTGTGCTATGTAGTTTTCCTGAAAATGCTTCTCTGTCTAAAATGCACTCATGGAGAAAATCTATCTGGTTAGTAAGAATCAGCACAGACTTGATGGCACGTAATCAATCTGAAGACTCCTAATGTCCATTATTCCCATTTACAATTGCATAAAACTGAACTCTGTGTACTCTTTCTCATGTTACTTTACATACCAGCTAAAAGTATAGTGTCCATTTTCTAGAAGTTTTGATGTCAAGAAACTATAAACCTTGTACCTGGGTGAGATCCACCAACTTAAAGCTCATTAAGAGGCATATATCCATTTTTAGAGAAAAGGTTTCTCTTTATTCCTGAAATAATCTACTGACCTGAAAACCTTCATTCGTTCTTTCAGAGAAAATGAAGACCTTGATGAAAAAGGACAGGTTTCATGGAAAAGTGAAAACTGCACTGTATCACAAATAGATGGAACCAGGTCATTTGTCTTTGGTAAGCTCTTGATAACTCCTGAAATGTGTATTTGTGTGGTTTTCAGCATGAGTATATGTAAAGTAATAGGAGAATTTATAAATGGAATGTCTTGGATTAATTAAAAATGCCATACTAAATGTAGTAACTAACTCTCTTGATCTTTGTGCATTTTATGCAGTATTGGGATTAAAATTTTACTACCGATTCTGTGGATGTGGCTTGGTGGGCATGGCATGGCTTGGTGGGCGTGGCAGGGGAAGGATACTGTAAAATCTCCATTTCCTCCCTACATTTCCTCCCGATCAGCTGGGACTCGGGAGGCAGAGAATAGATGGGGGCAGAGCCAGGCAGAGGTAGTTTTTACCAGTTCTCCGAACTACTCAAAATTTCTGCTACCGGTTCTCCAGAACTGGTCAGAACCTGCTGAAACCCACCTCTGATTTTATATGTGTATAGCAGATGCATATTGACTTTCTTTAGGAGAAGCATTGAATATCATTCATTGTTTCGGTAATCTGTAACACAATCTGTTTCTCTGGTGGCTGAAGGTTGCGTATATGAAGGGAGGATGTCACTCTTCTTTCTATGCCCAGAACAATGACTCCTGTAAATGTATGGATGAATAATACTTTGACTTGTTTAGTTGTATTGCATGCACTGGTATCTTCTGCTAATATTGTTCTCACTACATTCAATACTACTTTTCATTTTTACCTCCAAGAAATAGCTGGGGTTTTTTTATCCATTAGCTCTAAAAACCAGGAAACTATGAATTCTAGACTTGACGTGGGTACAAAAATCAGCCTTGTCATTTTTCTTAGCCCAATCCATCTCACAGCATTGTCATTGTGGAGAAAAGATTAGTAGATATATAGGATCAGTAGGTTTGCTTACTGATGACAAAAATGAAGAGACAAAAAGCTAATTAATGAAAAACATGAATAATTTTGTCTATTGCTACTTAAACATCAGAAGAGTCCTTCTTAGTATATGGTAGATTTTTACAGAGGCCATCATTTTTGTGATACATTTGTTAGTTTTCTCTTTGCTGGGCAACCTAGTTGTCTCTTGAGTTTTGCCAGTTAACATCATATCTTGCTATGATTGTTGTTCTGTTTTCAGCAAATTTTTTAAATTACAAATGAGATTTTCCTGTTAGCTCTTTCAAGTTTTTATCTCTTCTTTGGCTTTTCTGCTCTCAAACTGATTTCATTTTTTAGTAGTTCCTTCTCTGGAAATTTTTGGATCATAATTTTTGTTCTTCTATCTAGTGAATTTTCTTACAACTTCATTTGTCCCCCAGAGTGGAGAGAGTTTCCTTTTTTAAATTCTTGGGAGTGCTCATTAGTCAAGATCTCACCTGGAAAAACAACATGTCACTGGTGGTTAGTAAGGCCCAACAGAGATTACATTTCCTTAGAGTCCTGTGGAAAAATCAGGTGGAACAACAGCTGATGACTTCTTTCTATTGGTCCACTACAGAAAGTGTCCTCACATACTGTATAACAGTATGATACGCTGGTTTAACAGCTGCGGACAGGAAGGCACTACAGAGAGTGATCAATTCGGCACAAGAAACCATTAGTTGCCCTCTTAACACTACTGGATGACATCACCAGGACTCGCTGTTTCAGCAGACTAAGGAAGATACTTAGGGATGGTTCACATCCTGGCCAGTGTATCTTTTCACTTTTACCATCAGGCAAAAGACATCGAAGTATAGCTAGCCAGACAAAAAGGTTTAAAAACAGCTTCTACCCGTGGGCTGTCAGGCTCCTAAACACAATCACAATCACTCCACGTACATATGGAAACTTATTACTAGGTTTCCCTCCCCCCCCCCCAATTACATGTATAAATTGGGAATTGTATTGTCTTGTATTTTCTGTTATGGATTGCACCAGTAGAGGCTAAACCAATTCCATTGTATACATGATGTACAATGACAATAAAGGCGATGATGATGATGATGATGATGAATACAGTGCATTTCCTAGGCTATATTCAGAATAAAAAACTGTATATATAATCATTAAACAGGATACTGTATGAAGGATAATACTTGTGATTTAACCTAAAACAAATAATTATACAAATGCTAATACCTATCATACAGGTCAGTCTGCACTACTATTAATCTTCTCATTGTTCCCACCACCCATCTCCTTCCCCTTATGACTGTATGACTGTAACTTTGTTGCTTGTATCCTTATGATTTATATGTATATTGTTTCCTGATTGCTTATTTGTACCCTATGACTACCATTAAGTGTTGTACCTTATGATTCTTGACGAATGTATCTTGTCTTTTTATGTACACTGAGAGCATAGGCACCAAGACAAATTCCTTGTGTGTCCAATCATACTTGGCCAATAAAAGGAGAAAAAAAAATTCTATTCACAATTGTTGCTCATTGTTGGCATAATACATTCTCAAGCAATTGGTTTTGGAACGTTGCGTGTGCAAAGCTGCTTCAGCTTACAAAATACTGGCAGTATTTATCACAATTGAGCCCGAAATTTGCTTTTAAGGAAGACAAGTTTTGCTCCATTTTACGAGCTTTCTTGCCACAGTTAAGTAAATCACTGCAGTTGTTAAGTTAGTAACACAGTTAAGTGAATCTGGCTTCCCCATTGCTTTGCTTGTTAGAAGATCACAAAACGTGATCACATGGCCCCAGGATACTACAACTGTTATAAACGTGAGTCAGTTGTCAAGTGTCCAAATTTTTGATCCTGTGACCATGGGGATGCTGCAACAGTTGTAAGTTTGAAAAATGATCATAAGTCGGGGGGTTTTCAGTGTCACTGCAACTTCAAATAGTCATTAAATGAATGGTTGTAAATCAAGGAGTACCTGTATTCACCTGATGATTTTTCAGGGACTGGCCACAGTGTCTACAGATTAAACTTTTTGCTTTCTTTTGAAGATCGTGTGTTCCACTCTAACAACAGTACAAAGGAAGTCTACCAAGGTGTGACTGCTCCTATTATCAAGTCGGCAGTTCAAGGATACAATGGTACTTTAAATAATAATCCTTGTGCATATTTCCACAGGTGGCTATAAATTCGAACTAACCATTCTACTTCTTTTTAGGGACTATTTTTGCTTACGGTCAGACAGCTTCAGGCAAAACGCACACAATATTGGGTACCAAAGATGGTCCAGGTATCTTACCCATGGCAATTAATGATGTCTTCAATACCATCTGCAGTGTAAGTGATTCTACTGAATGTTTATATTTCAGCTACCCAAGGCTTTTGCAGAAATGGAGATGACTGGTATTGAAACTGCAGCTGAGTTCCTAGCTTCTCATGCCAGCATTTTTCAGGCTGCATGTCATGATTGCCATCCCAGAGGCTACAAGAAAATGAATGGAAAGTTATCAGAGAGTTCCCTTGCCTCTCGTTTTCCAGCCACATGCAAAAATATGCTGAATTCAAAGCAGCTTTCCAGAGCCCATTGTAGAAGATGTGAATGTTCTTTTGATTTAATACTACTTGTGTATCTTTTAAAGGCGTGATCAGGAAGGCTTTAGTGCAAAGGTCTGGCTATCTGACCCAATCTGCAGTGTGCACAGAGGATTACTGTGGAAGAGAAGAGAGGCTGGAGTATATCAAGGGGGCTGCCAGAGCCAAAAGCAAACTACAATCATGAGATTATTGGGAGCACTTATTGGGAAGTGTGCTCAGAACACTTATTGGGAAGTGTGCTCTTCTGCTCACAAAAAGTTGGGGTCATAGCAATAGCAGACTTATATACCACTTCACAATGCTTTGCAGCACTTTCTAAGCAGTTTACTGAGTCAGCATGTTGCCCCCAACAATCTGGGTCCTCATTTCACCAACCTCAGAAGGATGGAAGGCCAAGTCAACCTTGAGCCTGGTGAAATTCGAATTGCTGGCAGTCAGTAGAAGTAGCCTTCTGTACTGCACTCTAACCACTGCGCCACCAAGGCTCATACATAGTGAACGTATTGGAAGGCTAGATAAAGATATTTGGAGCAAAGTCATTGGTTTGCTTTCAGGTGTAACTAGCCATACCTGGAAAATAATTTTGCATGAATGCCCACAATACAGGTTGTCCTTGACTTACAACCATAATTGGCACTGGAACTTCCATTGCTAAGCAAAGCAGTTAAGTGAGCAGCCTATGATTTTGTGATATTTTTTTTATTTTTTTTTATTTTTTTTTGCTGCAGTTGGTAAGCAAATATGGCTTCCCTCATTGACTTTGCTTGCTGGGAAAGTCTCAGATAGTGATCATGTGTTCCCATTGTAAACTGCCAATTACTAAGCACCGGGATAATAATGACCAAGGGGATACTTTGATGGTTGTAAGTGGGAGGATGATCATAAGTCATTTTTTTTAAAGTATTGTAATTTTGAAAAGTCATAAGTCAAGGACTACCTGTATGCTTTTAAAATTCAAAATAACAGCTAAAAGCCTCTTTCACCAAGTTTTTTAGTCACAGAAAGATTCGTGTTTAAGTTCACTATCTAGGGGAGCACATTCTTGGGACTCACAAGTTGAGTTAAAAGACTCTTTGACCACAAAATTCTTATGAAGAAGACTGTGTTGTAAATTATATACATTATTTAATTTACATAATTTACATATGTAAATTATGTGTTGTAAATGTATACATTTGCCTTTCTTTAGCCACAAGTTCTCTGATGTTGGACTGTCATCATTGCTGACAGATGACTTGATGTAATCAGAGTTGTAGTCTAACAAATAATAAAGCATGGCTGGGAATGCAAATACGAAAGCTTTGTGATTAATGGCATTGACAGTAAAAATGTATTTGTGGAACAAGTTGCCTTCAAACATATTGATGAATGTAATGTCTCGTAATTTTTAGATTCCAGACAGGGAATTCCTGCTCCGTATATCATACATGGAAATTCATAATGAAACTATACAAGACTTGCTATGCAGTAATATTAGGAAAAAGAAGTCATTGGTTGTTCGTGAAGACATCAATGTAAGTACATGAGGCTGGACAAATTCACACCTCTAGTGCGGTTCTCCAGCAAGCCTCCTCATTGCAACCACTCCTTCACTAGTCTCAAGTATTCTGGGTTGTTCCTGGGCTGGCCAGGGTTTTCTGAAGGTTTCATGCATGGTTAAGTCAAAGTGAAACATTGAGCCCAATAATGTATGCAAGTACAAGGCACAATACTCACAACTGTTAAAGACTTGATTGGTATAATAATCAAATGTTTCATTCTCTTCTAGAGGACAATCTATGTTGAAGATCTGAATGAAGAAGTAGTGGTTTCTCCAGAAGAGGTTATGAGCTGGCTGAAGAAAGGAGAAAGTAAGTTTACATCTCTGATAATGGTTTAAATGCACCGATCATTTTATGCAAATCTCAGATTTCTAGATCTGTTAAAAGTCAGGTCTCCGTATCTGCAAATGAATATATAGTATCTTCAATACACTTTTCTTTATTGGCTCCTCTCTGCAGATGAATACTCCCCCATACATATAATCTGTCTTTCTTGTCCACATGGGCAACATACTCCTGTATGCTCACATATACACTTATAGCACTTAGACTTATATACCACTCCATAGTGCAGGGGTCTGCAATCTTAAAGACTCAAAGAGCCATTTGGATCCGTTTCCCACAGAAAAAAAAACACCGGGAGCCACAAAACCTGGGTGGGCGTGGCCAACTCCACATCATTCACTTCCACCAGTCACATGACACACACACACCCCAGCCACGCCTACCCAGCCGGTCATTAGGGCAGAGAACCAATTGTTTAAAAACACTGGGAACCACAAAAATCCTTTTGACATATCTCCCCCCTCTCTCTGTATCTCTCTGTCTCTGCCCTAGCCACTTCTCCATCCACCGCTGCTGCCCTTATCTTCTCAGGCCAGGCAAGGAATGACGGAGAGGAGGGCGAAGGGTGGGGCCAGCCAGTGCTGGAATCACCTGACAGGGAGCCACAGCAGAGGGCCTAAAGAGCCGCATGTGGCTCCAGAGCCGCAGGTTGCTGACACCCTCCAAAGTGCATAGAGCACTCTGAGTGGTTTACAATATCAGCATATTGCCCCCAACAATCTGGGTCCTCATTTTACCAACTTCAGAAAGATGGAAGGCTGAGCCTGTCAGGATCAAACTCCAGAGTGTGGTTGGAGTTTTCCTGCAATACTGTATTCTAACGACTGCACCACCAGCATTCCTATATAACTTTCTTTCTCCATCCCTCAGGCAAACATGCAAACATGTGCCTGCACATAGCAATGAAGCCACTAAGATGAATTAGCCATTAGTGGTATAGTACATTTTAGCCCTTTCCTTGAAAATAAAAGATTAGGAACTTGCTGTGCTGCTACCCCTGTTCACAGTGGGAATGGGGTGATCTTCTGTTGTTTGGAGGGAAATAAAGGGCTGCTCTAAGAGTTCCCAGAAAAGAAGTACAACATTAGAGGGGGTTGGTTCTTTTATTCCTAACAAAATAACAAGAGTTGGAAGGAAAATTGGAGGCTGTGTAGGAGTTCAGTGGGTATGGGATATGGGGAAAGGGAGTCAGCTGTGTTTGTAGGCACCATCTGCTGAGGTCTATTTTATGGGAAAACGAGAATAAGTCAAGAGAAAATCCAGTATAAGAATAATCTGTATCCAATGTTTCTTCTAAACAGAAAACAGGCACTATGGTGAGACAAAAATGAATGAAAAAAGCAGCCGTTCTCATACAATTTTTAGAATGGTAAGTGATTGCTAATTTTTGTGTTCCTGCCTACATTTAGTTCATGTCACAGTGTTCAGCAGCATCTGCTATGCAGCTACTAAATAACCACATTATACAAAATGTTGAATGGCACATATCTTCCACCAAGTAAATAAACCTGAAGACCATATAGATTGAGGCACTTCAGTTCTTAGTGACTCCTGTAGGACATATAAGCCACAGGTCTGATGAAGAAAATCCTGGCTTCAAGGTTTTGGAATTTATGGTGATAGATATAATGCTCCCTTGGTGATTTTGAGGAGCATGTTTTTTTATTTTTATTTGGCCAAACCATAAATCCTGTTCCCAGACACATGGCTGTTCAGTTTGCTTGAAAACTACACTGTCATAACAGCCTTAAATCTTAGGAAGCAGGCTCGTTCAATTGATTGATAGCTCTCAAGGTCAGGAAGTTCTTCATTATTTTGAGTTTGGTTCTCTCTGCATAAAGACTTCAACCATTGATTCTTGTCCTATCACTGAAGAATCAATCTACATTCCTGCTGATAGTATTTCTATCATATCTGCCCTTGGCCGCCTTCAGACTTTGAATTGGCTTTATCTTTCTAACAATATGCAGGAACTGATAAAGTAATCCCTTATGGCCGGGATGGTGAACCTATGGCACATGTGCCGGAAGTGGCAGGCAGAGCCATCTCTCCGGGCACACAAGTTGTCGCCTGTTGCTCTTCCTGGTTCCGGCGCACCGGCCAGCTGGTCTTCATGTGCATGGGAGTGCCAGAAACTGGAAGAGCAGCAGCCGGGAGCGCATGTGAGCACCCGGAAGATAATCTTCCGGTTTCCGGCGCACACACTCCCTTTTTGGCACTCGGTGCCAGAAAGGTTCGCCAACACTGCCTTATGGGGAAGCATATACTACAAATAGCTTCATCGTCTTTTGACTAAATTCTGAGGCAACATGGTTTTTGAATGGTGTTCAGCTAGGAAAGGTTGCCTCCTGTCCCTTAAGGTAGGGGAAATTAACCTGGTACACATACTGCACTAAAATTAATGTGATGTGTGATTCCATTTAAATTTTTGTCTAGCTCTCTAATGTATAAAGGTGTTTTTAAATCTGGTTCATGATATTATCTTTTTCTTTTTTTTTAGATCATTGAAAGTAAAGAAAAGCATACTTCTGGCTCAAGCTATGAAGGAGCTGTAATGGTTTCTCATTTAGTGAGTTATTTGTAAAATGTCACAGGTTAAAATAAGTGGGATATGATAGAGCACTGGTGTAACTTTATAAACATTAAGTACCAGTTATGTTCTGATTTATACTCGGACTGGATAGGGTAATAAATTTCACCTGAATCAGACCAAAGAAATTGGGCCTGAGTACATGGGAAACCCTTCCCCAAGTCCCATCAACAGATACCAGAACAAAGGAAAGGGGATAAAAGGGTCCTGAAGCCCACCCACTCTTTATCGTCTTTGGACCCAGACTTTCCGATTTCTGTCCTCTGCATGGTGCCTGCTAGCCTAGTAGCATTGTAGCCAGTAAAGTTTGCTATTATTTTAAATTCAGTGTATTCTAAAGACTAGTTTGTGCTTCAGTGTTCACTTGAAAGTGATTTGAGTGTGGCTATTTTTCCAGCGCTGGGAATGTGTGAGTGTGTGGCCATCAGCTGAATTTGGGAGCACATGTGTAACACTTGTTTTTTTTTCCAAACTAGTCATTTTATTAAATGTATTCATGTACAATGCAGCATGTACACTGTTTTCCACAATGTTTCTGGAGTCTCCCTCTCTGTTTCTAACTCCCCCACACACACACACACAAGAAAACACTGGAAAGTAAGTCAAGCCAACACAATATCCAGCACTTTAAACAGGCACAAAAATAAAAAGCACAGCAATGGTTATTTACAGTGTTTTCCAAAGGGCAGCAAAGCCTGGGTTTGCTTGTTCTCTGAACTTCTCCCACTCCCTCCCGCTTTAAAGATTGCCCTGCAGGCATATCTCTCTGCTGATATCCAAGCACCCCACCCCACCCCCGGTGATCTCCAAGGAGACCTACTTTAGTGGAAGGGGACTCTTCCCACCTTCATAAAACCTCCCTTGAAAGCTTCCATCTCTTATGGGCCCAATCCCCTGCCTTGGCTCCTTCCCAGAGACACTGGCGGTTCTGGTGCTTTCTGAATTTCAGTAAGTTTGACTCATCAGTTCCAATATTTGATAGTGCTCTTCAGCAAGTTCCAGTGAAGGCAAAATAGTTTAAACAAAACTAAGCATAACAAATTCTGTCTCAATATTTCAGAATTTTGTAGATCTGGGAGGAAGTGAAAGAGCCAGCCAAACAGGAGCTGAAGGTATGTGTTTATTTCTCAGTGAGATTTTTGGTAACTCTGTAGTAACTCGTTCCTAATTTATTGCCTTAAGTAGACTACATTCATATCCTGCCATCTTCAAAGGCCCTCCTCAGACTGAAATAGTTATACATTAAGGTTCTACCTTGGTCTTCTCCACATACTCTAAAGTAAAAAGATTCTTCCAGAGGAATTCCTGTTTTGAATTACTGGTAGTCCTCGACTTACAACAGTTCGTTTAATGACCGTTCAAAGGTATAGGACTGAAAAAAGTGACTTGTGACAATCTTTTTACTTATGACCATTGCAGCATCCCCATGGTGACATAATCAAAATTCAGACGTTCAGCAACTGACTCATATTTATGACGGTTGCAGTGTCCTGGGGTCAGTCATTTGATCCCCTTTTGCGACCTTCTGACAAGCAAAGTCAACGGGAAGCCAGATTCACTTGACAACCATGTTATTAACTTAACAACTGCAGCGATTCACGTAACAACTGTGAAGAGAAAGGCTGTAAAACCGGGCAACACTTAAACAAATGTCTTGCTTAGTACCAAAACTTTTGGGCTCAATTGTCGTAAGTCAAGGATTACTTGTAAAAGTAGTCATGTGGGAATAGGGGGATAACACTTAATTGTCCATTCCTAAATGAACAGCTCTTAATAAAGGGCTCATACTGATCACTAGGAACTGAATGTTATATCTGCATCAAGTTAAAATAGCCATTGTTGGCTAAAAATGTACGAATAAAATCACAATACAATTACCTTTAATCTGTGCTAGATTGTGTTCTCACTTCTGTAATCATTAAAGGTTATATATCCTAAACCTGTGATGGCGAACCTATGGCACGCATGCCACATCTGGCACGCAGAGCCCTCTCTGTGGGCACGTAAGCCATCGCCCAGCTCTGCTCCACCGCACATGCACATGCGCGCCTACCGCCGGCCAGCTGATTTTTGGGATGCCTGGGGGGGTGGGGCACAAGTGGGAGACGCACGTGGATGCACAGGGAGGGATTGCATGTGGATGCGTGGGGGAGCAGGGGTCACGTGTGGATGTGCGGGGGGTGGGGGAGCATCGGAGGGTGCAGCCATGGCCCGTTTTTGGGCTCAGGAGGCTGCAAGGAGGCCTACTAGGCCCAAAACGGGATGCGCATTCGTGAGGGAGCATGGGGGGTCATGTGCGCATGCGTGGGGGAGGAGGGAGCATGAGGGGTCATGCACGCATGCACAGGGGAGACACATTGCATTATGGGTGCCAGCACACACGCATGCGCACTTTCGGCATACGACGAGAAAAAGGTTAGCCATCACTGTCCTAAACTATTAATGCCCTGCTATCAGAATGGACAAGTTTTAAAGGAAACTGGACAAATTCATGGAGTGGAGGGCTGTGAAGGGCTTCCAGTTGTGGTGCCTGTGTCATCTTTATTGTTGAGGTCCATACGTCCCAGTTCCAGATGTTGAAGAATCTGAATGGATTTGCCCTTACCTTCTTGTAGGCTTTAAAAAGGATCCATTCAGTTACTTTTTTTTGTTGTTGTTAATGCTGGATTGTGTATTCTGTATATTTGATTCAGTACAAGTATTCCTATGGCCTTAAAATGAGAACTGATTTATGATGCCGTAAATCAATACAGCAATGACTGAAATGGTGCTTTTTATGTATGTGCTTAGGGATTCGACTTAAAGAAGGGTGTAATATTAACCGGAGCCTCTTCATCTTGGGCCAAGTTATCAAGAAACTTTGTGATGATCAGTCTGGGTAAGAAAAAAATAATTCCCGTTTCAATTGGAGTAGCAAAAGGTTGATGAGCTCTGAATCTCCCCTTTCCCAACTTCATTTTTTGACATGCGTCTTTTCACATTTTTTCATCTAGATAGTTTGATTAGTGATTAGTGTTTTCACTTTGTCTAAAGATAATGAGTGGGCTGTTGAACCAATTTTCCCTCAGCCTCATCCATAATATTTTATTCTTTCTCTCATCCCTTTGCATCAGAGGTTTCATCAACTACAGGGACAGTAAGCTAACAAGAATTCTCCAGAACTCCTTGGGTGGAAATGCCAAGACTGTTATCATATGTACAATTACACCAGCATCTTTGGAAGAAACTCTTAGCACACTCCAGGTAATTTTTAAATGTTCTTGCTAAAAGATCATTTTGGGTATGGATAAGCACAAGCAGTGAGGGACGCGGTGGCTCAGTGGCTAAGACACTGAGCTTGTTGATTGAAAGGTCGGCAGTTCAGCGGTTTGAATCCCTAGTGCCACAATCCCTAGTGAGCTCCTGTTACTTGTCCCAGCTTCTGCCAACCTAGCAATTTGAAAGCACGTAAAAAATGCAAGTAGAAAAAATAGGGACCACCTTTGGTGGGAAGGTAACAGTGTTCCATGCGCCTCTGGCGTTTAGTCATGCCGGCCACATGACCACGGAGAAATCTTCAGACCGCATTGGCTCTTCAGCTTTGAAATGGAGATGAGCATCGCCCCCTAGAGTTGGGAGTGACTAGCACATATGTTTGAAGGGAACTTAACCTTTACCTCAGCATAAGCAGAAAAGTGCAAACGGCAGGTGTCACTTCAAAACTATATACTGTAGTTATTCTTGATTCTTTTATATATATATATATTCCCCCCAACTATTGTGCTATGTGGAAAAGTGTGAGTATATTCTACTTTTATTTTGTTGATTTGTTGCATTTTTGTTTATCTTCCAACATCGGCCTCACTACAAGTCGTTTTTGAAAGCTTATAGAATGTATTGCTATTCCTTACAGACAGACAGTTAAAAAGTATTATTTGGGGTATCAGAGTTCTGTGTACAGAATTTGTTCAAAAAATAGACCTTAGACTAGTACCGGCTAGGAATTTGTGGTCTTCCAGGTGCCAGTCTATCAATTAGTCTAATGAAGTATTAGACTAATTGGCTGATTCTGTTTTGGAATTCTTGCATAGTAAATCATCAAATGGCAGCCCCCTCTATCAGTTCTATCAGAGGGGGAGGGGGACTCTTCATAAAGAAAGCAATATAAATTAGAGCAGAAATATCCAGTAAGAATAGCTTGTTTTCAGTTTATGAATGGAATCAAACAAGGTTTTTAAAAATTATACTGATTTTTATTATATTACTGGCCTTCTCTACATATTTTGTCTCTTCTAGTTTGCTAGTACAGCTAAAAAGATGAAGAATACCCCAAAAGTCAATGAAGTTCTTGATGATGAGGCTCTTCTAAAGAGATACCGTAACGAAATAGAAGATCTGAAACGCCAGCTGGAAGAAGTAAGTTGCCTAGTTTAAATGGATTGGGTGGGGGTTTTCCAGGCCAACAGGCCAAATCCATCAGAGAGCGGGCCCCCTGAAAGTGTCCCTTTTCTAAAACCTTGTTAATTGTCTGCCCAGTTTCTTGAATGGTGCATGTCACAAACTTTCAAACTCTGAACTTCATTGCCTTCCAAGAGAATGATTCATTATGTATGTTTAGATCAGGGGTGGGTTCTACTTACCTTTACTACTGGTTTGCATTGTGCCCGCGCACGTGCTCTTCTACGCATGCGCAGATCATTTTTGATGACGTCCGGGTCAGTGGGCAGAGCCTCCCTCTGGTTTTACTACCGGTTCTTATGAACCGGTCCGAACCGGAGGCAACCCACCACTGGTTTAGATGCTACCTACATTTCAGTTGAATCTGGCAAAAATATTAGGACAAATTGAAAAACTGGGGGGGAAATGCATCTAGGGATAGGAGCAGGAGTAGAGTCTGAACAGAAATTTTAAGAACCAGTGAAGAAGCTGGACAGTTATTTAGTAGAAATTCAAAACTTATGAACTCCTGACAGCCACAAGGGAAGGGAGAAGCTTCTTATTACATTTTAGTAATCTATAGCTAACTCTTTTTATTTCTCCTCTAGTGACTTTAATTTTATTTTTTAAAGTAATTTTTTCTCTTTGTTGGGGACACTGAGAAGCAGGAAAGTGTTGATTCACTGAATATTTGTCTTGATTTAGAACGTGCCTGATCTTTCTGTGATCTCCATCTGAAGAAGTCAAAAATATTCTCTCTTTCCTTGGACACCCTGTCATAGATAATGTTTCCTAGGCTACCTTTCCACAGATCATATGATTGCAGTCTTAAATTACATCCTGGAATGTGAATGTGAATGTTCAAATTCTTCGTATTTATTTCCTTGCAGAACCAAAATTTCCATTTGATAAGCAGCCTTGGTATCTTCTGTTTTAGGTTTCGTCTCATTCTCATACCAAAGATCAGTTAGCACAACTCTTGGAAGAGAAGAATTCTGTTCAGAAAGAGCAACAAGACAGGATAAGAGCACTCACAGAGATGTTGGTGACTTCATCCTCTTTTTTGCGAGAACGGGAGCTAAAGGTAAGCATGGAGATTAAATCTTAAAGAAAGTTAGAAAACATTGCTTGTTTGTTTTGGAATTGTTATGTTTGGGAGGAAGGGTGATGAAGAAGCCAGGTTTTGTTTAGATTTTAGTAGTCATTGCTTTTATTCTTGTGATGATATAAGAAATATCATAAATCTCAAAACAAATAGCATGTCTTAAATTCTAGATCTTTTAAATGCTGAAAATGCCACCAATGTAAGTTCAGGGTCCATCAAAAATTGATACATAAAACATGAGATATATTTTAAGGCGCTGTTGATTTAGACCAGGCGAGTCAAACTCGATTTCATTGAGGGCCACATCAGGGTTGTGTTTGACCTCGGTTGGGAGGGGTGGTGGTTTTCCTTTTAGTTTGTTTTGCTAGCCCTCTGCCAGTGCAAATGGAGCTTGGGGGAGCTGTGCGCTGCCTCCTGCAACCCTCTGCCAGCGAAAACGGACTGTGGGTGCCCCCCCCCCACCCCTGAGTTCCGTTTTCGCTGGCAGAGGCACCACGGGCTGATCCTTCGCTATTTCCAGGGCAGCCAGATCTAAGCACTAAGCTCAACTTGAGTTTGACATACCTGATTTAGATACTGAAATAGCAAAAATATAGGAAGTCTTCTTTCTCATCTTGGTGATAGAATGAGTAGCTGCAGTTGTATGAAATGGCATTTTCGATGGGTTCTGCAACTGTTTGAGAAAATAGTAAAGACTCTTAAATCAAACTCATCTTCTGCTGTCTTCATAAAAACTGAATTGTCAGCTGACAATTCTTGTTTGTCAGAACTCTTATCTATGTTTCTCAAGCTTATACTAATAGCATATATCACAAAACTTTAGCATTGCGTGTGGGACTGCTCTGAATTAGTGGGTCATAATGTCAGGTGCTGTTACATATACATCTGCTCTATTCCTTACCTGTCAAAGTTTTCTTCCAAATCAACATTGCCAATATTTTTGCCAAAATTCCCAACAAGAGTTTCTATTAGAGCTCCTGACTCTAAAGAGAACAAATCTTAAGTCCTTTTATTTATAATAGGTATAATGAATTTATTATATCAAGTCCTTTCTCAGATCGGTACAAGTGTATTAAGAGTTCACGTCCCAGAATTCCTCAACCTGCATGCTGGCTAAGAAATTCCCACCATGTTTGAAGTATTGGAAAGCTTGGGCAGCATATTGTGTATGTGTGTGCTTATTTTTATTTTATTCTTAATTTAAGGCTAAAAAGAAGAGGCGTGTGACCTGGGCCCCTGGGCCTGTAAGCCAAGATGGGGGAATGCCTTTCTTAGAAGACTTTCCTGCAAGAGCTAAACGCTTTAAAGGTTCTCTATCTTGTGTCACAGAGATGGAAGAATGTAAGTTCTTTTCCTAAGAAATTGTTTCATTTGACTCCTATATCTTAAAAGGAATTTACCGGTTAATAGTGGCTTGTAGCAAATCAAGATTTGTCATTCGTAGAAAATTGCTAATAGTAAATGCCATCATATGCCTCTTTAGAAGGCATGCTTAACCTACATGTTATTTGCCTGATACTGTTGAGTTCTGTTAAATATGAGATGGGATGGTTAAGGATGAAATTCCAAGTTTAAACTACAGTTGGTCCTCATTTAACAATCTTTTATTCAGTGACTGTACTTACAGGAGATAGTTACAAACAGACCATGTACTTATGGACATTGCAGCATCTCCACAGTCACATGACCATGATTTGCGACCTTCCTTGCTGGCTTCCTACAACAAAGTCATTTGGGAAACCAGCAGGAAGTTGAGATCAAGGGTGGTTCCTCACTTAATCACCTGGGCAGTCACTTAACAGCAGCTGGGACTTCCAGAACTGCTGTCACTGAGCAGCACGGTCACATGGCTTTTGACTTTAAGAGCTTCATTTAGCAGAAGCAGCAGTCACATGGTGTTTTAAAGTACATCATTTAACAGAATTTCTGGTCCCAATTCACACAGTTAAACAAGGACTACCTATACCAAGTTCAGTTTCTCTCTTAGTTGCTCTGAAAGAAATCTGAATCTGGCAATCTCTGTCTCCAGAGATTGAAAAGACCCAACTTTCTAAATCTGTTGATCTGACAGGTGCTTGTGCTCAAGGCACTCAGCATAACAGGGCTAGTATAAAATTTGTATTGCTCACTAGGACAAAAGCTACTTTGTGGGGTTAAACATCTTTCCAAATCAAATGGGAAGGAAAAGAGCAAGCTTAGGTTCCATAAAATTCAGCTATCTGATATAAAAACTATTTAGAGTAATGGAATGGTTGCCGCTTGGTGAAAATTAAGGAAATCGAAAGTAGCTATTTTCTATAAAAAAATAGTCCATAGAATTTCCATTTCCATTTAATTTTATATGTTTTGGGGGTTGGGGGTGTTTTTAATTCTTAGCTGTCTCCTCGGAATTCTCAGAATATGATGATCAATGCATGACAGCTAGTGTTATAATGCCTGAGGAAGAATGGATCCCAGGATCCGAAATAAACTTTGTAAGTATTAGGGGCTGATGGGGAAAAAAACGAGCAGAAATCCAAGAGGGTTGGATATATTGTTGAACCAAGTTTTTCCATGCAGTGGGCAAAAATGCTTCAGTGGGGTGTAGAATTGCACATTAAGGGAAAATACAGCTTGTCAAAAACTCTTTCCCCAATGCCTCTTGTTTTACTGCCTATAAAGGAAAAAAGGGAACAGGTTCTCTTCCTATTATTTTTATTCCTAACTAGATCTATATTATTACAAATCCAATAAAATAAATGTTATTTGCATATTATTATGTGTAAAAAAAAGAACTTTTTTTCCAACTGGGAACATAATTTGATGATGAAGCAGAATGGTTTTAGTCAACAATCCCTTTTAAGTTCCATTACATTTGATATTTTGCAAAACAGAAGAACGTTGTTGTCTACTGAAATGTTTTTTGTTCTAGACTTCTAAAGACTTTGCCGAGTCGGTTCAGCTTTGCCAAAGCCTCTTGGAAGAAAGGGTGAGTCATTTTTGCAGGTTTCAGGATATTCAAACAGAAGTTAGGAGTAAAATATGTAATTTCCTCCATTCCTTTCTGGTCTAGGATAATGCCGTCACTGAACAGCAAACCATAAAATCAAAATTTGATAGCGTGTGCTTGGAGAAAGAACAGCTGACCTTAGAACTCTCAGAGCTGCGTGAGAAAATCTCAACCCATGAGTTTGTGGCCCTTGAGAAAGTGGTTTCTGAAGAGCAGGAGGTGAGAAAAAAGGCTAGTTTGCAAATGAAACATTTGTATGCAAATGAAATATTTCTGTAAGTTTTAAAGACTTGCATTATGAAGTGCAAACAGACTAAACGCCACTCCAGTTCTTTTGAAACATGTAAAGTTATGAGATTTTTTTCAACTAGTTTATACAGGTAATCCTTGAGCTATGATAATTCATAGTCCTGAGATTACAAATGTTGCAATACCACAGCAATCGTTCACCCTCACGAACGACCGCAGAGGCACTGCAACATTCACCCTGCTTAGTCCACCACCACCCCTTCAGCTCCCCACAATTGCTTCCCCCCCTCCCATCCTGCCGCACCGGACTCACCTTGCAAAGATTTGTATTTTCTCTACTGTGGTTTCTTTGAGAGGGACAATTTTGCTTCCAGAATCCAATCGACTTGCAAATGCTTTTCACGTGCCAAGAATGAAATGTTTGGGGCATGATCTCGCGTGACTTCAGGTCGCCATTCTCTGCAAAAGCAGATGGATGCCTGAAATTGCACGAGATCCAGTCTTCACACAAAACATTTGCAAGCCGACAGGATGCTTTGTGGCAGTGCAGTTTTTATCTATACTTCTAATGCTTTCCAGTTGTTTAGGACTTCAGTTCCCAGATTTCCTGACCAACATATCTGAAGCTGGATAGGAAATCTGGGGGTAAAAATGTTATCTGGAAGACATAGATTAAGGCAAAGTGTTTGAGGCCCATGGCACTATAACCTTGCTCTGCATCTTACTCAAGGATTATCTGGGAATAGGTGTTTTCTCTCTCCCAATTTGAAAGGAAGATGGGACATAAATGTACTAATTTTAATGGAATATGAATTACTAAAGTAGAATTAAACTTGTCTATGGATTGTCATGTGTGTTAGGCTTGGTCTCTGGGTGTTATGTGAATTTCGTTGTATGGGTATACTGTGTATATATGTAAAATGACAATAAACTTTACAATACAAACTTCTTGTGACCAACCATGAAATATTAATCTTGCAACCAAGACATTCTACTTTGAAAGACTGAGAAGTAATAACATTTACTGGATTTACACATCTTACAAAGCTAAGCTTTGCTTTTGACTAAGTACACATAATACATTGAGCCATGGTTCCACAACCAACCACAATGATTACACTTTGAGATGAGCCAAACCATGGCTTATTTAATTTTGGCTTAATGTTATGTATAAACCAAGTCGTCATTGCACGGTGCCATGTACAAATTTAGTCACTCTTGTACAGAGATTGAAATTTTGTTTTCTGGAATTTTTCTCCAGTTTAAGATATGAATAAACAGTATTTCCTGCAGCAGCAATTAGATGCTTATGTAAAATTGAGTGGTTCTAACGGAATCTTTTATTGCAAAGGCTGCTTATCTTTCTTATGGTGATGGCAGGTAAACTAAACTGATGGGTGCTTCATAACTGCTTTGCTATTTGCTTCACTTGCTCCACAGATGCAACTAATGCATGAAATTACCAACTTAAAGGCTATAATTTCAAATGCAGAAATATACAATCAAGACCTTCAGGTGAGCTGGTGGTGATTGCATGGCTTCCCTTTTTTAAAAACAAAAACAAAAAATGGAATGGCGGTGTGAATGAGGACAATTCCTTTGTATTTAGTATAGCATATATTGATTGTGTTAGAGATACACCTTTTTGTTTGTTTTATAGCAAGAAATAAACTCAAAAGACATGCAGTGCAAGGAACAAGAGGAAAGAATCACAGCACTGGAAGAGCACAATAAGAAACTTAAAAGCCTTGTAGAAGAGTTTAAAAAAGACAAAAATGAAACAACCATTTTAGTAGTAAGTCTGAATCTTCTTAATTAATTGTGTATTTCGTAAATGAACCATGGAAAGCATATTTTTGTGTATTTGATTTCTTAGTTACTAGTTGAAGTTCTTACGAATAGCTACATAGAACAGTAGTTACTTCCCTGCCTTCTCTATCATGTAGAGCAGGAGTGTCAAACTTGCAGCCTGCACGGGCCAGATGCGTCACACACTGGTCACGCCCACCCCCGGTTTAGCAAAGTGGTGGGGAGTCGCAATACTTCACGGGACGACAACATGACGCTGCGATTGACAGCCCTGAAGTAAATTTATCAAGTTTTCTAGGCAAAGCGAATAATTTCGTACCAAGTTACAGAAGTTACACAAGTTGTTAATAAGAGCTCTTGCCAGACGTATTTTCACAATTTCCAGTGAGTGATTGGAGAATAAGTGATATTTCCATGTGGCTAAACATGCATCTCTGTCCAAAAGTTTGGTTTGCTACATGGATAGAGAGAGAGATGCAAATTTTTATGTTGTTGTTATCGCATTGGCCTGACTCACAAGGAGAGATAATTCTAAGCTATAATATATGTTTGGTTTGGGTTTAGCATATTGTGTAAAGCTAGCAAACTGTTTCTTATTTAACAAAACTTGATTTTTTAAAAAATGAAGTCTGTCAAAAATCAAGTCGGTTATCATGTCTAAACCCAGTCACATAGAAACATGTACTGCATTTTCCAAGAAGTCAGAAGAGCTACTATTCCAATAGTTAGCATTCATTGTCCATTTACCAGTCTTGAGTCAATTTAGTAAATACAATTAGTCCTCGACCTAGGACAGGAGTCAGCAACCTGCAGCTCTGGAGCTGCATGCAGCTCTTTGGGCCCTCTGCTGTGGCTCCCTGTCAGGTGATCCCATCATCAGCTGGCCCCGCCCCTCTCCCTCCCCTCCCAATCACTCCTCGCCTGGCCTGAGAAGGTAAGGGCGACAGTGGGGGAATGGAGAAACGGCCAGGGCAGAGACAGAGAGATATAAAGAGAGAGGGATAGAGAGAGACATAGAGAGATACAGAGAGGGAGGGAGGAGGGAGAGAGAGAGAGAGAGAGAGAAATGTCAAAATGATTTGTGGTTCCCAGTGTTTTTTAACAACTGGTTTCTGCCCTAATGACCGGCTGGGTAGGCGTGGCTGGGGGGTCATGTGACTGGTGGAAGTGAGTGACATCAGGTTGGCCACACCCACCCAGGTTTTGTGGCTCCTGGTGTTTTCTTTTCTGTGGGAAACGGGTCCAAATGGTTCTTTGAGTATTTAAGGTTGCAGACCCCTGACCTAGGTCCACAATTGAGCCCAAAATTTCTGTTGCTAAGTGAGACATTTGTTAAGCGAATTTTGCCCCATGTTACAACCTATCTTGTCACAGTTGTTAAGTGAATCACTGCATTTGTTAAATTAATAACACTATTATTAAGTGTTAGCATATTATTATGGCTGAGGATGCATTTCTAAAGTGATTTCAATTTTCAGAGTTGTGGAAGTGATCATAATTTCTCCAAGGTGAACATATTTTTGTCCTGTTTTGAAATAACCAAAGTAGCAAACTGGAGCCAGTTAAGCATAATATATAGCAGGGGTGTCAATCTCGCGGCCCGTGGGCCAGATGCATCATGCACTGGCCATGCTCCCACCTGGTTTAACAAAGGGGGGAAAGTCACAATACATCATGTGACAAGTTTGACATCCCTAGTATATAGGCTTTACCTCTGGTTTTTGAAAATTGAAATTCATCACGATGTAGCGATTGCGAAAATAAATTTATGAATCTTCTTTCCTGACCACAATCCATCAACCTTACAAAAAAAAACAGTTTTCATTTTTCCTTGATAGAATATTTATCTCTGCTTAAACCACACTATCACAATCTTCATGCTTGCAGCAAACTCCAAGGAAAAACCGGGACGAACTGCAAGAGTTAAAGCAGTCTCTCAGAGATGCTGAAAACGTTGCCCTGGATGCCAAGAAAGAATCTGCATTCCTCCGAAGTGAAAATCTAACACTGAAAGAAAAAATGGTAAATAAATATAGATAGATAGATAGATAGATAGATAGATAGATAGATAGATAGATAGATAGAAAAAATTAGCTGCTGAAAATATGTTCTATTTTAAAAAAAACTAGAACATGTCTGTATGTAAAATAGCTATTTGTTTTTCATTAGAAGACTGTTATGTGAATGGCAAGGAAACTGATAAAAAAAAGTTGAGGCATCTTTCCCCAGGATCTGATGTACATGCAGAAGAAGATAACATTAAGGAGCCTATCGCAATAGAGATTTAAGTTTAAGATCACATATCATCTTGTAGATTATGCTGCTTTATAATTCCTAGAATGAATCTAGTGACAATTTGAAGGGTGTGTGTGTTAAGGTATTGAGATTTCAGAGAGGTAAAGCCAATGCAACTGTAAAGCTGATGCAATGAAGATGAATCGGCATTGGTATTGCAGGTTGTAGACTATGAAGGGGTCCACAAGAGTTTTTACCACTTTAAGAGGTGTTTATAAAGGCAGCCAGGAGAGGGTGTATTCTCTCTCCTTGTGTCTGGTATTCATTGCTGAGTTCTCTGTGTAGAGTTAAGAAGAAGATTGATTGCTTGTCAGGTATTTGCCAACCACATATATTTCTGTATATGTCTTGTATATAAACCACTGTTAAATGTCTAAGTCTCTTGTGTGCTGTGTTTTGCTCCTGGGTTGTCTCATAATAATAGTCGGGTTGCAAATGCTCTCTCTCTCTCTCTCTCTCTGTGTGTGTGTGTGTGTGTGTGTCAGTGTCAATGCTGCCTAATATGGTTTTCCTGTAAGCCAGAAAGCGGAAATCACAAACTGTGTTTGTTGTACATTGCCAATTCGTACTTAGATGTTCATGTTCATACTATGCTAACTCCTTCCCACATAGAACCAGCTCTCAGAGACTTACAATCAAATGGAAAAAGATCTTGGAAACTACAAGACCCAATTAGAAGCCGGAAAAGTCACCTATAAAAAAATGCAGTCTGATCTCCAGAAAGAACTACAGTACTACTTGCAAGAAAATGCAAAGCTGTCATCTCTGGTGGAAGTTAACAATTCAAAAGGTATTGTTCACAGGCCTTCTGTCCTTTATAAAACCCTAAATCAGTGTTTCTCAACCTTGGTAGCTTGAAGATGGGTGGACTTCAACTCTCACAATCCCCCAGCCAGCAGCGCTGGCTGGGGGTTTCTGGGAGTTGAAGTCCACCCATCTTCAAGCTACCAAGGTTGAGAAACACTGCCCTAAATGCTGAGAAAAGTCAGTAGAATGCTGGTAGGAATACTGGGAGTTGTAATTCCAGTACATGTGGATCGGGAAAGGCTGCATTAACTTAATCTGCAGTGTTTCAGGAAGGCTTTTGAGAAGTCGGAAAGGGAAGGTGTCTTGTTTTTTCTGTCATGTTGCCTTGCTTTTACTTTTTTAGGTTTTGTTTGTTTTTTATGTGGCTTTGTTTGCTGGTATTTCTTGTGCACAGTTTGAGCCTCCTCCCCTTTCCAAATTGAGATTTTTTTTAAAAAAAAATCTAGTGAAGGAGATAGCCATTTATAATAAAACCATCAAAAGGTTTTGTAGTATTTTAAAGTTTATCAAATATACTTTAGGTTTTCATTTACCTCAGGCATTTGATGAGACTTTTTTTTTTTAAAAAAAATTGATTTATATGCCGCCCTTCTCCAGAGACTCAGGGCGGCTTACAATGCGTTAAGCAATAGCCTTCATACTTTTGTATATTTATACAAAGTCATCTTATTGCCCCCACAATCTGGGTCCTCATTTCACCTACCTTAGAAAGGATGGAAGGCTGAGTCAACCTTGAGCCTGGTGAGATTAGAACTTGCAGTAATTGCAGGCAGCTGAATGTTAATCAGTGCCTTAGTCTACTGCGCCACTCAGGCACATTAATTTAGTTGCAGGATCTCTTTCAACAAAACCATTGCAGCTACAATGAAAAAAAATATTCTCAGTTATTTTTCCTCTTAAAATGGGTTTGTTTGTTTGTTTATTTATTTATTGGTTCGATTCATATGCCGCCCTTCTCCGGAGACTCAGGGCGGCTTACAATGCGTTAAGCAATAGCCTTCATACTTTTGTATATACCTGCTTAGTAGGGCTTTTGGGCCCCCCTAAGCGGTGTTCTTTTTTATACAAAGTAAGCTTATTGCCCCCACAATCCGGGTCCTCATTTTACCTACCTCGAAAGGTAGAAAGGATGGAAGGCTGAGTCAACTTTGAGCCTGGTGAGATTTGAACTTGCAGTAATTGCAGGCAGTAATTGCAGGGTTGCATGTAGGAAGGACCCTGGAATCCAATTTGTACTTGCCTTCCTATATTTAACAAAAAGGAATAACTGCTGCTCCGGAGTTTCAAAATTAAAGATTGCTCTAAAAATCAGAAAGTCATAGAAGTAGAACAGGAGTGAAGTTCAAAATGGAGAAACAAAACTCCATAACTAAGAAAAGGAACAGAGGAAATAAACCAAACTGTATGAGCAGCAAAGTTTTACTTTTCAGGGATGTAACGGAGAATGGCTTTTGTAGTTGTGTCAGTGTTTTTTGTTTCTTTCAGCATTGTCATTTGCAAAACTCAGGATATAAATTACTCTGTATTTTAACAAGAAATTTCACCGTACCCAAAATGTATAAAAACGAAACAAAACTGGGGCTGTAGCTCAGGGATAGATTCTTTACTTGTGGAAGGTCCAAGATTTAATCTCCAGTATTTCTAAATTGGGGGCTCGGTGGCTAAGACACTGAGCTTGTCAATTGAAAGGTCAGCAGTTCAGCGGTTCGAATTCCTAGTGCCGCGTAACGGGGTGACCTCCTGTTACTTATCACAGCTTCTGCCAACCTAGCAGTTCGAAAGCACGTAAAAAATTCAAGTAGAAAAATAGGGACCACTTTTGGTGGGAAGGTAACAGCGTTCCGTGTACCTTTGGCATTTAGACATGACCACGGACACTTCTTCGGACACCACTGGCTCTTCGGCTTTGAAATGGAGATGAGCACCACCCCCTAGAGTCAGGAACCACTAGCACATATGTGCGAGGGGAACCTTTACCTTTACTTTTTATTTCTAAGTAAGACTACAAAAATTCATGAAAACCAAAGAACCGTTGATGATATGGGCTCCCCTTGATGTAGCTTCCCATGTATAGAACAATCCAGTCAATATAGCACAGTTGTCATTCATTTCTACAATAAGTTTGGCCTCTCTTTTCCAGACTTGCTACCATATATGGAGTTGGAAGGGAAAATGGAGGATTTAAAAAATGAGCTGAATAAAGCTTTGGAAGAGAACGTGAGTTTAAAGGAAAAATTGACTGATTTATCAGAAGCAAACTCTGGATCAGATCTTGAAATCTTACATAAAGAGGTAAAATATTGCATGAATCACTGAAAATTATTCAATACCATTTTATATAGCAATACTTACATTTTCAAGTGAAATTGTTTTCTCTTTTCAGAATAAAGTTTATTTTTTTCACTGTTTCCTAAAACAGATTTCTAGCACTAGTGAGCTATTTCAGCATTGTAAACAATTTTATTGACTTTTAGCAGAATTTTGTGTCTACCAGTGATTAGTTGCTAGGGCTTTACACAGTGACTTTGGAACATGCTCCTAGCAAAATAAATAGTTTTTATGTTATTTTGTTGCATTATCTTCTGGTTTCTTTCATATTTGGAGAATTGAATTTTGGATTTTAGAGATTGCTAAAATTGGGGAATCCAGAATTTGTTAGAAGATAGGATTGATTGGCAATAGTGTGATAAGCAGTAATAGACTTCAGCTAGGAAAATAGAGCAAGTCTCTACAAGATTTTTTTTTAACACTAAAGCAAAGTAACAATAGATAACCTTTTGATTAATTCTGGAATAATGACGGACATCAAATTGATTCCCATTAGAGAAGCAAACCTACAAACCCAAAACAATTACCTTCCATTATTATCTAGTTAATTTTTAAAACATAACAAAAACACTTAAGAGCTGTTCTTCGATATTTTGTTCATAATGTATGCTTTTGGTATTATTAACAGGTATTTGAAAAAAATGAAACAATTGCTCTGCTGATCTCAGAAAAAGAAATGTTGCTGTCTCAAGTTTCTGAAAAAGAGAGAATGGTTCATGAAGCAACTCAAGCACTATCATCCAAAATGGATTTAGCAAATGATGAAATGATAAGAGGAAACACCGTAGCTTTTGAAGAACCCAGACAGTCATGTGATAAATTGGAGGAGAAATCCTTGGTTGTGGCTGAAGAAGACAAATCTATAAAAACAGAAATAGATTCCTGTTCCAATGGAAGTCTCAATACGTCCATCAGTTATAATACCCAAGAGGTAAGTGCCCATTTTATAATATGATAAGTCAATAGATACATTGTCGGATCTTTTGATGCTTTATTTTTGCCCATACCTGCTTATGTTCAACATATTGCTCATATATTATTACACAAAGGGTTAGATTATAAATATTGCATAGTTAACAGTCTGCAAATAGAGGTAGACCCCGACTTATGATCACAAGTGAGACCAACATTTCTGTGGTTAAGTGAGAGATTGGTTAAGTGAGTTTTGCCCCATTTTACGACCTTTCTTGCCACGGTTGTTAAGTGAATCACTGCAGTTGATAAGTTCGTAACCCGGTTGTTAAATGAATCTGACTTCCCAATTGATTTTGCTTGTAGAAAATCGCATAGTGGGATCACGTGTCCTTGAGACACAGCAACGGTCATAAATGTGAACCAGTTGCCAAGCATCTGAATTTTGATCACATGAGATCATGGGGATGCTGCGAAGGTTGTAACTGTGAAAAATGGTCATAAGTCACTTTTTTCAGTGACGTTGAACGGTCACTAAATGAACTGTTGTAAGTTGAGGACTACCTGTAGTGCACCTTATGGCACCCAGGTCTTAGCTGGAATCATTAAATTATGTTGTCTTGGCCTTTAATATCTGGGATGTCATTCCAGAAAGAGTTGTACTGTTAAATTGCTCAGTGTGCTACCCATTTCAACCAGTGGTGGGTTGCCCCCAGTTTGGACCGGTTCTATAGAACCAGTAGTAAAACCGGTGGGAGGCTCCACCCACTGACCTTGATGTCATGAGAAGTGATCTGCGCATGCGCAGAAGCAAGGTGCGCGCGTGTGATCCCGTTGCGAACTGGTAGTAAAGGTAAGTAGAACCCAACCCTGATTTCAACAGCTGCAGAGTGCATGCAGCCTTGCCTACATCAACAGAAATAAGCTGGAGTAGAATAGTATGTGATACTTAGCTAACATGAAACTGCTAATTGTGTTGTCTTGACCTAACTCATACATGCTATCATGGTAAACTATAACATAGAGGTTTCTTTTAGACCGCGGCATGTTATGGGAATATAGGAACTACAGTATGTTTTTGTTAAATCTAGACTTAGAGCCTTGTATGAATCTGTACATTGTGTCCAAGTTACAGGAAGTATTAGACCCATTATACTTTGTGTATCAAATTGCAAATTCCACACAGAAAGTGGAATGGAATTATCTGCTGCTGCTTTAGCAGGAAATTTCCTATGGCAAAACAATTGCCTTTTTTATCCAATGTATTGAGAATTCAGGCCTAGGACCTTCAGGCTCCTACCCTTGGCCGTGCCTCCTTCTCCTCCAGCCTCCCGCCTCAGCCCATTTATAGCCAACTTTCCTCCTCTGCTGGCCCTACCCCAGTCATTTGCCCTGGCCAATGGGCCTCCGGCCCTCCACCCCGCACCCTTCAGCTGGAAGCCCATAGGCCAGGGGTAAATGGCTGGGGGAGGACCAGCGGAGGAGGAAACCTGGCTGTAAATGGGCTGAGGTGGAAATCTGGAGGAGGAGGAGCGGCCAAGGGTAGGAACCTGAAGGTCCCATTCCGGAGAATTCATTAATCATGGATACAAAACAGGTTGATGCATAAATTGATTTATCACCTGTGAAATACCTTTTCCATGATCTCAGTATCTCTACACCTAGTAACAGTCCCACGTATATTCCCTGGCTCTGGATCCATCTACTATTTTTTATACTAAAAGTTGAAGCAGGGATTAAGTATGGCTCTAGCCTGTTTCAGGGTATACGCAAGGCTGCTAGTAGTCTTAAATCTTTGTCTCTCCATAGTCTCAGCCATTATACTGTATTGACTATCCATACAAGAGGATCGTTGTTTAAGAGAATACTGTTACAATATACTTAGATTGTCTTTGTGGTAGCAGCATCAGTTTTACATATATTTACATACTTTCAAGTTATTTGATGGTGGAAGGAGAATGTGGAGGAGGGGAAATGATTCTTAAGTATTTGCAAGGAATTCATTAAGATTATTGGAAAACAAAGTTAAACGCGATTACAACATTTGACAACTTTTGATGCTGCATCTTCAATATATTAAATTGTGTTTAACATATATGCTGTAATTTCCTGAAAAATCAAAGCAGTCTAGCAAAACTGAAGAATTACAGGAGAAGGACTTGGAGCAAGAGGAGCTGCTCACACTTAAAGAACAACTGGATGAAGCTCATCAAAAGCTGAGTGAAATGGAAGAGCTCAAAGATCAGTTGAAGGTTTGGGAGTCTAAAATGGAAGCCGAGGAGGCACAAAAGTCAGACATCATAGAAAGACTTCAAGAAGATCAAGAAAAAATAAGAGTCTTGACCCAAGAAAGAAGTGACTTCAAACAAAAATATGAAGCCCTTGAGAAGGAGAGAGATCAGCTCAAAGAAGATATACAAGATACTATCTCGATGGTAAGTTAAACATGGCAGAGAAACAGTAGACAAAAGTAGGTGATTTTATCATTATGGACCATATTTATTCTTTTGGAACTTTTAATTGATGGTTAGGAGTCAAAGGATTGTATTTGATGATATCACTAAGTACAGCCAAAAATATTGGTCTTTTAGGGAAGTTAAGAGCGATAACAGGCACATTGTGCCTCACAAATGCTGAGCATGGCCATTTCCATCCTTAAATTCATTTTACATGTGCTTTTCAGAAAAATGCAACTAAACCTTGCTTGTTTTATTACTGAATGTTGGTATTCAATCATAGGATTTTTTTCTGAGAAAAAATAGACAATTAATCGGTGGAATGACTTGCTTGTAGAAGTTGTAAGTGGACCCGCACTGGAGGTTTTCAAGAAGAGACTGAGCAATCATTTGTCTGAAATGGTATAGGGCAGTGATGGTTAACCTTTTTGCATCGCATGCCAAAAGCGGGGGAAGTGTGAGGGAATCATGCGCGCACGTCCCCATACCCATAATTCTATGCGCCACACATGCATGTGCGACTCTCCCCGCTTTTGGCACGTGATGGCACGGTGGGCCCGTTTTTCGCTCTTCCCAGGCTCCACAGCCTTTCTAGGAGCCTGGGAAGAGTGAAAATGGCCATTCCTACCCCCATCCCTGGAGGCCGGAAACAGCCAGTTTGCTGACTTCCAGTGGGACCAGAAGGCCCATTTATGAGCATCGATATGGCTCCGCATGCCACCTGTGACACATGTGCCATAGGTTCGCCATCAAGGGTATAGGGTCTCCTGCGAGTAGGGGGTCAGACTAAAAGATCTCCAACTCTGGTGCCTTCCAACTCTGTTGTGCTGTTCTGTTCTGTTCTATTACCACATGTAACATCAAATTGTCCATTGTTGATTTAAGAAAACAACCAAGTTTAGGAGAAAATATTATTTGCACCCCACAATATATTTTGTGATCATTCTAATGCATGCATATGTATATTTTTCTGTCTTTTTATGAAAGAATATTGAAGCCCAGGAGGGGTTCAGGAATGCCCAGAATTCTTTGAAGCAGTGTCAGAAGCGCATTAAAGAACTTGAAGAAACCATTTCAGAGAAAGACAAACAGATTTCAAGAGTTCAGGAAACTTTAGAGATCACAACTGATGATCAAAAGCAACAGGTAAGAGATCTGAAATCTAAATGCATTGACAGAATGAAGTTTTGGTTAAGTTTCTTGATCTGGGATGTAGATTTTCTGTTAGATCAAAAGCTGCTTATTTATTTCCTCCAAAGAACTTATGGAATAATATATTCATTGCAGACATTGCAGATTCTGAAATTAACGGACGACTTGAAAGATGTCTCAGTAAACAAAACTCAAAATTAAGACGATACAAATCAGATTGTACTTCTTGTTGTTTTAGTTGCGAAGTCATGTCCAACCCATCGCGACCCCATGGACAATGTTCCTCCAGACCTTCCTGTCCTCCACCATCCTCTGGAGTCCATTTAAGCTCACGCCAACTGCTTCATTGACTCCATCCAGCTACCTTGTTCTCTGTCGTCCCCTTCTTCTTTTGCCCTCAATCTTTCCCAGCATTAGGCTCTTCTCCAGTGAGTCCTTCCTTCTCATTAGGTGGCCAAAGTATTTCAGTTTCATCTTCTGGATATGGCTTTCTAAAGAGCAGTCAGGATGATCTCCTCTAAGACTGACCGGTTTGATTGCCTTACAATCAAAGGACTCACAGGAGTCTTCTCCAGCACCATAGTTCAAAAGCCTCAATTCTTTGGCGCTCAGCCTTTCTTATGGTCCAACTTTCACAGCCATACATTGCAACTGGGAAAACCATAGACTTGACTATATGCACTTTTATTGGCAGGATGATGTCTCTGCTTTTTAGTACGCTGTCTAGATTTGCCATAGCATTCCTCCCCAAGAGCAAGCATCTTTTAATTTCTTGGCTGCAGTCCCCATCTGCGGTGATCTTGGAGCTCAGGAAAATAAAATCTGTCACTACCTCCATTTCTTCCCCATCTATTTGCCAGGAATTGAGAGGGCCGGATGCCATGATCTTAGTTTTCTTAATGTTGAGTTTTAAGTCAACTTTTGCATTCTCCTTCTTCACTGTATCAAGAGGCTCTTTAGTTCCTCTTCACTTTCTGCCATTAGAGTGGTATCATCTGCATATCTGAGGTTGTTGATGTTTCTCCCGACAATCTTAATTCCAACTTTTGATTCATCTAGTCCCGCCTTTCTCATGATGTGCTCTGCATATAAGTTAAATAGGCAGGGCAACAGTATACAGCCTTGCCGGACTCCTTTCCCAATTTTGAACCAATCAGTGGTTCCGTATCCAGTTCTCACTGTTGCTTCTTGACCCGCATATAGGTTTCTCAAAAGACAAATAAGATGGTCTGGTGCTCCCATCTCTTTAAGAACTTGCCACAATTTGTTGTGATCCACACAATCAAAGGCTTTAGCATAGTCAATGAAGCAGAAATAGATGTTTTTCTGGAACTCCCTAGCTTTTTCCATGATCCAGCGTATGTTGGCAATTTGATCTCTAGTTCCTCTGCCTCTTCGAAATCCTGCCTGTAGTTCTGGTAGTTTTCAGTCCACATGCTGGAGCCTAGCTTGTAGGATTTTAAGCAAAACTTTACTAGCATGTGAAATGAGTGCAATGGTGTGAAAATTTGAACATTCTTTGGCATTGCCTTTCTTTGGAATTGAAATGTAAACTGACCTTTTCTACTTCTGTGGCCACTGTTGAGTTTTCCAAATTTGCTGGAAAAATGAGTGTAGCACTTTTACTGCATCGTCTTTTAAGATTTTGAATAGCTCAGCTGGAATACTGTCACCTCCACTAGCTTTGTTGTTGCTCAGATTTCCTAAGGCCCATTTGACTTCACATTCTAGGATGTCTGGCTCGAGCTCAGTGACCACCCCATCTTGGTTATCAGGGATATTAAGTCCGTTCTTGTATAGTTCTTCTGTGTAATTTTGCCACCTCTTCTTAATCTCTATTAGGTTCCTGCCATTTTGGTCCTTTATCATGTCCATCTTTGCGTGAAACGTTCCCTTCATATCTCCAATTTATTTTGAAGAGATCTCTGGTCTTCCCTATTCTATTGTTTTCTTCTATTTCTTTGCACTGTTCATTTAAGAAGGCATTCTTATCTCTTCTAGCTATTCTCTGGAATTCTGCATTCAATTGGGTGTATCTTTCTCTTTCATTTGCCTTTCGCTTCCCTTCTTTCCTCAGCTATTTGCAGTCTGTCGCTTCCTCAGACAGACATTTTGCTTTCTTGCGTTTCTTTTTCTTTAGGATGGTTGTAGTTGCTACCTCTTGTACAATGTTGTGAACCGCCGTCCATCGTTCTTCAGGCACTCTATCAGGTCTAATTCCTTAAATCTATTTGTCACCTCTACAGTATATTCAAGAGGGATATGATTTAGTTCATACCTGAGTGACCTAGTGCTTTTCCCTACTTTCTTCAATTTAAGCCTAAATTTTGCAACGAGAAGCAAGTGATCCGGTAGCAAAGGTAAGTGAACCCACCACTGATGTATATCATTTGATAGGTTCGATTTCATAAACATCCTTTCTCAAATCCAACAGCTGCACACAAAGTCCTTTGACCCACAGCAATTGCTTCAGGTGAATCAGAATGCAGAAAATTTTGGTGACGCAGAGCAGCTAAAAATTAGTCTTGAGTCTCAAGTGGAAGTCCTACAGAAGGAGAATGCCGAGCTGGTTCAGAAGCTTCACAGCACTGAAGAAGATATCAAATGCATCAGCCAAGAAAAAGAGCATCTGAGAACAGAGGTAAAGGTTCTTCAAGCTGAGAAGGATACCATGACTCAAAGTGTCCACCATCTAACCTGGAAGGACCATGGCTTGGCCAGTTCCTCTTCATTTTTCTTTCCATAAGTATTATAGTGGTTCACTTAGATTTAACTTTTTAAATACATCTCCTTTCAACTCTGTTCAGACACAGAGGAGCACTGGTAGCTCTGGTTCAATTTTGAGGGAGGATCATTTGGAAAATAAACCATCATAGTACAAAATCTTGTTATTTGCCAGAAGACCTAAGAGAAAAATTAGTTAAATTCTTGGACATTTTTAAAAGGGGGAAACCTCCAAATTACTGCCTTCTAATTAACTCTGCACTGCACATGGAGGGAAAAAATATCCTGATATCTATGACATTGTCCAATTCCATCATCAACCTGTCTTATGTAAACCTTGTGTAGATAAAAAATGTTACCTCTGGATTCTGATTATTTTTTTAAAATACCTCTGCTTTTACACTCTTGGTGCCTTTCTTCCTGTATTTCTAAATAATCAGACATTTTGGATTTGTTCCCAAATAATCAGGAGTAAATAGCCCAATTCTTCTTCATCAAAATCATGTTTCAGATCCAACACCTAGAAAACAATTCCCTCGAGCTGCAGAAACTGCTCTGCCTGAAAGAAGAGGAGAGTCAGCAGAATGTAGAGAACATAAAGGATGCAAAACAGCTGGAGAGTATCTCTGAGTCCCAAATGGAAGCCCTGCAGAAGGAGAAAACTGAGCTGGTTCAGAAGCTTCAGAGCACTGAAGAAAACATCAAATGCATCAGCCAAGAAAAAGAGCATCTGAGAACAGAGGTAACGGTTCTTCAAGCTGAGAAGGATACCATGACTCAAACTGTCCACCATCTTGGTGAGACTCTAGAGAAGCTGGTTCCAATGGTAAGAATTCAATTGCTTCCATCTTTTGGGGCGATACTTTTTATTGGATTAGGATTTAATTTAAATGTGGTTTAATTTCATGTGGCTTTATTTTTCGTTGAAGAATTTGGAACTGCAGGAACAATTGAGGGAGGCTAATAATTCTCTCAGAGAACATAAGGAAATGGTAGAAGAACTGAAAGGAAAAACCATAGATTCTCAGACTTCAAAAATTGACGAGGAACTGAAACAAAAGGTAGGGAAATGTGTGACACTTTAAAAGCATTGTTATTGTTATTTATTAGATGTAAAGGCCACCTGGTTCCAGAATAATTTTGTTCACCTTATAGTTTTTAAAACAAAAACAAAGAAAACATCTGAAGCATTTGGAAAAGTATATCCCATATAATCCTCCCCCAAAATAAAAAATATTCCACTGCTGACAAGCCTTCTCAAATCTCTTACTGTAAAACCTTTCAAGATTCTTGGAATATCATTGAATATGGCTCTAAAAACTGACACAGCAACCGGAGCTCTTCCTGTTGGGTATCTTACCAGAGAAGTTTAGTAAAGAAAATATATATTTGGTTATACATGTAATAAAAGCAGCAAGAATGGTATTTGTACAATTTGTACAAAATTGGAAAGCAGAAAAAATTCCTACAAAGGGAGAGCTAATTAAGAAAACATTAGAAAGTGTAGAAGTGAGTAGATTAACATTAGCAATTAGAGGGAAGGAAGAATTGGAGTATTACAACATATGGGGGCAATTTTATCAATGGATAGAGACTGAATATAGACAATAGGCAATGTAAAAATAAGAAACATGGGGAAAATATGTTGTAATACATTAAATTTAAATGTAAGAGGAAAGATAAATATGTACTAAGAAAATGATGATAAATGTTGAATATGACACCAAAAAAAATTGTACCCAGATATTACACTGATTAATGATGAATTGTTGGTTTAAAAATAAAAAAGTGTCTATGGGAAAAAAATCCAATCTCTTACCGTAAGACCTTTCAAGATTCTTGGAATATCATCAGGGAAGGAGCTACACTGATCTCAGAAAGAACAGGCAGAAACCATGAGAGATATGCAGATACAGCTTTATAGATTCTAAACAACACCTTGAATTGCACCTGGAAACTGACAATTAGTGTAGCTTAGTTAGCATTAGTGTTCAGTGGACTTTGCAAGGAATTCTCAGCAATGCCCCACTGCTGCATTCCGAACCAACTATAGCTTCTGATTAGTCTTCAAAGGCAGCCCGACCTAGACTGCATTGCAGTAATTCCACCTTTAGGTAACTAGGATTTGAGAAACCATCTGAAAGGTTTCTTGATCCAAGAATGGATGCAATGGATAACACCAGATGAAGTTATGCAAAGGTACTCTTATCATAGTTGCTACCTGCTCTTCAAGTAGGAGCAACATGTGCCAGATAACCTACAGATTAAACACTAGTCGTGAACGGGGGAGTGTAACCTCATCCAAGACTAAAGGTGAAATGAACCCAGATCTGGGATGCTCAAAAGTCCATAGGCACCTGGTTTGGACAGGATTGAGCATGATGCTTTAAACATCTGCCATTTAAAGTTCTCCAGTGCCCTGGTCAATAATTTTTATTTTAAAGTTCACAATTATTCTAAAGTTCACAGTTATTTGAAACTCTTGATGGTTTCTTGAATTGCATAATAGAAACTTGATGTGCCGACTGATTTTATTTCATGATGGAATGAGTTTTTCCTTTTTCTCAATATGTACTTTAGGCTGAGGATACTCAGT
>WNWU01000007.1:28350306-28385709 GCA_012654045.1 Ptyas mucosa
AGGTTAAAACACAGAAGAATTTAGTTCTTGAGAAACAACAAATGTTTCAGAAACTTGAAGAGGAATTCAAAGAAGAAACAAAAAAACTAAAAGAAAAGGTGAGTAAATGACAAGTAGAATGATGTTCATAAATATGGCCTAAAAATTCAACTGTTTTTTTTTAAGTAAATGCAGGGGTTTTTTTGACAGTATGTCCCTTTTATATTTTATGTTATTTCTAAAAAGCCTCTAATTTTAAAAATTCAAGATAGTATAGATGAAAAGGAACTCTTTTGCCAAAATTATACAGAACATATTCAGAAAGTAGAATTGATTATCAGTTGTAATGGTGATAACTTTGAAAATGGGATTAACCAAATTAATAGAGGAATGGAGCATTTTTTTCAAATTACCAGAAGATGAACATGTTATCTTGCTGTGAGGAATCGGTCTTAAGGGAAGAGAAAGCTGAACTGGCTAGGACTTCGCTTTAATCCACCATGATTCTTTCACATTCATTGAAGTTTGAATTTTTCTTACAAATCTATAAAATAAATTAAAACTTGGGGAGGGGGGTGTATTGTGTTTCATATTTGGAGGGGTTTTTTTGTAAGCCATCCAGAGTTGTCATCAAATTAGTTGGGAAGCCATATAAATTTATTTAATAAACAAATTTCAATTTAGTCCTGATTCAACTGATCAATTCTCAGTTCGATCTGTACTGAAAATTTTGCTGCCAAAGTCATTTATAAAGCAGAGTTCTAACCTGGAAGGACCATGGTTTGGCCAGTTCCTGTTCATTTTTCTTTCCATAAGAGTTATGGTGGATCACTTAGATTTAACTTTTTAAACGCATCTCCTTTCAATTTTAAGCAGACACAGAGGAGCACTGGTAGCTCTGGTTCAATTTTGTAGGGAGGATCATTTGGACATAAACCATCATAGTACCAAAATCCTGTTATTTGCCAGAAGACCTAAGAGAAAAATGAGTTAAATTCTTGGACATTTTTAAAAGGGGGAAACCTCCAAATTACTGCCTTCTAATTAACCCTACAATGCACATGGAGAAAAAAAATCCTATGTATTGTAATGGGATAATGTAATGGGACAATGTATCTATGACATTGTCCCATTACATTATCAACCTGTCTTCTGTAACTCTTGTGTAGATAAAATGTTACCTGATTCTGATTATTTTTTTAGAATATCTCTGCTTTACACTCTTGGTGCCTTTTTTCCTGTATTTCTAAATATCGTATTTTTTGGAGTATAAGACGCTCCAGACTATAAGACGCACCTTCCTTTTTTGGTGAGGAAAACAAGAAAAAGAAATCTGGCTCTGCCTCTCAGCAATTTTGCCTCGTTGCAGCAAACAGCAAATAGCCTGCTTTACTTTCATTTTCAGCATAGCTTGATTAGCACAAGAAAAAAAAAATCTGCTCCCAGCAATTTACCTCGTTGCAGCAAGCAGCAGAGGCCTGCGCAGCAATAGGCAATGGCAATATCTGCAGCCTGAAACAGCTGAGAGTCGGGAGGCCGATCCAACAGACAATCAAGCTTGTGCTAATTAGGCTGTGCTGAAGCTGAAATGGGCTGTTTCTTCTTGCTGCTTGCTGCAAGGAGTAAATTGCTGGGAGGCAGAGGCCGTAGGGTGGGGGCCAGTGGGTGGGCGGGGCTACATTTGATGTATAAGACACACCTAAATTTTCACCCCCTTTTAGGGGGGGGGAAGGTGTGTTTTATACTCCGAAAAATACTGTAATCAGACATTTTGGACTTGTTCCCAAATAATCAGGAGTAAATAGCCCAATTCTTCTTCATCAAAATCATGTTTCAGATCCAACACCTAGAAAACAATTCCCTCGAGTTGCAGCAACTGCTCTACCTGAAAGAAGAGGAGAGTCAGCAGAATGTAGAGAACATAAAGGATGCAAAACAGCTGGACGGTATCTCTGAGTCCCAAATGGAAGCCCTGCAGAGGGAGAAAACTGAGCTGGTTCAGAAGCTTCAGAGCACTGAAGAAAACATCAAATGCATCAGCCAAGAAAAAGAGCATCTGAGAACAGAAATGAAGGTTCTTCAAACCGAGAAGGATAACATGATTCAAACTGTCCACCGTCTGAGTGAGACTATAGAGAGGCTTGTTCCAGTGGTAAGAATTCATTCATTCGTTCATTCATTCAATTTATTTGCTGCCATCTTGTTTCAAAGCGACTTAATTTGCTGCCACTTTTAAGGGAAATCCACTTTTTTATTGGATTAAGATTTTCTTTAAATGTGCTGGTCAACTTGATTGCATGTGACTTTATTTGTTGTTGTTGTTGTTAAAGAATTTGGAACTGCAGCAAGAACTGAGGGAGGCTAATAATTCTCTCAGAGAACACGAGGAAATGGTAAAAGAACTAAAAGAAAAAATCGTAACTACAGATTTTCAGACTTTGAAGATTCATGAGGAGCTGAAGAAAAAGGTAAGAAAGTTGCCATTGTTAAATGTTTTAATACTAAAGAGTGTCTACTGTTTTAAACCCCCTCCCCCTTCCCCTGGTCAATATTTCTTATTTAACCTAAAAGAATTGGTGGAATCGCAATTGTGCGAACTCTTAATATTTCTTTGTTTTATACAAAAGGAAATTGCAACTGATGTCCTCAATAATTGTATCTCATGATCTCTCTCTCTCGCTCTCTCGCTCTCTCCCCCTCCCTCCCTTCTTCTTGCTCTCTCCCTCTCGCTCTCTCTCATCTCCACACACACACACATTAAGAGTGAGCATAGTCAACTTGAACTGGAGAAATTGTTGATGTATGTAAAATCACAAGAAGAAGAGGTAAATACCCAGAAGAATTTGGTTCTTGAGAAACAACAGATGTTTCAGAAATTTGAAGAGGAGATTAAAGAAGAAACAAAGCACCTGAAAGAAAAAGTAAGAAAATTACTTTTTTTTTTAATGAAGCCTGGACAGATAAAAAGGAACTATTTTGTTAATTTATACAGCACATATTCATACTAGGAAATTGACTATACAAGAAGCAGGATTAACCAAATTTGGAGGAATGAGCATTCAACAGCTATCAGAATGTAATAGTTTTGTGCCACCTCTCATTTCAACAGTAGCATCATTCTGAAGAATGATGCTACATGAATATGTCAATGGAACATATTGTTCTGCTCATTTTTTCTTGTAGGCTTGCAATTACAGTCTAATTGGCTTTCAAGCAACTGGATTTGAGTTTGATTTGATTGGTCTGGACTCTTTCATGCTCTTAGAAGTTAGACCAAATTATAAAATATCTAAATTACATTAAAACTAATTTACATTTTTGTCCTGAATTTGGATCATGCAACTTGAAAAATCAAGTGAGATCCTTATCTTACGAATGTTTTTGGTCCTGATCCATACCAAACATTCTTCCCCCAGGGGTATTTATCTAGGATGTCAAACAACATTATTTACTTCCTCCACTCCTGTTTAACTTTTTCATAAAGTTCAAACTGGGCCACTAGAGGGACCTGGACTGTCACATGTGCGCAAACATGCACACACCATGTTGTCAGAAAAACACACGCCTATTCTGCTTTATGCAGACAACTCTCTAATACACTTAGATTAGAAATTCCTGTAGGAATCAAAAGATGACTGGTGGCCCTTACTCAGTATTGCAAGGATGATACTGTGAAATAAAATATCCTAAAACAAGCTCATAGCCCTTACCTGGAGATCAAAAATATACTTCAGTTGTTCCCATGATCACCCTGCCAGTAACTGTGAACTAAAATTAAAGAATTTATTCATTTTTTGTACTTTAAAGTTACCCTTTTCTGAGCAATTTAGAATCATTTCTTTATTTGAGTTCCTGTGATTTTAAGGGAACTTAAGTCAGAATTCTTTAATATTGGCTACATTCATACTAAGACATAATCTGTTTTAATTATAGCTTATGAAATGAAGCAGACTAGGATAATTTACACAGCATGCTAAATTGATATGGGTATAACTGCACAAGACAATAAAATAGAAAAACTATATTATGGAATGGAATTATCTGGGAATATAGGTTAAATACCTGTATTAGACAAGTGCTAGTGTGATTTAACATAAGAGTTAATTTTTACTGATTAAAATGGAAGGACTATTTCAGATATTGACTAGCCATTGTTTAATCTTAAAGACTGTCTAATTGAAATGTGGCTTCTTGTTTAGGGAAAGTCTTAAGAAATAGAACAAAAACCAAGCTTATTCTGATTATACAGGTGTCTGGTGGAGGATGTGGTCAAACATGGTGGGTGCAATTGTGCAATGATGGCACACACACAAAATGTAAAGCTTTAATTGTGTAGTCACAGCTCCCATCTTGACTTTTAAGAACCTCTGCCAATAATCCAGAAGGGGAAAATTTAGAATATCTAGAAATTTAGAATATCTAGAAACATATTGGAATGGAACATACTATATAATCTAATTAGACAAGTGATTACATTTTGAAGGTTGCCAATTTGTGAATTAAAGTGATTATAGTCGTCTTTATGTTTATACATCAGTACAGTGGTACCATGTATTTAAAATATTTACTGCACTGGAAAGTTAAGAAAATAGCATTTTTTGTGAATCAAAAATAATTTGAAATATTTAAAAAGAGCACTCTAAGGGCTTCAGCTGTTTAGGGAAACAAACAAATTTTAATTTCGTTAATATGGTTTACCATAAATCTTGACTTTGATTTAGTTTTCCCTAACTATGCATCCTCCATATTTTGACCTTGAATGATGGGGAATTTTTTAAAAACTGCATTTATTCTCAAAGGGATTAGGTGGGGAAGGCTGCTGTACTAATGGTGTAACCGTTAATTTCTTAGATAATAAAATCAAATGAAGAGGTAAGCAGCCTTACTGAGGAAAAGAAACAATTGACAGCAGAATTGAGGGAACAGGAGAAATGTGTCCAACAGCTACTGAAAGAGAAGGCCTCGCTTCAAAAAGAGAGAGATGACTTTCAGCAGGTTATGCAGAACATTAGAGAAGAAACACAAAGCCAACTTCAGGAGACCTTATCTGAAAAAGCTGCAAAGGTACATGATGCTTTCCGGTGAATGGAATTATGTTTGTACATTAGTATATTAAATATTTTTAAGGGGATGTGGTGGCTCAGTGGCTAAGATGCTGAGCTTGTTGATCAAAAGGTCGGCAGTTCAGTGGTTCAAATCCCTAATGCCGCGTAACAGGGTGAGCTCCCATTACTTGTCCCAGCTTCTGCCAAAGCACATAAAAATGCAAGTAGAAAAATAGGGGCCACTTTTGGTGGGAAGGTAACAGCATTCCATGCACCTTTGGCCTTTAGTCATGCCAGCACATGACCACGGAGATGTCTTCGGACAGCGCTGGCTCTTTGGCTTTGAAACAGAGATGAGCACCGCCCCCTAGAGAGGGGAACGACTAGTACATATGTGCGAGGGGAACCTTTACCTTTTTATATTAAATATTTACTGAATGAAAAGTTAGGAAAATAGCACTTATGAATCTAAAATAATTTGAAATCTTTAAACTGAGTACTCTAAGGAATTCAAATGTTTAGGGAAAGAAGCAAAATTTAATTTCCTTAGTATTCCATTGCCTTCCATTGAGGACCTCAATACCACGTGGGTCAGAAAGAGGGCTGAGAAGTTACCTACAGACCCTTCACATCATGGACATACACTGTTTCAACTCGTCCCCTCTAGATAGCGTTATAGGGCATCGCATGCCAAAACAACTAGACACAGAGACAATTTTTCCCTCTCTCTGCTGAATACCTAATCCTCACAGCATTGTCTTATGTCTAACGATATTTACCCATGTAGTAGGTCTGTATTACTATTATCCTTCTCGTCTTTCCTACTACCTTCACCTATTGGTATCTTACGATTATATTACTTTGTCGTTTTTAATGAACACTGAGAGTTTATGCACCAGAGACAAATTGCTTGTGTGTCCAATCACATTTGGCCAATATGTTCTTTTCTGTTCTTTAGACAAACTTGATGCTACACAGGCTTTGATTTAGTTTTCCCTAACCCTAATCTTCCATATTTTGACGCTGACGTATAAGGGCTCAAAACTGTTGTTATCTCTCAAAGGCACTAGCTGAGAAAGGCTGCTCTACTAATGGTGTAACCTTTAATTTCTTAGATAATAAAATCAAATGAAGAGGTAAGCAGCCTTACTGAGGAAAAGAAACAAGTGACAGCCGAACTGAGGGAACAGGAGAAATGTGTCCAACAGCTCCTGAAAGAAAAGGCCTTGCTTCAAAAAGAGAGAGATGACCTTCAGCAGCTTTTGCAGAACATTGGAGAAGAAACACAAAGCCAACTTCAGGAGACCTTATCTGAAAACGCTGCGAAGGTACGGGATGCTTTCCATTGAATGGAATTATGTTTGTACATTAGTATATTAAATATTTACTGAATGGAAAGTTAGGAAAATAGCATTTGTGGATCTAGAATAATTTGAAATATTTCAAAAGAGCACCGTAAGGGATTCAGTTGTTTAGGGAAACAAGCCCATTTTAATTTCGTTGATATTTTTACCATAAATCTTGATGCTACACAGAGTTTAATTTAGTTTTTCCTAACTGTGCATATTTTGATCCTGAATGATGCGGGTTAAAAAACTGCATTTATTCTCAAACAGATTAGTAGGGGAAGGCTGATTTAGTAATGGTGTAACATTTAATTCCTTAGATAATAAAATTAAATGAAGAGGCAAACAGCCTTACTGAGGAAAAGAAACAATTGACAGCAGAATTGAGAGAGCAGGAGAAATGTGTCCGACAGCTCCTGAAAGAGAAGGCCTCGCTTCAAAAAGAGAGAGATGACCTTCAGCAGGTTATGCAGAACATTGGAAAAGAAACCCAAAACCAACTTCAGGAGACCTTATCTGAAAACGCTGCGAAGGTACGGGATGCTTTCCAGTGAATGAAATTTCATGGATCTACTGTTTCTTATTCTGTAAAACGATTGGTGCCAGATGTGTAGATGTAGCTTTCAACCCAAACATCACATAGTAATTTCCCTTAAATCTTAGCTATAATTAAGGCATCCTTGGGGGTAGGGGGGGTTTGAATGCTTTATGTCAAGGTTGGGCACCCTTCAGGTAACCTTAACATTATTAACATGGGCTGAAGATTGATGTTCAGTAAAACTATATCAGGCAACCAGGTAGGAATTGGATTTTCTGGCATGAGGACATTCCTACATTATTGAAATTTTACATTAAAAGGTAGAAAACAGTGCCACTGTTTCTTCAGCCTTTGTCCGGTCATACAATCAGTGTTGGAGCATCATATACATTTTGTTCAGAAATTCTATATAACTATAAAGTATAAGTTTATAGTTTGCCTAGCTCTGTTACACCAACTGGAGAAGAAGTTGGAGAAAAATCAGACTTGTAATACTTGTTTTTAAATCCATTTGATTCGACAGTGCCAATTGAAAAGAAATTAAATTAGACCTTCTGAATTCTGATTTATATTTAAGATTTGCTTTGTCGATAGATACAGAAAGTAGTTACTGAGTCAACAAATGCGATCAATATTTACTAAGGGAAAAAAATAACAATGGAAACGGCATCAACCATGACAAAGCAAACCCAGCTTGAAAGTAGGCCAGCCTGTTTCCTATTTCAATATCTGCTTAAAGTTGTTCTTTAAGCACATTTTTTAAATGTGGAAGTAAAGTTTGTTGATTCACTGTTTAATCAGCATCCCTATTTTAGGCAGCCAAAAATAAGAAATTGAGCATTATCTTTTCATATGTGAGCCTTTCTGTCCTATTTTTTTTTCACCAAGGATTAATGTATGTAATTAAAAACTTGCAGATAAATCTGGGATCCCTGTGAGCTTGTAAAACCTTTAAATGTTGTCCACACCAACTAAAAATCAAACTCTGGGTATGATTCAGATCTTTTTTTCGTTCATATTTTTATTAGTTTATCAAAATATAAAACACAGAAATACAAAGAAAAATGAAAATAGTGAGGAAATCGGGGAGGATAAAAAGGAAGAGGGAAAAGTGTAGGATAAAGGGGAAATGAAAAAGAAAAGCATTGACTTCCAATTCCTTTTGGCACAGTAGAATAACATGCAACCTCAACTTTTTACTTTTACATAATAATACACACTAGCCAGGAGGCCTGATGGCTCAGCAGTTAAAGATGCTGAGCTTGTCAGCTAGAAAACTGATAGCCCAGGTTTGAGACCTGAGTGCAACGCTACCGAGTGAGTTGTTATTATTTGCCCCAGCAACTGACCACCTAGCAGTTCAAAAGCATGCAAATGCAAGTAGATAAATAGGTACCACTTTGGGGGGAAAGTAACTCATTCTGTGTGCCTCAGCATAGAGTCATGCTGACCACATGACCATGGAAGTGTCTTCAGACAATGTTGGCTTCCTCAGCTAAGAAACAAAGATGAGCACTGCCCCCTAGAGACGGACTTGATTGGACGAAGGAAACCTTGAACTTTATATACAGTACTAGCCGTTTCCATAACAACAAACCTATCTAATCAGCAAAACCCAAATTCAAAGTTTCATATTTTTTTCTCCATTTCAAGTACAAAATCCAAAAGCGGTTTCCAAATAGAAACAAAACTAATTGTATTCATTTCTTTAATCAAAGAAGTCTATTTAGCCATCTCTGCTAACTCCGCCCATTTTTTTACAGCCATTCGTCCATTGCAGGAATCAAAGTGTCTTTCCATTTTTAGAGTTCTATTAAGTATCCTATTTAGTTGGACATAATCTGCTCATACTGAGATAATAGTTTACCACTGAATATATATTCTCTTCTTTCCAGGATTCTGAAATGAACGTCAAACAAAAGATGCAAGACTGCTTCGAAAACCTGGAAGCAAAAATATTCAGAATAATGGTAAATGCTGTCACTATTTTTCTCTTTTTTCCCCATTGATTAAATCTGCATTAAGTGGAGTTTTAACTTCTACCTTTTATCCTTCTTCTGCCGTTCTCACACTATGACTGAACTCCATTTCCAGTTATACCCAATCTATTTGTGAACTTGTATATTATACCAGAAAACAGAGGAATATCCATTTGCAATCCAGAAGTCTTGATATAGAAAGATAAATTGTAAATCAAGTGGTTTCCTCAGAATAAGTGCTACCCCAAGAACTCTTCTCTTGTGCTGCTGTTATCAGGGGTGTCTTCAGATTATGGTTAAAAAAACCCAAAATCCCACACCTCACAATGGCAGTAGTAACAGTGTGATCAAAACTCCATTTCTTTTTTGGAATATTGCATTCTCTTTACTTGGGGCTGCCCTTGAAGACCACTCAGAGGCTTCAGCTGGTACAGAATGCAGCCGTGTGGGTTGTGATGGGAGGGTCCCGATACTCCCATGTTACACCTCTCCTGCACAATTTGCATTGGTTGCCGGTTGCCCTCCAGGTGAGATTCAAGGTGCTGGTGATTACCTATAAAGCCCTTTATGGCTTAGGTCCAGGATATCTGTCGGACCATTTGCAACCAGCAACAGCTCCCTATCGCCTGGTGTGTTCTCACAGGGAGGGCCTACTCAGGGTGCCATCAGCTAGACAATGTCGGCTGGCGACCCCCAGAAGTAGAGCTTTCTCTGTGGGTGCTCCCACCCTTTGGAATCAACTCCCCCTGGGGCTCTGGTTGGCCCCTGACCTTCGCACCTTCCGCCGCGAATTAAAAACATGGCTGTTCAAATTGCCCAGCCTGGACTGATGGGGTTTGGATTATTCTAATGTGTTTAATATGTGTTTGATATGTATTTGAACATGTTTTATCTGGTTTGATTCTAATTGTTGTGAGCCGCCCTGAGTCCTATGGAGATAGGGAGGCATACAAATCAAATAAATAAATAAAATAAATACATTTAAAAATGGACAGTGTTGATCATGCCATTGTGGCTGCCATTTTGAGATTGTGGTTTTTTTTTAATCACACCCTGCAGATATCTCCCACAGCTACTTTTCTACCAGCTGTCTGTGAATGTGTAATGTATGTTCTGGTGAGGGGGGGGGGCACTACAGCAAGGAGAAACCTAATGTTGAAGAATGGGTACAGTAGCTTGTTCACATGAATGCAGTTCAAAAAAATTGCACTCTGGTTGATCAAAACATGTTTCTGAATAGCACAAGATTGTGATCTTTTTGACTATGAGATTTTATTTTATTCCTGCTATGACTTTTGTGATTTTGAGAAAATCACTGATTTTAAAAGATGAAAAAAAAACCTTGGTTAATTTCAGCCTGTTTCTTTTTTTTATTATTTCAGGAGGCTCTGAAGAAATTTCCAGACCTGGAAAAAAGATCTGAATATTTCATAAAAGTCTCTCTTCAGATCAAGAATCAGTTTGATAGCAAGAAAGCTCTAATAGCAAAGTGGCTTCCTGGCATTTCTCTCCAGGAAGCCAATAACATCAAAAGGCTTCAAGTAGAAACTGAGCGTATGAGCAACAGCCTCTATAGCCTGTTGAACAAACTCCAGGTACTAGCTTTAAATAGTATTTTGTATCACATGCTAAACTATTAGGTGGTTTGTTTAGTTGTAACCGTAACAGGGTTGGAAGGGACCTTGGAGGTCATCTAGTCCAACCCCCTGCTCACGCAGGAGACCTGAACTGCTGACCTTTCTGATCGACATGCTCAGTGTCTTAGCCACTGAGCCACCTAGTCAGGCTTAGTTTTCTCGATTGTCGATGTAAGTCGAGATCTTTCTTAGATCTCGACTTACAACTATAATGAAGTCTGCCCATTCAGGTCATAAATTGTGACCACCATAGAACAGGTGATCACATGAGTGACCCAATTTTACGACGTTTTGATGCAGTTCAGTAAATCAGTAAATCACCATGGTTAGTAAGTGAATCTGTGGCCATTAAGTGAACCCATTGTTGTTAAGTGAACCCATTGTTCATTATAGGGTGTTTTTGCCCGAAACCCAGAAGTTAATGCTAGTTTTCAGCACAAAGTGTGATAAATCCCAGTGATGTGACAATATAACATTGGGAAATGGCTGCAAGCATCTGAAATGTGGTCACATGACTTCAGGGTGGCCACAGCCATCAGAAGTTCACAACAAGTTTGTAAGTACTATTGGGGTTTTGTCTGTGGTAACCGGTAATCGGTAATCATTAAGTAACCGGTCATAAATCAAGGACTACCTGTATCTAAATCTATCCTTTGAGGTTAAACTATGATTCATGGCTTAGTGGGCCTTACAAACTCAGTTATGGCTTGCTCAGTAAATTTGGTTAGATAAATTCCTAGATTAAAGTCACGTGTGAATCTGCTAGTTCGTTAGTTCTTTTGTACAGTTTGCATTACAGGTAATCCTTGACTTGCAACCACAACTGAGCCCTAAATTTCTGTTGCTAAGCAAGACAGTTGTTAAATGAGTTTTGTCCCATATTAAGGCCTTTCCTGCCATAGTCAGTGTATCACTGCAGTTGTTAAGTTCGTATCACAGTTGTTAAGTGAATCTGGCTTCCCCATTGACTTAGCTTGTCAGAAGGTCGTAAAAGGTGATCACATGACCTCAGGACACTGCAACCGTCATAAATATGAGCTAGTTACCAAGGGTCTGAATTTTGATCACATGACCATGAGGATGCTGCAATGGCCATAAATATATTATAACTTTGAACAGTCACAAAATGTAAATATGTTTGGATTTTAAGGAAGATCTCTCTTGTAGCAGAGGTCTATTTAACTCAATCTTCCTCAGCTTAAGGCTCTTCCAGCGAGAAGCACTTCAGCTCCCAGAATTCCCTAGCCAGCAATCCTTTGTTGAGAATTTGAGACAATTGTCTATATATCTGGAGGGCACCCAGGTTGGGAAAGATTGATCCAGTCCAAAATTCTGTTGTTCGTAGACTAAGTCAGGGGTCTCCAACCTTGGCAAATTTACGACTTGTGGACTTCAACTCCCAGAATTCCTCAGCCAGGAGGAAGTTGAAGTCCACAAGTTGAAGTCCACAAGTCGTAAAGTTGCCAAGGTTGGAGACCCTTGGACTAAGTGGTGTCTTAGGAACAGTCAATTCTATACCTCAGAAACAAAACAGCACAAACTCTCTTCAACAATGGGCAACGTAAGATTCAATAAGTGGAAAAACAGGCTGTTGCAGTTTTTAATAGGGATGGTAGCCCACGTTAAACAAAACAAGAAGTTTTGTGGCACCTTTGAAAGCTGACCAAACTTATTGTAAAGTTAAACTTTACTTACAGAGTAAAGCTAGAATGGTGTGCAGCTTAACCCGTTATAAATGACTAAACTCAACGAGATTTTGAGCACTTATGTTCGGTTAGTAATAGCAACAGCAACAGCACTTAGACTTATATACCACTTCACAATGCTTTACAGACCCTCACTAAGCAGTTTACAAAGTCAGCATATTACCCCCAACAATTCGGCTCCTCATTTTACCGACCATGGAAGGATGAGTCAACCTTGAACTGGTCAGGATCGAACTCCTGGCTATGGGCAGAGTCAGCCTGCAATACTGCCATTTAACCACTGTACCACCACGGCCCTTAATTAACTTCTTCATCTTCAACAGTACTTTTTTACCTGCTTGTGCGACAAAAGAAAGGAATACTACACAAACGTCAGCAAGTACACAAGGGAGCTGCTTGATGAGCGAAGAAATCAACATGCACTGCTAATGCAAATTCAGCAACTCGGAAAGCCTCACATGGAACAGCAGGGAGCTGGATCGTGGCAGTCTGCTGTCTTGGAACTGATACAGAGCTTGGATGGTCTCACAGAGGTAATGCTTTTCCAAAGTTGCCTGCTTGGCTGGGGCTGGGGCTGGGGCTGGGGCTGGGGAAAGCAGCATTGCCAGGACCTTGCTATATTTCCAAGCACCATTTCCAAACCCCTCCCTCCGTTAAACTACAGTTCAAAAGAATCAAATGGCCAAAATAGAATGCGTTTGGAAAAATCTCACACAGCCTCGCAACATTTGGATGGGGAAGCATCTTGACCATCGCAGAACAGAACCTGAAATATTTGCCATCCTGTGTTGTAGGCTGTGGTAATAATTTCCATCATCTGCTGGTTTTTTTTGTTTTTGTTTTTATTTATTTAATTAGAAAATGTGCATTTGTTGGTTATACAACAATAAAAACAGTAATCCCGCAGCCCCCTGGCAACAGCAATCAGTCAAACAAGCTACTTGATGGGATCTATCCCACTCTGGGTTCCCCAGGCCAGAGGTGGTATTTTTTTTTAAAAAAAATGATTAAAATTAAAACCTGTATTCAGCAGGTTCTGACCAGTTCTGGAGAACCAGTAGCGGAAATTTTGAGTAGTTCAGAAAACCAGTAAATGCTACTTCTGACTGGCCCTGCCCACCATCTATTCTCTGCCTCAAGAGTCCCAGCTGATCGGGAGGAAATTGGGATTTTGCAGTAACCTTCCCCTGGAGTGGGGAGGGAATGGAGATTTTACAATATCCTTCTCTGCTACGCCCACCAAGCCACATACGCCATGCCACACCCACCAAGCCATGCTCACAGAACCGGTAGTAAAAAAATTTGAATCCCACCACTGCCCCAGGCCCATTGGAAAAAACAAAATCGTCAGAACCTTGTGAAACAGTGTTGAAGTGGGGGCCAGTTTAACCTCTACAGAGATGATGAATTAATAGCAATATCCCTTAGACTTATATACCGCTTCACAATGCTTTACAGCCCTCTCTAAGTGGTTTACATAGTCAGCATGTTTCCTCCAACAATCTGGTCTTCGTTTTACCCACCTCAGAAGGATGGAAGGCTGAGTCAACCTTGAGCCTGGTGAGATTTGAACTGCCAAGTTGCAGGCAGCCGGGAGACAGCAGAAGCAGCCTGCAGTACTGCACTCTAACCACTGCGCCACCATGGCTCCGACTTAAGGTCGGTCTTTAGAGTCATTTCCTGGAGACTCGTGTTCCAGAAGCCAATAGATGCCACAAAGATTCTGCCTCTAATCCACAATGATATTGTACAATGCCATTCAAAAGCCAAGATCTTTCAGAAGTCAGTGAAGGACTAAAGAGAGCCACTGGCTTGTTTTTTTTTCCTGTTACCTTTGAAAGGAAAAATACCTATGCTTCATGGAAGACAGCTTATTAACAAAGTTAAAACTTTTTACCTTGATGTAATAATAGATGCTGCCAATATTGCTTTTCTTTCCAAGAGAGGTCAGGGCAGTTTCTGAGATAAGAACACCCTCCCAAAAAACTGTAAATGAACTCATCATATAAAAAGTTGAATATTCTGTTTGACAAAAAAACAAATATGTGCATTTACATAATTCAGCATGTGGGCTACTTTGCCAATTATATTCGAGATGGCACAGCAGAAGAGGGAATACTAAACCAGAGTTAAGAGTTTTTCTTAAAGGCTGTAATTAAAGGTAGAGCATTTTACAAAGTCAGTCCATGGTGTGTCCAATTAAAACTTGTAGGAAGAAAATAATATATCTGTTGGAATTTCATTCCTGCTATGATGCCCCTTTGAACAGGTGGGAAGATAAGTCAGATTAAAGGTTTCCTTTCAGTGCTGTTAACTGAGCTAGAAGGGTTAATACTGCATCTGTGTTAAGCAGTTTCTGCATAAATTTCTTCCCAGTTACTGTGCTATGAAAAAAAATAAGTCATGGTATGTGTCTTGACCAACCAGATCATTTTTATGTATTTCTTGGCACAGCAAATTTCAAAAGAAGTTTCTGAAATGGAAGAAGAACTCGGTAGCTCAGAGGTTACATTACAAGAGTTGGAACGTGAGAACATAAAGATGGAACGGTATTTGGAACGGTGCTCAGATTATTTTGATTTGCAAGTCTTTGAGGCAACAATAAAGCAAAACATTGAAAAGTTTCGGTCCATTAATCAGTTGCTACAGCCCAAAGCTCAGGTACGAAATGCAGGTTTAAAATGTGTAGCACAGTATCATTGTTTGTGTCTTGTTAAGGGTGTGCTTGGAGATAAGGCTGAACGTGTAGTTGCGTGTTTCTTATGGCTCTAATAATCCAAAGCAACTTGGATTATTGGACATGTTGATCTAGAGTTTGCAGAAACTGCTTTCTGATGTAATTGACAGACTCTTTGTAAGAGATAGCAATGTAACATACCTGCCCCAACATCTGTTCCTGTCTTTATATTACAGCCCTATTTTCAAGCTCGATCAACGCTGGAAGCCATAAACTCCAATTATTGCAAAGAGATTCATGCTACTCTGAAAGCATGTAGAGAAGAAACAAAGGAACTGATTCTACAGTTAGATATGTTAAAGAAAGAGCAAAAATCCTGTGCTGTTCCTAATATGGCACTAGAAGAAGAAAACCATAAGCTAGAGTATAAACTGAAAGCAACAGAACAAGATACAAAGGTGTGCTTTTGTTAAACTCCTGTTTGGCACCTTAGTCTGATGTCTCTTCATTTGTCTAATTTGATTAATGCTTAGTTCTTTTCCATGCAACTTTTCCTGGTATGCCATTTATTCAATTTCTATTTAGTCTCTGCTTTCCCAAATGATGTTCCCAAAACCAAATCTAGTTCTTAAACAGGTTTCCTGACAGAATAAGTTTTATTCAACTTTTCTAATTCAAGAGGACAGATGGTAGAAGATTTGGTTCCATCAGTGTGGTAGACTTTGATAAATCATGACAGTTTGATTTAAAAGAAATCTAAAGAATGATGCCTTTAAATCTATGGTTGCAGGAAACATGATATTGGTAATTTCTGCCATGTGAAAACAAAAAAAGAGTGTTTTCTCAATAGATGCATGAAATGGCACTGGGTTACTTTTTATAAGTGAGGAAGTGTAGTTTTGCAGTTAGTTTTGTTTATATTCACCCCCCTCTTTGATGCTGCAGCTCTTACTATTCTAGTAGAAACGGTCCATTTTTCTGATCATTTCCACTATTTCCAGGCCACACTTTTCTTAATAAAGAGCCGAGCATTCAAAATATTGGAGTTATTGTGAATGATCTTCAGAGCTTCAGATCCAATTAACTCTGCAAGTTTCAGAGTTATCACCAATAGCAGCTAAACTTTTTCTCCACCTTTGAAAATAAAATCTGGAAGAGGAGTTCCATTTTCTAATAACACACTTTCTTTGTTCAAAGAATCTACAGTTGAAAATACAAGAACTAGAAAGCATAATAAATGAAGGAAGTAAAAATCTCCAAGAAAAAGAGAAAACAATAGCCACACTACAAATGAAACTTAAAGTGAGAGGTTCCAGGAGTGAAGTCATCAAGCTTCAAGCTGCATTGGAGGAAAAAGAAAATTACTTAAGAAATGCATTAAGTGAGAGAGAAACACTCAAGGTATTGTATGGATTAACATAAGTGACTTCTTTGCTTTGATGTTTCACGTTTGGGAGTAAAATATTTATTCATGGGATTCACACAAATGCCTTAGATTTTCACACCTTCTCTCTGCAATTCCTGTATAAAACTCACGTAATGCTGTTCTGGGCTGCTGGACACTGGAAGGCAAGTTTACACAAAAGGAACCATCAGCTCACCAATGCTATACTTCCTTCCCAGCCTTGCCCTGCCCCACTGCTTGTGGCTAAACACACTCCTTAAAGAAAATGAAAGCGCTCTGCCGTGTTTCCCCAAAAATAAGACATCCCCCTGAAAATAAGCCCTCGCTGAAAATATTTAAATGCATGCATGGCTGGTCCCCGCCATTTCCTCTGGTTAGGGTGACGGAAACAGAGCTGGAAATAAGCAAGAGGAGTCCCGTCTTGCTCCATGCACCCCAGAATAAGACCTCCCCGAAAATAAGGCCAAGCCCTTATTTCGGGGTTCAAACAAAAATATAAGACAGGGTCTTATTTTCGGGGAAACATGGTACAACTTTGGCCTCTAGTATTCTCTAGTATTTTTTATGCAATTTAGTCATTTGTGGAATCAAACCATAGAAACACAATTTCCTGCAGATCAGTTATGGCACCAACTGATTTGACAGGGTGCTAACTAACTCTGATCTCTTGCTGGATCCAAACCTCCATTTGAAAATGGCCCTGACATTATTACTTTGATCTGAAGAGAGATGTAGTGTTTTTACTAAAAAGTCTTATTATCTAACATGTACCAGTAAATATGATTTCATTTTCTAAAGTGCCTATTAGGCACTTGGAAATATACAGCTGTTGTTTTCTCCTTCTCAAGAGATCATGTTTTGTTCTCTTACTAGGCCCAGGTGGATAAAGGTGTTGGATTATATAAGGAAGAAATTGAAGACCTGAGAACACAGCTTGCTAAAGCTGATATGGCAAGAATGAAGCAATCCAAATTGTTTGATCAAGAGTAAGTTCCATTTAATTGAAAAGGCAATTCTATAGAGCAGTGGATTCCACATTTAGACAGACCACTACGTAAGGCATGGAGCATTAATCCAATACTTCTTTTCACCCTGGAGAGGTCCCTTGAGATGGCATCTCTAGGACTTCAAGTTTGTTTGTTTTTTTTAAAAAAAATGCATGCCTATATTTTTCATGGTTTTGGTGTTCTCACCTTCAATTTCAAGTTAGAACTTCCCAAATCTCATAAGATCTCTGCTATTTTAAAGGTTTCTTTTAATTTCTGAACTCAGTAGCCACTAAGTAGAGGACCTTTGCAGACCATGTGTTGGGAATCAAGAGTTTAGGGCTCACCTGTTCAAGAGTGCAGGAACAGTGTAAGAGAAGTATTGTGCTACTACACTGCTCAAAAAAATAAAGGGAACACAAGCAGAAGACATCCGAGAAATAGCCTTATTAAATACTTCGTTCCTTACATACAGTAGTTTTCTGTTCCCTTCAGTTGTTTGAGCAGTGTATAAACTACTGTATTGTAAAGAACAAAGTATTTAATAAGGCTATTTCATTCATTCAGATCTTGGATGTCTTCTGCTTGTGTTCCCTTTATTTTTTTGAGCAGTATATATTAATAATTCACAGTCCCAAATTGTTCTGCATCCTCCATTCACAATCATTGTAGACTATTATAATTGTATAATTTTAGACTAAGATCATTGATTAATTCGATTTAAAACTGAATCTTCACTGTTCTAGAATGGCAAATGCCAAAGCTCTGGCAGATCATCGGGAACAGCAGTTAAGAAAGTTGAAGGAAGAACTTCGCAAAGCACAACAAGAACAGGATGTAACAGGTAAATACAAACCAGAGTGTTATGCCTGGCTATATGAAATGGACTTTTAAGGTACAGCGTTACACATCTTTTCCATCTTTCAAACTGATTCTTTCATGTGTTCCAAAAGTGCTAAGAAATACTTTCAGGCAGAGGTGAAATCCAGCAGGTTCTGACAGGTTCTGGAGAACCCGTAGCGGAAATTTTGAATAGTTCGGAGAACCGGCAAATGCCACCCCTGGCTGGTCCCCGAGTGGGGTGGGAATAGAGATTTTGCAATGTCCTTCCCCCAGGAGTGGGGAGGGAATGGAGATTTTGCAGTATCCTTCCCCTGCCATGCCCACCAAGCCATACCACGCCCACAGAACCGGTAGTAAAAAAAAAAATGAATTTCAACACTGCGTTCAGGGCTATTTTGACGAAGTCCTACTTGAATACATTTCTGTAGATAACATTTCCATTAGTGCTAGCTCCTTTTAATCACCTCAGTCATTTACAGTCATAAAAGCTGGAAGCCTCAAATCCTGTGATAAAAATCCCCAACCCGAACCACGGTCTCTTAAACGTGTGGTCCCAAATTATACCATGTCATGAAATGAGGTTTATTTTGAAAAAATTGTGATGTTTGGATAGCAATGTTGTCATTGGCAAAAGGCTTACCGTGCTGGATCTTCTCATTTTCAGTGATGTCAAATAAAGACCTTCCTCAGCCTTTTCTACCAATTACTTGTGGTGGCGGTAGTGGAATCGTACAGAATACCCATATACTAGTGTTAAAATCTGAGCATGCAAAGCTGGAAAAGGAGTACGCTCAACTCAAGAAAGAACATGAGCTACTGTTGACGTAAGTCGTCATATTCTGCCTGGAAACATAGCTTACAACGATTGTACACGTTTGAATTTTTCACACAGAACAGGTAGATATGTCTAAAAGAGCCATCGCTGCTAGCAAGGCCCCACCCTAGCTCTGGGGATAAAAGGCAGGCGGTAGAGATGAATAGATGTGACAGACAACTATTCATCCTCCGGCAGGCCAGACTTGTTAACCTGCATTGAGAGAGAAACTTTTTGCCGGGGCTTCCGGCACTCCTAATAAAGGAAACTTTTGAGTTCACTTCAGAGGGTTTGTTGTGTTTGGGGAGCTGGGTCAGAACAATTTGCTAGAAAAAGAAAATGAATGGGCTCTGCAGAATAAGGGGGGGGGAACCATCATCTGGACATCAGGTGATTAAATATATCTAATGTATGTTTTAAGAAACGACCTTTTCTTGAAAGAAGAAATCAAGAAATGGAAGGAGCGAGCTGTGAAGAGGAGGGAGCGTGCCTTGGGAGATACAGTTGGAGATCATAAAATTAAATCTCCAAGGAAAGCGCCCACCTCCTCCCTTTCTGCATTGCCAGCCTCTCCCTGCAAGGAGCGCTCCATGCAACCAATTTTGCCTTTGGACACGCCACAGTTGATGCCGTCGAATACCCAATCAAGTTTCTTTGATAACTCATGCTTAGGCATTACTGCAAGTAAGTAACAGCATAAACGCCTTCTCAGATGCTAAGACGAAGAGCCTATTTTAGAGTAAGGCTGTGTTGTGATCACAAAAAAACTGCGGTGATTGCCAGCTTGTTTTGAAAGGGTGGGTTTCTGATCCATTTGCTTTTTCTATGGATTGCCAAATCCTACAAAATGTAATGACCAGTAGGAAAAATAATTCAGAAAATTGTTGGATAGTTATTATTTATTCATGGCATGAAGTAGTCAAGACGTCCCAAAGGTGCTTTTTTTCAAGACACAACTGGACTTCCTGGTTTTTCTTTGAAGACATTTCGCTTCTCATGCAAGAAGCTTTTTCAGCTCTGACTGGATAGTGGGGATCCTTCCATTCCTTCCATTCCCCGCCATCCAGTCAGAGCTGAAGAAGCTTCTTGCATGAGAAGTGAACATCTTCAAAGAAAAACCAGAAAGTCCAGCTACCTCTTGAAAAAAAAGCACCTTTGGGACAATCATGACCTGGATGACTGAGAATTTCTATAGAAGTAGCCAGGAGTTTCTGATTTTATGAAATAAGGCACTGGGGTTTTTATATGAGGTTTAGAGTCTGTCCTGTCCTGTCCTGTCCTGGCATCCCTCACCTGATAACTGATGATTCTACATGATAACTTCATGTAACTGAAAGCAATAGAAAAAACATAACAGTACAAGACAATTCTTGTACATAGTAAGATTGGATTGTCATAGTCCTCCTGAACAACTTGATGGTGGTTAGGACGCTGGGCTGACAATCGACAGGCTCATGTTCGAGACCCGGTTGCTACTGCGGGATGGGGTGAGTTCCAGTCACATACTGTCGACCCAGCAGTTTGAAAGCAGGTGATCATGAATAGATCACTTTGGTTGGGAAACCTAACAGGGACATGAAAGGAGTCCCCAACAGAGTACCCCCCCCAGGCAACAGTGATGTCACAGTTCAATCCTTTCAACACAGAAGCACTTTAGTGCTCCCGAATGTATAGTAGGTCTAAGAAAGCCATCGTTTAATTTGCCATTTAGTAAATTACATACCCAGGAAGTAGTGTACCACCATGTTATTTAAATAATAATCTCATCTAATAAATTATTAATCTCAAATTCATGAGAATTAATAGTGTGATGTTTTAAAAATGGAAAAATTCCAAACATCTGTAATCTCTAATCGACCTATTCCTTGTGGTTATATTGTGTTACTCAAATATTTGTAGTAGTTTATATTAACTTAACTAGCAACTGTTCTTTCTAACAGACACAAAATCTGGCAGAACAGAATCCGAAGAAAACAACATTAGGAACTGGCTTTCATCAGAAGATAGAGGAGATGTTTCTAATTGCAAGACTCAGTGACAGTAAAATCCTTTCATAGATGCTGGGCAAGACTGACAGAGACCACTTCATTTTTCCTCTTCTAGCAAGATGAAACCGATGCTCTTTGAACTTACAAACCCATATGTATTTCTTATGAAGTTCCATCAAACCCATATGTATTTCTTACTCTTGTTTGGCATATCTTCATTAGAAAATTCATTCTGTATTTTTTAATGTATTTTTGTATTTTTGTATTTTTAACTGTATAAATAAAATTAAAACTCGGACCACACATTTTCTGAATAGTTTTTATCCCAGGGCTATAATTGCACTCAAGAAGGAACTAAAGGGCCACCATCAGTGAGCTGCTGGACAGTGTTACTTGGTGTGTTGTGTGGATGTTTGGGTGGTTTAGGGATGGGGAATTGTGCTAGGTGGGAGTGTGTTTGGGGATTGTTATGTGTGTTGGACCTGGTCTTTGGGTGTTAAGTGAATTTTGTTGTATGGGTATACTGTGTATACACATACAATGACAATAAAGTTATTATTATTATTAAAATATCTTTACATAAATCTATTGGTTAGCAGTGTAATTTTCAGTTTGTTTGATTATAAGTGGGTTTTGTTTATTTGCTTTTGTAAAATAAAGTCTATCAATTTAATACTTTCTATTTGACCTCTAGAATTCTCCCCAAAACCAAATTAGAGCTCATTTTAAATACTTTCTATTTGACCCCTAGAATTCTCCCAGAATCCAAATAAGGTTAATGTTATTAGATCTCCACAGTTGGTAACATCTCTCAGATAGACACATGTCTATATGTACAAAGACATACAGTATATGCATTGATATGCCCCCACAAAACGAAAACTGCCTGATCATAACTATAGCTGAAATAATCTTGATAAAATATGAACAATAGACTCAAGATCCTAAGCAGACATTTCACTGGATAGATAAGTTATGAGTATGGAGTCCTTAGTGCTCTCTGAGTTTGGTTGTTTTCTTGCAGATGTTTCGTTACTAAACTAGGTAACCCCTTCAGTACTAAAATGGGGTTTGCTCTCTGTTTATATACAGTGTTTTGCCCTGTCAGTGTTGATGAGTGTGTTGTTTTCTAGGTAGTTTCTTGTTTGGGGGTTGTCTACTTCTTAACTGTTGGTTGTTGGTCTGATATTAATCCTCTTTGCTTATCTGGGTTTTGATTGCTGATTCACTTAACCCCATGATGGCGAACCTATGGCACACATGCCACAGGTGGCAAGCGGAGTGATCTCTACAGGCATGCGAGCCGATGCCCAGGTCAGCTCCACTGCACATGCCCACACGCTTCCCGCCAGCCATCTAATTTTTGGATCTCTGCCAGGAGACGCACGCACATGCGCGGGGGTGGGGGTTGCGCCCGCATGCACAGGGTGGAAGATGTGTGCGCATGCACGGGGGATGCGGCGTCCCCCACACCCCGTTTTTGGTTCCAGGAGGCTTCAGGGAGGCCTAACACAAAAACGGGGGTTGCAGGGAGAGCACGGGGGGGTCATGTGCGCACATGCATAGGATGGGGCCTGTAGGGGGCCATTGCATTATGGGTGTCCTATGCGGTACACACGCATGTGCTGTCGCGCGCTTTTGGCACCCGAGGAAAAAAAAGGTTCACCATCACTGATTTAACCATAGCAAAAAAGGTCATTAAATTGGGCATGATTCATTTAACAACTGCCTTGCTTTAGCAACAGAAACATTGCACCTAATTAAGATCATAAGTCGAGAACTACCTGTAGTATGTCAGACTACTGTTAGAATGTTTAGAAAGAATATTCTATTTTACACTAGGGGTGTCAAACTCAAGGCCCGCAGGCCGGATTTGGCCCACAATGTGGTCAGATCCAGCCCATGTGGCCGTCCTGGTCTACCAAGTGGGAAGAGGAAAGATCAGGCCACCGTAGCTTCAGCCTGGTCTACCCAATGTGAAGAGGAAACATGGCAGCAGTTTGGGGTGTCAAGATGGCCACGCCCACTCAGTTGGTCACACACCCAGTTGGCCAGAGCCCTGATGCGGGCCTCAATGAAATGGAGTTTGACACCCCTGATTTATACTCCTATTTAGGCTCAGAAACAATGCCTCATTTTGTTTTCTTTAAAATTAGTTGGCCTTCTCACTCTTTACAGGCCTTGAAAGTAGCTTACCCAAGGAAGCTAGATAAGCTGTACATAGCTTTTCATTAGATAAATATATTCTCAGAAAATTTAATGAGGCCTTGCATGGGGGGGGGGGGAGGAAGTTCCTTATGTAGGATGATGTGAGAATGGAATTGGGTGAATGGGTAAAGAGGTGATACTGTAAATGAGGGGCTGATTGTAATGTATATAACCTGTGCTGGATGAAGGAGGCTTTTGCAGTCACACATTTAACAGTTTGCTGTCATCCTTTGGGTGATGAATAAAGGAACAATTTCATACAGCTGGCTGGTACTTTTTTTAAAAAAAAAAAATCCCAGCTCCGAAACTGACTTCCAATACTGCAATCGCAGCCAGGGAATTCTGGGAGTTGGTCCATATGTCTTCAAATTACCAGATTGAGAAACTTTGTATTAAGAGTTTGGGAGCAATGACTAAGGAACGTGTAAGGGAATCTAGCAAACTGTAGGAAGGTTGCTATCGAGAAAATCAAGAGGAATAGCACTCTCGGTGATGCAAAAAAAAAAAAGGGAAACATAGTTTACATATAAGGACATAGGTATACAAGTGTCTTTGTTACAGTGACATGGGAACATGTCAGTGCCATGATACACTGCATCTCTTAATTCTGTCAACTGCCAATAATTCCTAGCAGGATACTTACTGCCTGGGAATTCCAGGGATAGTAGTCTAAGGTATTGTAGCCTGAGTACAACAGTTTGAAAAAGGCTGGATGGAGAAAATGGGAATAACATTTTTAAACTGGCATCTGAGAGTTCATTTCTGTATGAGGGGTGAGGTTCATTCTCAGCTATCCACACCTTTCCTACTTTCATTAACCAACAGCTTTTCTCAAAACAATGAACGTCGGTGCAACCAAATAAGTTTGAAATCAGCACTTCGCTAGATGGCGGTATAAACACTTGCCGTGCGGGAACGCTAAAATAAATCTGCCACCTATTGCACTACAAATCCCATCATGCTTTGGAAAATCGAAGCCCGCCTCCTGGTAAAAGTGCTTGCTGGATTCCTGCGGTGAGTATCTTCTTTGCAGTCATGTTTTTGTTTTTGCTTTTTAGCGTTAAGAAACTCTTATGAAAAGCATGAGAGAGTAATTTTGGCTGCCGGGGTTGGGTTTTGTTTTGGTTTTTTGTACTTCCTGAGACAAAAAGAAGTTTGAAAGAATTTTTAATTGCCTTAGGCTTTGCCATGAAAGATATTGGAAGCCAAAGCAAACCGCTCCGCCCATATTTCTTTAATGCCAAAACTACGCGTTTTCTCCGAAGAGCTGGTGGAAACCTTGTTTCCAGTCTTGTGAGAAAGATCCCAGAAGATTAAGTTCCATAATGAATTGTGTCATGTCATCAAAGACAAGTAGATATTTTAAAGCCCCACGTGATCTTTCAAAGGGGCAAGCAAAATGCAAGCAATTTAGAGCTTGTGTTTGCTCAATGCGTTGTCCCACTGTGTTAAGAGTTTGGGTAACAGTTTGTTAACTAAACTAGTCTGCTCCCTTCAATCCAATTTATGGTGGCTGCTGATTCATAAACTAAAGGAGCTAAAGGAGGCTGACTAACCAGAAATAACATGAAACTTTAGCTCTAGTTTTGTTCAGCTTGCTTCAGCTCAGTCCCTTCAGATTTCCATTCCTACATTCATTCTTTTAAGGTTTTATGAGGGGGGAATGTGAAGGACAACAGATTGGAGAAGATTGTTTCAGAAAATGTTGCCACATTAGTTTGCATTTCTTGGCAGGTCCTGGGATATGTGAACTGGAGGGTTTGAGAGAGTTAATATTTTTTATTTTATTTTATGAGCATTCATTCATTTAAAAGTTTTTCAATGCCTTTAATTAATGATACTGTGAATCAGCCAGGATTCACAAAGTAACAGGTATCTGAAGCAAAAGCAAAATTGAGAGAGGAGTAACTTTTGTCATAGGAAGCAAGGATAGGAAATGGGTTTGTTCTTTTAAAACCAGAGACAGAATTTAAGAGAAGTCGATGTTTCTTCCTTATGAAAAATAATTCCATTAACAGTTTATCTTGTAGTGCCTCATTCTTTGAACTAATAAATCCTCAACCTTTCTTAGCTGAAGAATAAAACTCCTTTGACATTTTGATCAATAACTGCCACAAATATTTGAAAAGTTGCTTTTGGTCAGGAAGACTAGCATACTGTAATGCTGCAAGCCAGAGTTATGTATAATGTACATCAGTGGTTCCCTGTGGACCGTGAACTCCTAAGGGGCCGTGATGTCACATGGGGTTTGCGAAGATTTGAAGAAACGTTATGATTTAAATAGGGATGCGGTGGCTCAGTGGCTAAGATGCTGAGCTTGTCGATTGAAAGGTCGCCAGTTCAGCAGTTTGAATCCCTAGTGCTGCGTAATGGGGTGAGCTCCCGTTACTTGTCCCAGCTTCTGCCAACCTAGCAGTTCGAAAGCATGTAAACAATGCAAGTAGAAAAATAGGGACCACCTTTGGTGGAAAGGTAACAGCGTTCCGTGTGCCTTTGGCGTTTAGTCATGCCGGCCACATGATCATGGAGATGTCTTCAGAAAGCGCTGGCTCTTTGACTTTGAATGGAGATGAGCACCGTCCCCTAGAGTCAGGAACAACCAGCACAAGTATAAACATGGACATGGACACAGGACCTTTACCTTTGCTATATTATTTGTGTTCAGTTTTGTTTCTGAGGAAACGCAATGGAAAAGATTATATTTCTTTTTTCAAGGATTCAGGTCAAGTAGAAACCCTTCAGAGCATGTTTTCAAACTTAGCAACTTTAAAATGTGAGGATTTTAACTCCTAGAACTCCCTAGCCAGCATATTATTATTTCTTAGAAATCCCCCTTTAAACTTTCTTCCAAATATGAAATTCAAAATCAAGTGAGTATAAAAGGGCTTTTTGGAGATAACTACAGATTAAAGAGTAGAGTGATCTGCTTCATATTAAAAAGAATTAGATTATACAATTAGATGCTTAAGTAATCCATTCTCAGACTCAAAACATTCAAATAACGTGCAGATAAATGAAGATCTGGATTGTTAATGTGAAAGTTGTCTTGCTATATTAATAGTATCCCTCTAATAAATCTGTTTGTAAATTAAGTTCTAAAATCAGCTTTATAATCATAACAAGTACAAAAAAAGCATGGCGATCTATTGGGCTACTATACAAATGGCAATATAATGAACATATGTTACCTTGCAGCTGTAATCAACACCAATCCATAAGGCCCTGCAATTGATCGGAGCGGCTTCTAAAATGGGGCGGCTTGAGGGGAAGGTAATAGTACTTTCTGCTGCAGCCCAAGGAATTGGCCAAGCGGTAGCTAAAGTAAGTGCAGAATTATTTATTGAATATCATCATGGGGTTGTGTAATTGATTTCATAAGTTTCTGGTACAAAAGTACCTTTTAAATGTGAAAGCTAAAGGCGATGTGCTGGAAGAAGTGGTGAAAATAAAAACATGAAGAGAAAGGATTTAATATTATCAGAATAATAGTCATGCTGCCTATGTTTCATCACAATCAGATGCCAACTTTTCATGACTGGTTGAGCTTGAAAAAGCTAAACAGTATCAGGCATGGTTATTTCTTGGATGGGAGACTCCCAGGAAATCCTTGGGCAGATTTTAACTTTTCCAAGTTAAAAAATTAGTCTCAGAAGAAAGCAATGGCAAATCTCTTTCATATTATTGCAAAAAAACAAAACAAAACAAAAACAAAAACCCTGTGCCCATGTCCATAGATAGACACCATAAGTAATCTTCATTTAGAGAAGTTACAAATGATGTAACATTTATAAGTTCACTCTTTTTGAAAGTAAATGTTATTGTGTATGTGTTTGTGTTCTTTTATTTAAGAGGTGGGTATTTCAAGCTACCATAGGCATAACGTTCATAACTGTAAAAAGTAAACTTTAAGGGCCAGCTTTAGAGTATATAGAGACATTTACTGAGGTGGGCGGCAATAGAAATTGAACAAATAATAATAATTGCAAAAGGCAGCTTTACTCAGAACAACTTACATCCTGCAACAATACCTCTAACACCACAAAACACTAACATCTGGGAAGGACTCTATAGGTCAGGGGTCTCTGATGTGAAAACTGTCGTTTTTCACATCAAGTAGATTGTTAGTTTACAGGATGGCTTGCAGAAGACATTATTTTTTTCAGCAAATCATTTTTTTCAGCAGTTTCAGAACTTTTCACTGAGCATATATCAGAAATAGCAGTTTCAGAGTTGCCAGAACTCTGGAAAAAAATTAGTTCCTAACCAATTTTGTAAGGCATAATTCTATATAATTGCTGTAATCTTTGATGGTAATACTATATTATTATTATTGTTGTTGTTGTTGTTGTGGTTGATTGTTAGCCACTTTTCCAGTGGAACCCAGAGTAATGCACAGAAGAACATGATAACAAATTAAAATAAACACAACTGTTATTAAAAACACAAGAAAAATAATGTGCTGCTTTTATCTGTTTGGCTATAGTTTGCAAAAATGAACATATATATCCATATTTTCAATTTTAAAGGCTTTTGCAAAAGAAGGAGCTCAAGTTATTGCTACAGATATCAATGAGTCCAAACTTCGAGAACTGGAAAGTTATCCAGGTATTCCTTGAATTACTTAGAACCAGAGCTTAACCTCTTAGCTTAAAATTAATTATTCTAATACTCATTTCATTGTACTCATTTCCTGTGTCCATGTCCATGTTTATACTTCTATCTGTTATCTTGTATATGTTTGACAAACTAAATAAATAAATATAAATAAATAAAAATAAAGGGTATTATGTGATCCCTCATTCTTGTGATGGTCCCATCTCCAGTCCACCACCTACAGAAGGCAAGTAGAGAAACAAGTTTGTTATATTTTATCCCTATGGCTTATCTATAGTAAGTACTAGTTGCTCTTTCTCATATTGTATGGGGTAGTAAATTCAGGGTAAAACCTAAGGATTCAGGGTAGCTCTGGGCAACGAGCAAAGCATTAAGATGAGAAAACAAGGGGAGCTACCATGGCCTTCACATTTGCTATCTCCTCTCTCTTATACAGTAGCTCTATTATGTGGCCTAGAAGGCCTACACCGAAGGCTGCCATGCAGATAAGAACTTCTGGCAGCTTCTGTTCATGGGCCACCCGGCTATTTTGAGAGGATAAATGAGCAGCTGTCAAAAGTTCTGAAATGAGCAGCTGTCACAAATAAATAAAGCAGCTGTCAAAAGTTCTGAGGGTGTTCTGCCCTCTCCACCTGGCACATTCCAGATGTGTGGCTGTGACATCCTAGTTGTCTCAGCAGAATTTATGCTGACTGAGAATTCTAAGAGTTGAAGGCCAAATATTTGGATAGTGGATGGAGAAGATTGGACTTTAGACTGAAGAAGGCCGTCATAAACGACTCTCTCAAAGTCCTAGTTCTCGGTAATTGTCAGATGTCATTTGTTTAGAATTGTCAGGTCAAGTTCAGGTTTTCTTCATTCCATTAGATAATTTTAATTTAAGTTTCCAATCTTGTGTTTATTTAGCAGTGCTGCCAAGGCTTGCTTTTAGCTATGTAGGTCAACTGTATCTCTATCATGAATCTTTCTTCATCTGCCTCTGATTTGTCCAGACGTTCCTTTCCTAGATCCTCAAGAAAGTTCCAGAATAGTTAACCTGAATGGACTCAGAGCTGACTTCAACTGATTTTAAATTTAATATCCTATTCTTCATCAGTGTTATTGCTAAAAAGGTTTTATTCAGGCAGCTGTAACAAAACTAAACACAAATAATATAGTAAAGGTAAAAGTTCCCGTCGCACATATGTGCTAGTTGTTCCAGACTCTAGGGGGCGCTGTTCATCTCCCTTGCAAAGCTGAAGAGCCAGCGCTGTTCGAAGACGTCTCTGTGGTCATGTGGCCGGCATGACTAATGCCAAAGGCGCACTGGACACTGTTACCTTCCCACCAGAGGTGGTCCCTATTTTTCTACTTCCATTTTTTACATGCTTTCGAACTGCTAGGTTGGCAGAAGCTGGGACAAGTAACGGGAGCTCAGCCCGTTATGCGGCACTAGGGATTTGAACCGCTGAACTGCCGACCTTTCGATCGACCAGCTCAGCTTCTTAGCCACTGACCCACCGCGTCCCTTTTCAGGCAGCTGAGTGTGGTCCAATTATTTTTGAATTTGATTTTCAGTTCCATATTTTCCAAATAAGTCAGAAAATTATTCAGTGATTCAGTGGAAGATATAAATGTATCTATGATTATGGGTTATAACTGCTGGAACATAAAATGTTACTCAGCAAACAGAAATAACTTGTAACTCAAACATTAATAATGTAAATTTGTTACTGAAAGCAGAACAACTTTAACATTTATGATGTTTTGTGTATGCTTTCAAAGAAGCTGACACAGATAGTTGACTTTCGACCATGGTTGGGACCAGAATTTCCATTGCTAAACCAGGCAATTGTTGAGTCATGCCCAATCTTACCATCTTTTTGCCATGGTGGTTAAGTGAGTCATGTGGTCGTTAAGTGAATCCAATTTGTGCCACTGGCTTTGCTTGTTTGGAAGTCAGCTGAGAAGGTCACAAATGGCAATACGTAACCCTCGGACACTGCAATCCTCATAAATAAATGCCAATTGCCAAGTGTCTGAATTTTGATCACATGATTTTGAAGATGCTGAGACGGTGATGTGCAAGGACCAATCATAAGTAACTTTTTTTCAGTGCCGTTGTAACGTTGAGTGGTTGCTAAATGAATGGTTATAAGTGGAGGACTATCTGTATCACATCTAGGCAATCTCATAAAGAGATAGATTCATGTATAAAAGAAAACTTTCCAGGGATAAATTAATGTTGAGGACTATGTCAGGCTAAAGCTTGTAGGTCGCTATTTCTTCATAATTCAAAGAAAGAGAACCAGCATCAGTAACATTTGGGTTCTCTGTGCAGAGCTACTCCCTGTGATTAGAAAGTATGGACAGTTCTGCTCTACATCCATCCATCATTCATCATTCATTCATTCCAATATCATGCAGAGTGTTGATGTCAAAAGACATATTTTTTTTCTTCTTGCTTCAGGAGTTTGCCTAAACATGTGACTACCAAATAGGAATAGGTCTGCAAATGCTGGTCCCAATTCTTATCTGTCCAGAACATACCTGCCTCCAAGAATTCTCTTTCATTAGATAAAGCAAACATCTTGATTGCTAGATGGTAGAGGGCAGGAGTGACATCTCGCCCTCTGTTGCCCTCTTTGGGGGAGAGAAAGAGAAACGGGACACATTTTGCATTTCTGAACCATTCTTAGGAATCTTCCTGGTTCTGCAAGAAGAAAATCGAGTGGAGGCCATCTTGTTTTTTTCTCTCAGACAGCAGAATATTTTGAATTGGTTCTGTCTGTCCCCCTTCTTTGACTTTGCCTTGCTAAGATAACATGGGCCAAAATGTTTTCTTGTTTGAATGGAAATTGAATTCATGAAATGGCTTTTGTTTTTGGAAGTACTATATAGTCCCTTTACTTGTGTGGCTCCCTATTTTCACTTTTGTAATACAGCTGCTTTTTTAATTTTGAGAACATAACACACACTCATCACAGCATAAATTATGTCGATCTCTTTTAACAGGCATTCAGATCCGGGTGCTCGATGTCACCAACAAAGAACAAATTGAAAAATTGGCCAAGGAGGTGAAGAAAATCGACGTTTTGTGCAATATTGCAGGGTAAAATGTTGCCAGATTTTAATTTTTCTCATCTTTCTCCTTTCTGCAATCTGGCTTTTGTTTCCACTTAGGTTATTAATAATCTAAATCAAAGATGATTTGGCAATGCAAGGTTTAAGGACTTGTGCCGCCTGACTGGTTGCAATCCCACTCCAGATATTGCTTCATTTTGGGTTATTAAATTTCATCTGATTTGAAGCAACACTTCAATTTGGAAAAGTTGATTTGCTTTGAACTGCCACATGGAAGTAGGTCAGTTTGCTTCATGGGTCTTTTGCGCATGTGCATATCTTAGACTCTTTGATCAAGGTAGCATGGAAGTCTAATGAAACATTTCATTCCTGGATATTGATTCACTTTCAAAGGTATTTCGTTGAAAAACCTTTTGAATTGAAATATCACTCCAAAGCTCAGAACAACCTGCATAAAAATAAGAACAAGTGTCAGTTTGATTAATAGCTCAGGAAAAGAGAATATCAAACCCTTCTTTATTGCCATAGTCCCAAACCTTCCTGCAATTAATTATATATCCTCCTGTAATTAATTACTGTATTTTTCAGAGTATAAGACGCACCAGAGTATAAAACACACCTTAGTTTTGGGGGAGGAAAATGGGGGGGGGGGAATTCTGCCTACCAAGTATTAATCTGGCTAGTCCCAGCACATCAGTTCGTTTTTGAGGTTGGGGCTGGTTGGAGCTGTGCTTCTAAAGCACAGCTGATTGTCGGAGGGAGCAGCAATTAGAAAAGCAGGCAAAACGGGTAAGATCGCTTTGCTCAGGTTGGGCTGAAAAACAGCTGATCCTTGGAGGGAGCTCCAGTGACTAAAACAGGCAAAGCGCAAAAGGGGTAAGAGAAGGCAGCAGCTGTTCCGGGTAGCCATTTTGGGCACTGTGCAGGATTACATTCAGAGTATAAGACGCACCCAAATTTTCAGCCTCTTTTAGGAGGAAAAAAAGTGTGTCTTATACTCCGAAAAATATGGTATATGTATATTACAGACCATGACACCTCTGCAGTGCCAATTTTGTGCTGGTGTGTTTGCCAATACATGCAAATTCACTTCTCAGAAAATGTAAATGTGATTGTCCACTTTGTGGATCCCACATGTTGTGCAAACTCATCATTTTTGTAGTTCTGAAACAACAGTCATGATTTCAGCATACTAGGACTTGCCCTGAATCTTTAATTTATGGTTTTATCCTGTCACTTTGACAGTTTATGCTTCAGAAAGTAAAATAAAACAGTTGTTTCTTCTACTGTAGTTTTGTTCATCATGGGACTATTTTGGACTGTGAGGAAGAAGACTGGGCCTACACAATGGAAGTCAATGTTCGTAGCATGTATCTCATGATCAAAATATTCCTGCCTAAGGTAAGATTGAGACTTCTCATGTCTATAGAGCAACTGGGTAAGATGAAAAAAAAATTGGAAGTTGAAACATTCTCAAGCCACCTAATATGTGTTATCTTTTATAGAGGTAGGCAACCTTGGTACTTTGGAAGGATATCTGGAATCCTTATAATAATTCTGTAAGGCAGCAGCAGCTGATACCTTTCATATTTTCAGTCCAAAAATTTCATAATGTGTTGCAATTGGCCATGGTGGCTGAAGCTAGCAGAAGCAGAGATTTAAAAAGTCTGTGATTGTTGGCACAAAAGCTTGAGATTAAGCCAAAAACATATACTGTAGGTTAGTCATTCTGAACCTGGAATCTCATATGTTTTCAACTACAGACCTGATGAATCTCAACCAAAATGCTGGCTGAGAATTACCTAATTTGTACTTGAAAATTGCAGAGTATACCATGCTGGAAAAAACTTGCATTTGTGTCAAGTATTTGTTATGCCTTCTATGATTCTTCTACATGAAATTACATGTACATGTAATTTCTACATGAAATTAAATTCTTCTACATCAGATTACATAGTACTTTTAAATTTCTACTTGTAAAACATTTTTAAAATAAGATACTTAAGAAATTACAGCTTTTAACTTTTTATTTTTAAACAGATGCTTGAACAGAAATCCGGTAACATTATCAACATGTCTTCTGTGGTATCCAGTATCAAAGGTTAGTAGCTGATAACAACTGGTTCAATCTAGCATGAAAAGGAGTAAATATACCGTATTTTTCGCACTATAAGACACATTCCTCCCCCCCAAAAAAGTGGGTGGAAATGTCTGTGCGTCTTATAGAGTGAATATTGCGGCAGGGGCAGGGGGGTTGGTTCTCTGCTGCTGGGGAACATTGGAGCCTTCACTGCCGAGCAGCTGATTGGTGGTTTGATTGGCCTCCCAGAATATCACTGATCAGCTGTTCTAGGTGGCGGTGATTGCCGATTACCGCTGTCCCCATTTGCTGCCAAACAGTGCTGCCAATTGCCAGCGTTGCCATTTGGCAGCGGTAGTTGCCAGCACCGATCAGTGCCAAATGGCAGTGATCGGCGGCGGTGATCAGTGGATGCAACAGTCAGCGGTGGCAATCAGAGGCGGTGATTAGCGATGAATGGCAGCAGCAGCAATCAGCAGCGGTAGCGAACGGTGATGGCAGCAATAGGCGGCAGCAATTGGTGGCGGCGATCACGGAGGCGGCGATCAGTGGCAAGTGGCAGCGGCAGTGGCGGCGATTGGTGATGGTGGCAATAGGTGGCAGATATCCCCGCCACCTAGAACAGCTGATCGGCGGTATTCCGGGAGGCCAATCCAATCTCCAATCAGCTGCTCAGCAGTGAAGGCTCCAGTGTTCTCCGCCAGCGGCTGCAGCTCAACTCAGTTGACTGGTGGTGGACGCAACAGAGTGGAACCTTGATGAGCCACATGCTGGGGCTGTAATAACATGCTGAAGCTGACCAGGTTGTTTGCTGTTTGTTGCAAGGACGTTAGCCAGATGAATACCAGATGGATGCTGGGAGGCAGAGGCAGATTTTTTTTGTTTTTGTTTTCCTCCTCTAAAGCTAATGTGCATCTTATGGTCTGGAGCATCTTATAGCACGAAAAATATTGAAAAAGATGGACTGAAAAAGAAAATATGCTGAAAAAGATGGACAACAAAAACTTAGCTAACATTTGTATGTGTAGTTTTCAACTAAAATTCTGGCTGAGAATTAATGAAATTTGTTTCCTTCCCAAAAAAAGAGGAAAAGGGAGAAAACAAATAGAAATGTGTCCATGCAATTAAAATGCAGACATTTGTATAAAGCAGAGAATTGGTCCATCTACAAAATATTCCTTGTAAAAGATAACCAAACAGATGTCTGGAGCAGCTCAAGACTATTCAAAAGAGCCATTATGGAGATGCGGGCCAATACTGAATGGAAAGTAATCTCTCTTCATTATTTAATATGCTTTAGTTAGGTACCTGATTGCTAATCCTTTCTCCCTCAGGTGCTCCCAATAGATGTGTCTATAGTACTTCAAAAGCAGCAGTTATTGGCCTCACCAAGTCTGTAGCTGCTGACTTCATTGGGAAAGGAATCAGATGCAACTGTGTTTGTCCTGGTATGTAATATTGTACAATCTCTGTTTTGATTATTTTTGTCCTTCAGAATTGTGCAAAAGAATTCAAACTGTAGGTCAAAGTTGAAGACCTCTACTATCTGAGGTATTATGTGCTTACAATGTATCAACTACATCTGATTTATGGTATTAAGTACTTTTGTTTAACCTCATCAAGAGTCTAATTAGAAAATGACCCAACTCTGTTCATGAACCAAATGGTGTCATTTTTAATTATGATTTGCTTATGTTTTACAGGCACTGTTGACACTCCTTCTCTGAGGGAAAGAATTCAAGCAAGACCTGATCCAGAACAGGTATATAATGCACCTTATTATAATGTATATTATAATACAATATAATATACTATATAATATACAATACAATACAATAGAATAGAATAGAATACAATACAATACAATACAATACAATACAAAAATACAATAGAATAAAATAGAATACAATATAATATATAATACAAGCGCACAACAAAGAAATACATATAGCAGCTAGTTCTACAAGACTTTCCCAAATATTTGCAGGAATTTTTGCTGGGAAGTTCCTATGCAAAGACACCATGTTACCATCCAGTGGGACATTTGAAAAGTCAGACAAAGTGCAATTAGAAAGATCAATAGGACAATTAAAATGTTTTCCTTAATTATATACCTAATTATAAGCCGCCACGAGTCCACATGTATTTGGTAGCATACAAAACATAATAAAGAAATGAAACTTCAGATAGAAATCTAGTTTAGACTCTTCCTGGTATTTTCTTCTAGATTGATCTAATAAGCCAAATATATAGGTGGCTGCTGTTGATGAGTTGACAATCAACCTTTTCTAGTTGGCCAAAGAGGAGAGGTCAAGAAGACCACAGCAAAGGGGAAAGTGTATGCTGCCTTTCATAGTATTAAAAAAGAAAAAGGGAGTCCCTGCAGATTTTACTCTGCTAGTCATTGCCCACTATAAAGAGTGGTGCTCATCTCATTTCAAGGCCATTGAGCCTGCACTATCTGAAGACATTTCCACAGTCATGGCCAGCATGAC
>WNWU01000007.1:28385719-28420461 GCA_012654045.1 Ptyas mucosa
ATGACATCACAGAACACTGTTGGGCACTGTTGGGTGACATGGTGGCTCAATGGTTAAGATGCTGGGCTTATTGGCTGGAAAGCTGGCAGCCCAGGTTCAAGACCAAACTTCCACACAATGGGGTGAGCATCTGTCCTTGCCCCAGCTCCTGCCAACCTAGCGGCTCAAAAGCATACAAATGCAAGCAGATAAATAGGTACCACTTTGGTGGGAAGGTAACAACACTCTTCCTGGTATAAAGAAATAAATAATCGATTTGCTTGAGCTGCCATTCTATATCATTACAGAATTACAGCATGTTTGTAATAGTACTGTCTTCAACTGAGATCAAATTCTTATACTATGATGGTAGTAGAGATGTCTTCTTCTGTTGTAGGACTTTATGGAGGCCTACTAGACTAACTGCATCTTTAGAATAAAGGGGCTGCTTTCAGTATGCTGACTTTGAGGTATCATGAAAAGCTCAGCCAATCATTACTACAGTTTTCTCAAGGAGCTGTGCTAATGGCACATCTTCCCACAAGTGCCAAAATAAGCTAGATAATGTTTTAAAGTCTCAAAGGATATATAATTGGCCCTTTTAGTCTTTTTGGATATACAGAACAGGCACTGGAGACCTGTTCCATTTAAATAAGTTTTTAATTTATGTGGGTTTCATTGGTTATGCTAATTATTTGCTAGTGTGCCTGGTGATAACATTGTATACTGGTACTTTCCAGACCTTGCAGTACTTATCTGTGCACTATGGATGTACAGTATTACATGCTTGAGAAGATGTTTCAGAAAGAGAGCTGGAAAATCTTTAAAATAAATAACATCTTGAATTTTGAACGATGCATCTGTTATTTTCTATGCTATTTCAGTTAGCAAATTATTTCAGAGTTGATATTGTTTATTCTTTTAACCAAAGAACAAATGTATCAAATGTTCCACGCAATATTTTGCCATAATTAAACTTTGTTAATTTGCAGTCTAGATTTTGTAGGTGTACTATATTTTTTTTTGAATAATATATTGGAAACAACATAAGATATTGACCTTCATCAAATCATTTATAGGGAGTGTTAGAATGCTGATCTATGACCTCTGATGAAGAAAAATCCTAACTCCAGGGCTGAATATTTACTGCCAATGGCATTTCACCCCCCCAGGCACTAAAAGATTTTCTCGCCAGGCAGAAGATGGGCAGATTGGGTACCGCTGAGGAAATTGCCCACCTCTTTGTGTATCTGGCTTCTGATGAAGTAAGTTTCTTGGATCAGCCATATGTTGTTTGAAATAGAACTTTCCTGTTGTTTTAAGAGATTGCTGTTAAAATGGGGATTTTATAAGAAGAAAGATGTAAAATATATAGGAGATATTTTTATAAATAATTATAGGTAAGAGCCATGGTGCCATGGTGGTGCAGTGCTTAGAATGCAGCACTGCAGGCTAACTAATGGCTCATTCCAGGAGTTCGATTCTGACTGGCTCAAGTTGACTCAGCCGTCCATCCTTTCAAGGTCGGTAAAATGACCCAGATTGTTGGGGGCAATGTGCTGACTCTGTAAACTGCTTAGAGAGGGCTGGAAAGCACTATGAAGTGGTATATAAGTCTAAGTGCTATTGCTATTGGTTAATAACAGGTTGCTTAATCACTTTTGGGCGTCGTTCTTTACAACAGACCCCCAAAAGGTATCTATGACCCAATTTTGAAGTTCTGAGGGCTGTCCCCAACAATCATGTGGCATTTTGGGTGCTTGGCAACCAGTCCACCACAGCGTCCCATGGTCACATGACCATGATTTCTTACCTTCTTCTTTTTTTTTTTTTTGGATAAAATGTATTTAATTAACCACCACCATGTTCACTTAAAGACTATCATAAAAAAAGTAATAAAATTGGAAATGGTCACATGGTGACTTACTTAATGACTCATTGATTTACCACCATAATTACAGGCTTAATTACACTCATAAGATGAGATCTACCTGTATAGATAACTGCAAATATGTGCAATGGAATCCGAATCCCAAATTATCATTGTACCATTTGTTAAGACCCGATTTATATTAAGAGTTTCTTTCTGAAATATTTACTTTTGTTGTCCTGATTTTTGTAGATCAAGGAATAGGAAACCAAGAATAGGGAATTTGAAGCCATCTACTTCCAAACATTGCTGAGTTCTAGCCAGGGGTGAAATGCTACCGGTTCGCACTAGTTCTGGCGAACTGGTAGTGGCGGCGGTAGGTGGTTCAGAGAACCAGTAGCGGCTTCAGCGCAAGGCTCCGCCCACCCGCCTGGAAGTTGTTATTTCCTGGTTTTAACCAAGAAGTAACCTGCTTTTTACCCTCTGCACATGCACAGAAAGCTTTGCACATGCGCAGAGGTTCCAAAATCACACGTGATGCGTGCACGCGCTTCCGAAGCAGTAGGGAAGGTAAGTAGATTTCACCCCTGGTTCTAGCTTCTGGCCATCTCAGATTATATAGCCAGTTGTGAGGGCGTTGGGGAACCATTATAATGTGAAGCTCCATTTGGTTTTTACGTTGATTTTTGATTTATGATGTTTACCATAACCTATAGAGGTCTGGGAACTGTACTTTAATTCAGTCATCAAGTACCACAAGTTTCTCACTCCTAATTTAATGCCAAATTTAAAATTCAGAAGATGGTTCATGCAATTAGCAGTTTTAATAGTAATAAAACTTTTATAGTAGCACAAAGTCACCAATTCAGCCTGAAGCCCCTAATAGCATAATGATTAGCACAGTAATCTCGATCTGCACCAATGTCCTTCTGTATTATTGCATTACAGTCCCATTTAAGAAATGCATTAGGCTGCATGACTAATAATCCCCCCCCCAAAAAAATCTGAAAACAGTTCCAGATTTCTTTCAGAAGATGAAAGAAGTATGATATGTGCGAGAATTATATTAATAGAAAAATCATGTGCTGTATGGGACATTATGGTTATAGTGAACTTCAGCCCTTATTTCCTTGAAATATAAATCAAGCTATATGTGGTAAATGTGCCACTGGAAAGATGTCATGCACATATTTATTGCCACAATAAATACCAGGCAAAATGGGTTATTAAAGAAAGGGGATGTGTTCTTCAGCCAAATAGTAGTTTTAATTCTGGCACCAACTACACTGTGTATTGCAATTGAGGAAAAAATACTTCAACATTTGACAATCTAAATCTATCTGAAATGCAAAATAATTCATCTGTAAAATTTTGCATTATATGGCTACATCCCATAATCAACCAAGGCGGCATTACAATATTTTGGGATGTATGCATAGGAATTTCAACACCATTAAAAATAACATTATAACAGCGATTACATGGAGTCCCCAAGGTACATGGGGATAAGTCAGATTCAATTGGCAAACAGATTTCCTTAAACATGAAACTATTTTCTAGTAGTATTTTCCTTCAAATATTTTTAATGTTTTCCTACCTAGTCCATCAAAATGAAACAGAAAGTTTTCCTCCTCTGCTCCTAATTCCACCTACTGCCATTGGCTTCTAGACTGAATAGTAACACAGAATGAATAAATGACAACTAGCTATGGTCTGTAGGTCTCTGCTTGAAGCTTCCTACTGCTTTTCTCTTTGCTTGAAGTTTCAATGCACATCCACAGCAGAATTTCCTATTTTCCTAAGAGCGGTGGCTGTGATTTTCTTACAGAGGGGTCTTCTCAGATCCCTGTTTACAGCTCTATCCCTGTCTACCCCCAGCTCTGCCCTATTTGCAGAGAATCATCAGCCAATCAGGTCTTGCCCATTGTGGCCTGTAACTAGGTGCTTGCTTCAACATCTGGTTGGCATCGCCTTTATCATACGCTACGTTCTACGTGGCCGTCAGTGCTTCAAACTAACTTTGTGCCCTTGAATTAAAAATGCTAAACAGCTTTAAATATGAGGCATTGATCAATTCTACAGTTCTATCTGCTCTAAACCAGCTTATTACTCACCTGTGTAACAGCTCCAGGTGCAGATGTTTGCCAGAGATTTTACTGCTTGGGTGGTCTCTGTTAATTTTCATAAAAATCACAATAAATATTGCTGGTCCCAGTCATTTGGAATTCTGGTTGAACTGTCAGTAGACATCAAGGTTGGTCCCCACCAATCAAGATTTATTCAGCCCACCCAGTGAAAATAGCTCTAGGTGTTTTACCAGTTTTCAGTTGGTTGATCAGTTTAGATAATGATAATGATAATGGCTCAAAGCTGGGGAGCTCCCTGTTGCCTTTTCAAGTGTCCCTCCCATATTTGCTGCTGGCATATGACTCTCTGCCAGTGATGCTTCATTGTTCAGACAAGCCAAAACCAACCTCGGTAAGAAGGTAGAATCAGCAAATTAATTCCTGCAGTGAATCCTTTGAGGTTCTCTTTTGTGTGGCTTACAGACTTTTATTTTGTGTTTTAAATTGGATGATCCCCCTGACTGGAAGTATGTAAAGGAGTCTGCCATATCGGCATAAACTCTATTTCTGTACATTTATTTGTGAACATTTGTCCAGTTTGACAAAAATTGCCAGAAGCAATTTTAAGACTGAAGAGGTTGATTATTAAATGCAATTAAATCCCCTCAACAGTCCTCAGGATTTTATGCATTTGGGGGAGGTTTCCAAATTCTTATTATCCTTTGTGTTCTGCATGAGGATACAGTATGTATGTAACATAGTTGAACATACAGTATTTGTTTTCTAAGTTGTGCTGCTGGCTATTTCTGGAATTATTAACCCAGCAGTTTTTATCACCTTCTTGGTAAATTGTGCCACTACTGTACTTCTGCTGGTGTAGAATGTGACAATTGTGGACGCCCAAAGAAAGGCGCATGTAACACTTTTTCTCCATAAACCTGCAGAGTGCCAATTTGATTCCAGATCCAATTCAAGATGTTGGTTATTTATTTATTTATTGGTTCGATTTATATGCCACCCTTCTCCGGAGACTCAGGGCAGCTTACAATGCGTTAAGCAGTAGCCTTCATACTTTTGTATATACCTGCTTAGTAGGGCTTTTGCCCCCCCAAGCGGTGTTCTTTTTGATACAAAGTCAGCTTATTGCCCCCACAATCCGGGTCCTCATTTTACCTACCTCAAAAGGATGGAAGGCTGAGTCAACCTTGAGCCTGATGAGATTCGAACTTGCAGTAATTGCAGGCAGCTGGTGTTACGTAACAGCAATTTAGTCTGCTGTGCCATCAAGGCTCATTATGACCTACATGGCATAGCCAAGCTACCTATAGAACTGTTTTTGTCCCATTACATCTGCCCATCCCACGCTATCAAGACAGGAAAGGAATGTTGCAGACCCTATTAGTCAAATGATTCCAATTGATGGGGTTCAGGAAGACAACCTCCTCTGCCATTGTCCTTGCCCTGTGGAACATTCTCCCTTCCCCGAACATGAAACAGCCCCCCCCCCCTTTGCTGGCCTTGTGAAAACATGGCTCTGCGGTCTTGCATGGGGAGCCCAGAGAACATAATCATGGGGCTGGTTGCCATCTTGAGAAGTCCCCCGTTGCCTTTCAGTTAATTTTTAATACATGTTTTAAATATCTTTGCCTCTTTTGAATTTTTATTTTTCTAATGTATTGTTTTTATATTTTAATATTTTATTGTACATCACCCAGAGCCTTTCTGTGACGGACACAGGCAGTTTAAAAATTTGATCAATAAATAAAATATATAGAGAGAAAGAGTTGGTTGTATGGTTAAGGCATTAGGTTAGAAATCAGGAGATCATGAGTTCTAGTCCTGCCTTAGATCCAAAGCCAATGGGTTACCATAAACCAGTCACTCTCTCTCAGCCCAAAGAATCAGGCAATGGCAAATATCTTCTAAAAATCTTGCCAAGAAAACTGCGGGAACTGGTCCAGATAGTTGACTGACAGAGATTTGAAGCTACCAAAAAACAAAGCACCACTTTTTTTTAGATTGTTATCCCATCCCTTTTTTTTTCATATACAACACAAGGCTGTGAACATACCAATGCTTCTTTCTCCTTCCATTTGCTGTATAACAAAAATCTTGTGAGGTAAGTTGGCCAAAAATCACCCAGTCGGTTTTCATGCCTAAGGCAGGACTAGAACTCCCAATCACCTGGTTTCTAGGCCAACACATTAACAACTGCACCAAGTTTATGTCAGGCACTGAATCAAACTATAATCAAATTATATTCAAAGCCAATCTGGTTTTGTAAGAAAGAACTGTATGAATAGGGAAACAGGTAAAAGAAAACGTTATCGATTATCAATGTAATTTATTTCACTTCCTTTTCTGTTTCTAAATGGATCCCTAGGAACTTTTTCCCACAGATGACTTTATGACGAAGAACAGAATACTGAGATACAATGAAAATTAACTTCCTCTTTTATTTAAAATAAGTATTTACAGAAGCAAAGTGAAAATCATTTCAAAATTACAGTGCAAGATGGTCAAAGCTTACCTTAATTTCTTTTGGAGATTTCAATCTTCAGTTGTAGATTTTTATTAAATATGTAATTTGATGATCCAGACAACATGAAGAGAAACAAGTGCAGAGAAATTTGCAACGTTTGGACTCGAGTCACTGTAGTTCATTAGTAGGTTCAAAACCAATTAAGCCACATTATCAGTGTGGATCTTATTAGTGTTTCCTTCTATTATATTAGAAATCAAATTCATTTCTGAAGTATTTTAGTATTTAACATTTATTTCTATGGTTGCCATTTATCATTTGACTGCCAGGTTGTTTTTATTTTCTAACTTATTTTTTTTTCTCCTAAATTTCAGTCATCATACATGACTGGCAATGAATGCATCATTGATGGTGGATGGCGCATATGACCAGCTTCTGCAGATATTCCACCTGCAAATTTGTGTCCTCGGTATCCCAGAAGATAAAAAGGACAAACTACGTGCACATGTAACAATCATATCAAATTAATTACCATAATAAAAATTCATACAAGTATTTGATAGAGGCTAATCTCTCAATTTCTAAAAGACTGTTCACACAATAGATTTATTGTTCATTTTTAAGCAGTTGTATCCATAAATAAACTTATAAAAATTTATGAGCCAGTTCTTCTATTGTTGGACTGGCAATTTGGTATAGAAAGCCAGTCTGATCTAATGCTTAAGGGACCAGGCTAGAAACCAGGAAACTTAAGTTCTCATTCCACTTTAGGCATGAAAGATTGCTGGGTGACTTTGAGCCGGCTATTCTCTCAGCCCAGCCGACCTAACAGGGTTGTTCTTGTGAGGAAAATAGGAAGAGAAAGGAGTATTAGGTATATCTGCCACCTTGAAATTTATCAAGATAATAAAGGAAATAAATAATTAATAAATAGAATAAAATATAAATATATTCTACTTCATAATGAAATTAAGGTAGTTTTTGTCAATACATTTGACTTCTGATGACTTGGTCATTTGTATACTGTTTTTCAGGTAAATTGCCACCGTCATCCTCTAGGATTTTTTTTTTTTACTTCCAAGTCCAGATTACAGCCACAGTATTCCTTAGGTCCATGATGGCAAACCTGTGGCACACATGCCACAGGTGGCATGCGGAGCCATATCGGTAGGCACGTGAGCTCAGCTCCAGCGCACATGCGCCTGCCGGCCAGCTGATTTTTGGGCCTTCTGGACCCACCAGAAGCAGGGAAACAGGCTGTTTCCGACCTCCAGAGGGCCTGGAGGGATGGGGAAGGCCCGTTTTTCGCTCTCCCCAGTCTCGAGCCTTTCTAGGAGCCTAGGGAGAGCAAAATCAGCCTCCCCCCCAGAGGCCCTCTGGAGGATGGAAATGGCCCATTTGCTGACTTCCGATGGGATTGGAAGGCCCATTTTTCACCCTCCCCAGGCTCCAGAGGCTTTCTAGGACCCTGGGGAGGCCCTCTGGAGGCCGGAAACTGCTATTTGCCAACTTCCAGTGGGACCGGGCGGCCCGTTTTTCACTCTCCCCACCGTGCCATCGTGTGCCAAAAGTGGGGGGAGCACGGGGGGGGGGTCGTGTGCACATGCGCGGAGGGGCAGGGCACATAGAATTATGGGTGTGGGCACACGCGCAACACCTCCCCACATTCCCCCTGCTTTTGGCACGTGATGGCAAAAAGGTTAGCCATCACTGCCTTAGGTGGTACTTTGTTTCTAAGATCAGACAAGATCATTCAGATGCTGCAGGCCGCAAGAGTTCTCTGAAATGTGAAAAACATTTATCAACCTTTTTTCTCTTTGCTTCTTTCAAGTTCAAGATTCTTTCAGTTGCCAAACGTTAATGCCGGAACACTCACCTGGATTTCACGTTTTATTTTTAAATGGCAAGCAACCACAATGCCTTTCTCTCTGCTTACAATAGACAAACAGGTACACAGCAATGTTTTACAAAAAATACAAACACCAAAGGGGATGAACAGTCAGGATATTTCCATTAGGAAAAGATAACATGGTGATATATTTATAGTGTTTAAATCTAACCTGGACTATTTGATCATACATATGGATGTATTAATACAAGTTCATTTTTAAAAAATGGGTATATGAGATAAACTTTCACTTGGCTCTCCTGTACCATCCATGCCTGCCTTCTGCTGATTATGTACAGTTCTGCGGCACCACTGTTTCCTGTTAGAAGTTTATAAATACATTTAAAATAAAGATCTGTTTTCTTAGCATAAGGTTTTCAAAGACCAATTATTAAAGACATATTAGTAGGCTACTCTTTAGCCATGGACTATTCTAACCATAATTGTAACAACACAAGAAAAGGACCTAAGAATTTACTGCGTGTGTACTAAATAAGAGCACTTTGAAGATACCAAGGTGAATTTTAAGAAGACAACAGGCACCTGGAATTTCAACATAAAATAAAACAGAACAAAATGATTACATTCCCGAGCAGAATTAGGAGAAAAGATGATGCACAAATTTTGTTACGGACATAAAGGACAAGCTTGAGGTAAGACTGACAAAGAGTGCATAGATCTAAGTGCAGTTTAACAAAGGATGCAACTGTTCACTCTGAGGTTGGATGCCTGATTCATTTAAGCTAAATGAGTAGTTCTACAATACAAATTCAGGCTTTCAGTAAACAATGAGATGAGAACACTAGTATACCCAGAGCACCTGTAAGCAAGGGATGCTTTAACCTGGCAAGGATACTTTGAGATCAGGTTCTGTTTCCGTCCTACCGGGGTTTGCCTTGGCAGCAGGATTGGGATTATAAGAAGTCAGAAGAATATTCTGATTTATTTACAGTTCTCAAGCATACTGCAGCCATGAGAAATGCTTCATGATTAGTAATAAGGTGATTGTAATGGACCATGCTGGCTACCTTGGATGTTATGTCCACGGCCTACATGTTCTCTGAAAGCAAGCATACCAACCTGAAGTATGAAAACTCTCTCCCTTTCTATCCATACCATAAGCTTCACTGGTTTATGCTCCATTTGTATCCAGTCCCAATGTAGGAAAATTAACAGGCACAAGTGAAAGCCCACGATTTTTGGCAGCAAATCCCCAGCAATGACCAAGCACAGGTGAAAGACACTAAGCATCTTTACAAATAATACATCCACTGTAGTCATCTCTTAACACAGCTTACACTAGTGGCCAGAATTGTGGAAACCTTTTGGGAAAAGTGCATTTTCTAAAAATAGCTAATAACACCACTTTTTGGGGGGAATAGTACCATAAAATATATATATCCATGGAAAGATAATTTAATCAAGAATGTAATGCAATAACTTTTACCAAGGATTTGCTATTAGAATAGCAGTTACAGTATAAAGAAGAAAAGTGAAACACGTAGAAAAACCCGAGATATACAAAAATTATCACCATAGAAAAAACGAGATATACAAAATTTATCACATCAGTTAATACTTAGCTGGGTAACCTTTAGCATGAATTACGGCCCTACAACGTCTTCCCATGGAGTGGACCAAGTCTTTTTAGTTCTGCAGCTGTTCTAATGTGAAACCAAGATTGAATGATTGCTTCTATTAACTGGGTTTTATTGCTGAGTCGCTTCTGACTAATAAATTTCTTTAGTCTGCTCCATAGATTTTCAATTGGGTTAAGGTCTGGGCTATTCCCAGGCCATTCCAGCAGTAGAATATGATTATCTTGAAACTCCAAAAAAAAATATGGTGTTATTAGCTATCAAACCTCAAAAATACACTTTTCCCAAAAGGTTTCCACAATTTTGGCCAGTACTGTATATTTGCATTACAGCGGCTTGGCATTATGCGAAGCGGCAAAATTACGTGTTTAAATTAAATCGTGGCCACCGCTGTTTATCAATACCCGTGTATTGCATGATCACCATTGCCAACGCAGCGAGGGTGGTTTGTGCCACAAACCACGCTGTGCAGGCCTGCTCCAGAACGACACGCGGGTATTCTCGTTGCGTTTTTCCTCATCCGCTTTTCATCGTCCCGTGTACAATAATGTGTTTTGGTTGGTTTGTTTTTTACTCTCAACCCCGGTGGAGCAACACGCTGGCTGGCGCCCCCGAAACCACGTGGTCTAAAATGACACAGTCCGCCGGGAGACTCCCATTTTCGGTCCTCCGGGAGGATCGGCGGGTTTTGGGACAACAGAAGCGGATCTTCTTTTAACCCGGGTGAGGGAAAAATCTCCCTCTTGGCGCGGGCTGCCGCCATGGCTCGTACAGCTCATGTTTTCCTCGCCAGCAGAGAGGCTCTTCCCAGCCGCTCCTCCTCCCTCTGCCACACAGAAGGGAGGGGAGCGTTATTAATATCGGCAGCTCGACCTCGGACCTCGAAACCAGGCGAAGGGTTACTTAGGAGGCATCGGCGCCAAGCAGTTAGATTTGCAACCTGCGGCTGCGTTTTTCACCCGCCCGGCTTGAATGGGTTGACAGTCGGGACGGTTCATCTACTCTTGACAAAGGCGGATAGCCCGAGGATCAACCTCCGCCTCCGTTGTAATCTCTGAAGGTTTCCTGCAAAGGATCAGTCGCCCTCCGAGAACTGCTTTGGACTAGGTAGGTTTTAATCTCAGAGCTTTCCTTGCTATCCGGACCGGGCAGATACATTCACAGTGGTGCATCACTGAGCTACTTAACTTCGGTCCCCGCTGTTTCCATCCTTGCTCCTGAATCGATCTATAGCACCGAGATGGAGAGCAAGGTGTTGGAGACGTGACTCGCCCGTGCCCACTCCTCGCGCCCGGGGCGCGTGTGGGAAGACGGACAGTAGTGGCCAAAATTGTGGAAACCTTTTGGGGAAAAGTGTATTTTTGAGGTTTGATGGCTAAAGACTCCACTTTTGGGGGGGAGTTTCGAGATAATCATATTCCACTGCTGGAATGGCCTGGGAATAACCCAGACCTTAACCCAATTGAAAAGCTATGGAGCCGACTAAAGAAACTTGTTAGTCAGACTCAGAAGCGACCCAGCAATAAAACCCAGTTAATAGAAGCAATCATTCAATCTTGGTTTCACACGATAACAGCTGCAGAACTAAAAAGACTTGGTCCACTCCATGGGAAGACGTTGTAGGGCCTTAATTCATGCTAAAGGTTACCCAACGTGATAATTTTTTTATATCTCGTTTTTTCTATGTTGATAATTTTTGTATGTCTCGTTTTTTCTACCCGTTTCACTTTTCTTCTTTATACTGTAACTGCTATTCTAATAGCAAAAGTTCATAAAAGTTATTGCATTGCATTCTTGATTAAATTATCTTTCCATTGATATATAATTTTATGGTACTACTCCAAAAGAAAATGGCATTATTAACTAGTTTTAAAAAATACACTTTTCCCAAAAGGTTTCCACAATTTTGGCTACCACTGTATTTGTCACTTCCCACTGTCCAAGACTTCAGATGTACCCTCCTAAGAGTGCCTAGATTACAAGTAGTCCTCGACTGACGACCACAATTGAGCCCAGCATTTCTGGTGCTTAAGCAAGGCAGTTGTTATAAGGGAGTTTGACAACCTGTCTTGCTGCAACTGTTAAGTGAATCATTGCAATTGTTAAATTAGTAACATGGTTGCTAAGTGAATCTGGCTTCCCCATTGACTTTGCGTGTCAGAAGATCACAAAAGATGATCACATGACCTGGGACACAGTAACCATCATAAGTATGAACCAGTTGCCAAGTGTTTGAATTTTGATCACATGACCATGGAGATGCTGCAATGGATGTAAGTGTGAAAAATGGTAATAAGTCACTTTTTTCAAAGCCATTGTAACTTCGAATGGTCACTACTAATGGTTGTAAGTCAAGGACTGTCTGTATCGTAACATGCTAGCTCTTACTGTATATATTTCTTGTCTTAACTTGTCCAGAAGAATCAGTCTCTCTTCTTCCGCTCTGCCAGGCATCATTTATTCATTGAAAGCTTGCCGGTAGTGATCTGGTTAATATTTTTAATTATAAACTTTTATTTCTGTGTCTTGACACTAATAAAGTACTCTCGCTTTAGAAAAGGAGTTTTGAAGTATATTAGGAATAACAGTGACACAAATGCTTGTAGTCTGAGGGACTATAATAAACTTCTAGTAGGTACTGTCTAGCTAAGCACTAAACTCAATTTGTTGCATAGATGTCTACTTGGGGAGGAGAAAAGAGAAGGTGAGCACAAAGACAGGAAAATAACAAAACAAAACAAAAATTCAGGGATTGGTCAACACAAATCTCATCCATACTTGTGGCCACTGTGACATAATACACATTTTGGCATCATGGCTAGGAATTCCAAAATGTTAACACACAGAGACAGTTACAGTTAAACACATACACGTACACACATACACACGTACCCATACAATTGCTATAATTCACAATACTAGGAAAATATTGTATATCTGATCCTGATTTTCTTACAATTAGAATAATTCTGTCCACCAAGGAGACTGGTTCAGATTTTCGTTATTATTTTGGCATCAATAGAGTATCCCCAGATGAGTCAAAAAAAAGTTAGAAAGACAGCTGCACCTTTTAAAATTAAATATTGTATGTATACTGTGTGTATGTATTGTATTGTATATGTGTGTGTATCTTTAAAATATGATTTGTTTTTAGTTAATCCATAATGGTAAAGGATCCTGTCTTGAGTGGTCCTTGGTGTTCTCTGAGCTTGCTTGTTTTCTTGCAGACATCATCATCATGATGTTACCTGCAAGAAAACAAGCTCAGAGAGTACCAAGGACCCCTCATTTCAACCAGTGGTGGGATTCAGCCAGTTCGCACCACTTTGGAAGAACCGGTTGTTAACTTTCTGAGCAGTTTGGCAAACTGGTTGTTGGAAGAAATCATTAGGGCAGAGAACCGGTTGTTAAATTACTTGAATCCCACCACTGATTTCAACCCCGAGTGAAAAATATTCTCCTGCATTGGATCCTGTCTTCTCCCAAGTAATATTTGCAAAATAGAATCCATTTCTTCATTCTTGGAGCACCTTTTTAAAAAACCCCTATGATACACAATTTTAAACAACTATACCATGTTGAGGCACAATTAAGCAAAGGATTCAAGTCCTTAAACTGTGGAAATCTGTTCCTGTTCTGTGAGTTGAAGATACTTTGTTCTAAACTTTACCTGATAACAAAAATATCACCAGAAGTAGATTTTAGCTGGCAGATCTTTCTGTGATTATTTAAGACCACAAGCCAACTCTCCAATCTACTACATTGTTACAATTCCATTCTGCTGTGGGATGTCACCTCTGCAGTATCCTCTCCATGTGAATCAGCTCTGGAGTTTAGCTTTGAACTACAAGTTGCTTGTCATGCCTGTTACACTAAAAGCAAAAACTGAACCATCTGTCTTTGTAGAAGTCTTCACTGAAGCTTCCTTGATGCAGATGAACAAGCTGGTGGATATTTGCAAAAGTTTTACTTGCCGTCCATTGCCTGTCTTTTCATATTATTATTATTTTTTAGAAACTCATGTACTATATTTTACATTAGCTGTAATTAGCACAAATATGTATCAAACAGGCATGCTCTTCAGGAAATTAGGTTTAGCCATTTCTCCCTGACATGAGCACCAAATAGGAAACGTTCCTTTGATTTTGCATGCTACACAAAGCAGAATAGCCACTAATGCTCACTCGATTGTGTGCTTTTACACCTGTTTCAGCACTTGACCTGGTAAAGCAAACTTCATTATCAGTCCAACTAACAAAACCACCTTGTTCTTTATGATGAGATGAAAAGATTTTTTTTTCCCAATGTACAAATAAAAGGAACAATTCTAGGCTTAGACAGATCATTGCTTCTACCAAGCATTAATAAATGTGGCAATAATTTTAGTAGTTAAACTGACATTTGGAAAAACTTCTTTGTACTATTTTTTTTTAAAAAAATCAGAACTGGTAAACAAACTGCTAATGAAATTAATTGAGTTTCAAGTTGTAAATATACATAATTGTATTTTGGGAGTCACACTCATTTATGGAAAGTATGGAACATTATTTTAATCAGATAGAACAAATCTATTCTGAACATTTTCCAGAATTTATGCACAAATTTGTGTTAGTCAGCTTGATCATATGGATATATTCATTACACAGTCATTGTGCTTGTGACCATATCACATTTTTGCACCCAATTCTAGCATCTTCATCAAGAATGTATTCATGTGACTAGTGATTCAGGATAAGCTGACCCAGAAGTAACCCCAGCAAAAAATACCAAATCAGTTGAAATATTCCTCATCTACTATCATCAACAGGTTAACCTTTAGAATTGGCCTTAGGAAGAGTTTTGATAGACGTCTAGCCAAGGTAAGAGCAAAGGCTCCCATTCTTTGCATCCTCACAGCCATGTATTTCCCCAACCAGTGGTTCACTGCTCAAAATAATTTGTATTATCTCTGCATATGACAGGAACAGTTGTAGAAAATTGAGAAGAGAAATTAATTTACAAATATATTCTGAGGACCAATGTACATGTGCATATATATATATATATATATATATATATATATATATATATATGTATTAGGAATGTGAGGAAGAGGGAGAGAAAGAGAAAGTGCTTAGATGAATTTCATATCGGAATCCATTTAAAAGTATAATTTCAGGGGATCCTATTCAATTTAAAATAGTCTTTTAATCACATCACATATGTAGGCTCTCACTGGATGTTGTAATGATGATCATGTGTCTATGAATGCTACTTCATTGCTGGAGTTACTATTTTTTTTAAGCTATCTCTTTTTTTCTTTTTCTTTATTTGCTTTTCAATTAGGTTGATCAAAATGGCAGAAGACCCAGTATCAGGGAGTTGGAAACCAACAACACTATCTGAAAACGCTAGCAATAATGTAATTCCCATGCATGAAGCAAATCAGGTATTTTTTATTGCTGTTGTTATTGTTATTATTTTACAACTATGTTTGTAATTTGGTTACTTTCATATATCCATAACAATCTTCCCCAGTCTGGTGAATCTTCCATAAATATTGGACTTGAAATCCAATGGAACATTCTAAAATATGGAATATTGCAGGAATTTCTGAACTATAACTCCCACCACCCCTCACTACTGCTAAGTAGAGCTGTAGTTCTCGAAACCACTAAATTCCCCATCCAATTTACTCTACAGTGACCAATCCAATGTACTGTTGTTTTATTAATTTTGCGCAGAAAAGAGGAGAGTTGAGCTTAATCTCTATGACTTCATGGACACTTCTGTATAGTTTCTTGGGAAGTGTAAAGAAATATGCAGCGCTTTTAAAGGAGGCAAATTTTATGCTTTGGATCATTAGAAAAAATTGACCATAAACTGGTTCTGATAATAATGACCTCATATAAATCAATGGAGTTGTTACATCTAGAAAATTATGTACAGTACAATATTCTAGTCACCATATCACAAGAGGAATATCATATTGCTGGGAAGGTAGGAAAAGGAGATGAGGGGTTTGAACGTCTTCCCTGTGACGATAGGATGCAGTGATTGGGACTGTTTAGCTGGGAGAAATGACACAAGAAGATATGACTAAGATGCATAAAAGTGTGCATGATTGATAGGAAGAAGTTCTCCAAATCCCATAATACTAGACTAGAGACTGTTCTATGAAAATGCCTAGCAGAAGACTTAAAATTGATGCTTTTCCATACGATATATAATCAACTTTTAGAATGTGCTGCTTTGGGACATATTATTGGCTGCTAGTTTACAAGTCTTTAAAATGGCTTTAACTATTGGCTGCTGACTGTTAACATACTAGATTCATGGAATTGACAGTGGGAGAAGAGACTTGATACTCTATTTGTGGGCTTGCTATAGATGCTTCTTGTGAATTGTTCCTGAGATGGAATGTTGGCTAGATGATTTTCGTGATCAAACATTGCCATTTTCCAGGATGCTTTTTCAATTTTCCAGTCTGCTACGGAACCCTGGAATTCCCATCAGTCTCATTACCAGGCCAGACTATGTAGTGATCGGTTACTTTTGAGTAATGAGTTACTCAAGGGTAATATATACTATATGCTATGAGCTGTGGTGGCGCAGTGGTTAGAATGCAGTACTGCAGGCTAATTTTGCTCTATTGCCGACTGCCAGCAGTTTGGCAGTTTGATTCTGCCCGGTTCAGCCTTCCATCCTTCTGAGGTCGGTAAAATGAGGACCCAAATTGTTGGGGGCAATATGCTGAGTTTGTTATTTAAGTGAATCACATTTAAGTGAATCACATGATTGTTAAATGAATCAAGTGGTTCTTAAGCAAAACTGGCTTCCCCAATTGACTTTGTCAGAAGCTAGCTGAGAAGGTAGCAAATTATGATCATGTGACCACAAGATTTTGCAAGCATCATAAGTATTAGCCAGCTGCCAGGCTCCTGAATTGTGTATCCCTCCTGAAGTTGGGAATTTCACAGCTTGTGGGTTACTTACTTCTATCTTGAATGGAAGAGGGGGAAATGATCTTCATGTTAAACTTCCACATCAGTAACACTGTAATTCCTGAAGCTAGCAGTGAAACTGATTAGTGATAAACCCAATCCTGCTCCATGTTATTAAGCAGGAGTAAATTGTATCAAGACAAACTCTTAAATTGCATAAACCACAAAACTTCCTTGTCCTATCACTCTCTAAAGAAATTGGATTATAACTTATTTTGTCTCTTGTATGAGCATAGACCAGAAGTGAGCATAAAAGTCAGACAAAAGTATCTAAAAACAATTTTATTAGAACTAAAATCATAAAAGACCTACAGACTTCATAAACCAGCATATTTATCAACCACTATTCTTGTCTGGACATAATTCAACTGTTAAGCTACTCTTGCTCAATTTGGTGCCATTATTAGAATTAAACTATGGAACATTTTTCTCCAGACTGATATCCATCAGACAGAATTTTACTTAGAATTAAATCTCACTGAATTCATCACTTTTCAAAAGTGAAAAAATTAGGACTTAGAGTGTGACGGATGGTTGTTACTAATATTATTTCTTGATTTCTACTCAGGATATTTTGGATTCCGGAGCCACCAGTGGCATTGTACAAACAAAAGAAACAGCTCCATTGAACAGATGTGAAGAACACACTCAGGGACCTCTGGCTGAATTAAAAACTTCAGGAAGACGAATATGTGCTTGTCCTCCTCAAGGCATCCTTGCCAGAATAGCAACAAACGGTGAGGAGAAAAAATGAATGAAGAGAAAAGCCCCCGTTTTCTGTAGAGCATATTTATTTGATGTGTTGTATTTTAATCTGTTCTACAATACATCAACATGGGGAAATTGCTCTGAAGAAAATGTGACTTGCCCTTCGGCCTTCTTACAATTCATGCTGGGTGGTGCATGCAGAAAAGTGTAGGAGTAATAGAATATATCATTCCAGTCCCTTTCTTCCACACCCACTTCTTGCCAGCCTTATCTTCCTATTAGCTGTCTGACTTACTCATAGGTTAATGAGTGACTAGTGAAATTGTAAATTCTACCCAATAGGGAAGTATTGATTATTCACAATGCTGGTTCCTTAGGCGATGAAAATGGTCCCTAACAAATCGGACTCTCTTGAGTCTCGTTCTGTTTTACAGAGTAGAAGGGGTTATTTAGGCTACTGACTCCAAATAGTCATGGAATTCCATTTTTGCAGCTCCCTGCCTCTGTCCAACTATTCTGCAAAGGTTGCTAATCTGACTGATGAAAATCAACAGCAAATATTTTTGCAATTTGAGAATGGAGTATTATAACATATTGGTTCTGCGAACTCTAAAATCAGCACAATACAGGGGGGCAATGGAAGGTGGAACTAATTGTTAACACTTCCCAAAACAAAGCTTGCTAAAACATACCTCATATTTCACATTATTGTTTCACACTGTTTGTGTCAGTGTTAGATATATTTCAGCCTTTAGACTTCCCCTAATATATTCAATAAGTATATCAGTCACCACCATCTTGCCCCAATTTTCTATATTACATATTCTGATTAATTTCCTTGGGTAGACATGCACAGTGTATTCTAAGCCAAGGCAAGGGTGTCAGGATAGAGTTTTAAAAAATCTTCACCTATGAAGCCTTGCCTTCTCTTTTTGTGTGTCACGTGGTCACGTTATGACTCCCTTCCCATGGATGCCTCTGGCCAAGGGCCATACTTGGTCTTTTAATTTTAAGATGAAGATATTCCAAGAAATAATGGATGATTAACACAATTACTCCTCGGTCATACATTTAATCCCTTCTGCCACTTTGAAAGTTACAATTTGATAAAAGTTACATTAGTCTATGCTCCAAATTCCATCATTTGGTTGCATTTTGTGGCGTGTCTGATTGATAAGAAATTTACTGGATTGTGCAGATTTATAGCCCCTGGTCTTAGAAGCGCAGGTTTGCTTTTTCCAATTTTTTGTTTATAAATCATAATCCAGATGCAATTTAGCAATAAATAATTAAAAAAATAAATAATAATCCTTTATTCATTAATATAAATTCTGAGAAATATTTTCAATATGCTTACATATTTTTCACTTTTTTCTTCTTCCAGTGGTAGCAGTAGTATTGATCTGGGCTGTGATCTGGTCTATTACAACCCACGAAAGTCTTCCTGGTGGGAGCCTCTTTGGATTTTTATTCCTCTATCTTTTTGCTGTAATTGGTGGTAAAATTATGGGCTTAATTAAATTTCCTGGTCTGCCTCCTCTCCCTCCTCTTTTGGGTAAGTATGTTTTTAGTTAGGCTGCATCTTTTCACATTTAGATTGGTTATTGAAATAAAGAATCCATTATGAAATTGCCACATAGTACAAATTTGTATCATTAAGCTGTAATTGGATTGGAAAACACAATATTACTTGGTAAATATATTTTAATTATTGAGAAAGTCACTTAAGTTGATTTGTTTTTATTTATTTTTTTATGTATTCATTAAATTTATATGTTGCCTATCTCACTAGCCAAAGGAATGGATAGTGACTCTAGGTGGTTTTCAGTTGCTATTTGATTTTGTGTTTTGAGATGAAATTAATTAGAATGACTCCTATAATAGGGAATCTTAAAATAAATAGTTATAAATGGACTTTAAAGTGCTAAGTCTTAGTGGTACAAATTAAAAAGCAACTGCTCAATTTAACAAAAATGTTTCGATCTCTCAAATAAGTATTCATCTTGATATTTAAATAAATTGAAAAATGAATTGATTATATCCTTTAAAGGTAGATTATCAACTAATATTTTTTCAGTTTGTGCCTGTTTCACTAACAAGTTTATGTAGGGATCCATCATGGGTGTTCAGCCTGCAGATTATTTAAATTAATTAGCATTTTTAAATTATTCCTTTGTTCTGAATTCACTATGTTTTGGGTCCAGAGATGGTTCAATGCAGCAAGTACTTCACTTTTCAAATTCTCTTAAGTTTTTGAGTCCTATTTGATTTTTTTAATCCTAACCCTAACCCAGTTATTAAGGGTTCACACAAAATATTGACTCATAAACTAAATTAAGATGTAGGTTTGCATATGAAGCTAAATTAGACATACACAAAAAAACAATTCAAAATAAAACCCCTAAAATCAGCTTACTGGGTAGTGTGCTATTCTAATTTAGTCTGTTGTATGAATTCAGTCGTTTTCATTCAGCTCATCCTGTGATAGCAGCTTAAAAATCTTGAGATTACAACTCTATGTATGATTTATAGTTTTTGGCTCTAATCATTAAAGAAATGTATGTTCACACAACATACAAATCCATGCTGCTAACCATAGTTTTCTGAATAATACAACCATATTTTGGCTTATCATGATTAGACTTAGCACATTTACTTCCTCGCAGAATGTGGATGATGTCCCACATCATGCTAAATAATAACTTATTTAACCATAGTGCATAAACTTCTATTTAATAAAGCCCCAATGGCTGGTTCTACATAATATGTAGTACAAACCAATTATTGTGTAGTACAGTGTCTCAATATATTTTCATCTAATTAGCTCTGTGAGATTGTTAAATTTATAAAAGAAATTTGGTGGAATACAAATTTGTACATATTTATTCAGGAGGAAAACATTTTATGTGGCGTTCAGAGATCAGGAAACGGGACTCTTTATAAGATTGCAGGAGTATGATTCTTTAACTGCATGATCACAGGACAGCTGTTGCCTTTTTAGATGTTTGGTTCAAGTGGTGTACAGAGAAGGAAAACATCCTAGAAGGCCTTGGACTTCATAGCAAATGTTTCAGACTTCGTAGCTGCCAGTTGTGTCAATCAATAATATGCACCTTTTGCTTTCTGTTTAGGAATGTTGCTTGTTGGATTTCTTCTAAGAAACATTCCATATATCACTGACATAGTCCTGATCAATGTGAAATGGGGAGCCACCCTAAGAAGTATTGCTCTCGCGATCATCTTGGCCCGGGCTGGCCTTGGCCTTGATCCAAAGGTGAAGTATCAAAGAGTCCTTGCTTAACAAATGCATAGCCAGGTGATAAAGTTGTGACTAAAATCTGATTCATGTATTGAACTAGGTCACCATTTGGTTAACCCTGCCTTATTGAGAAACAGACGTGGCTCGAGCTGCAAAATAGATTAAGGCACAGAGCATTCCTAAATTGCGTTTTTCAAAATCTCTGTAGCCCTCTCGTAACATAATCACCCACTGGCTTTGTTCCCAATGAAAACAATGGTGCCAGCTCTAAAATTGGCTTAAAATTGTTTTAAGAAACAGAACACACCCTCTTTCCTTAGAAAGCCCCACCCAAGACTGAAAGTCCTAGGTTCTCTTATGTATATTTGATACGGCTCCATCCTCTTTGCCTTGTTTCCTCACCCAATGCAACTGCAATTCTCCCAAAAATTCACACACGTTTTGGCTACCAAATCCACACATTCAGATAACCGTAAATCATAATTTACAACTCTACCAATTGGGTTGATATGGCATACATGGTGATTTAACTAATGAGATATTCATATAATGTGTGACCCAAGTCCTCATCTCAGATTAATTTGGAACTACTTTTCCTTTGGTGCAATGACCAAATGGTCTTTCTCCACAAAATGTTTCTTCCACATTTTTTTAAAAAGCCAGATGTCACAAAGAAAGTTTGATTGGAAAGACCATTTGGTCATTGCACCAGAGGAAAAGTAGTTCCAAATTAATCTGAGATGAGGACTTGGGTCACAAAGACCAATCAAACTTTCTTTGTGACATCTGGCTTTTTAAAAAAATGTGGAAGAAACATTTTGTGGAGATGTACATTTAACTGCAAGGAGAACCTAAATGTCTCACTGTTCCCCATCTAGTGTTTTCCTGAGATGTTGGGTATAATTTCCAGGGTTCCCAGCCAATGTATGTAATCCCAGGACATGTGTAAGAACACTGTTTCAAACCTGACCCAGTTTATCATTGGGTTGAGAGCTATAAAGCCCCCCCGTAGAGCAGGAATATTGTCCTTAAGTGCAAGAAGTGAACTGTTTCTCTTATAAAAGATTTATGTGGGAATTTTGACTTAGAATGTAAGGTCTGGGAAAAACTTTGTAAAGAAAACAAAATTAGGTTTCCTTTCAGTTGATCTTGACACCCGCCATATATATCCATGTGGTTTTCTTTGCAACAGATTGCTATTATCCTCTTCTGGTAGAGTAGTCTATGCTTGTGGTATTTGTTTGGGGTTTTTAAACTTCATTTTGTTTTGTTCTGGGATTTGTCAACATTACTTACTTTCTGAGGTCAGCCAGAAATATCAATGTGAAACTTAGTTTGGTCATCTATAGTGATCTTCAGAGTTATGATCAGTTTTGCCTTTAACTGAATTTAGTCTGCTTCTGATCCCTATTCACATAGAAAATTTTAATTTCATTCAGCGGTAACACAAACTATGATTTACAGTAATGAGACATACTGTAACTAGTTTGATGATTAGATATTCCTACCCTACCCTTTCTTCTTTTCCTGGATGATTGTGAAAAATCGGAAACTTCTGCTTTTCACTGAGATTAGCTGACATTATCCGAACCCTGAACTGTGGCTACTATCTACTATATTTAGCTCCTAACACTATATACACTATATTTAACTCATAGCCCAGTTTCATAAATTTATAAATTAAAATTGACTTCCTTCAGTCAGTGATAAGACTAATCTATTTAGAACTTTAGCAATGTAATGTATCTAAAGCTCAAGCATATTCTTTGAAACTCCATCTGTTAGTCATGCAAACTGGTAGGAGCATACTAAGCTAATATAAATAGTATATTATCTGAATCTGGACCATGGATCCAACTGTAGAGGCCTTAACCATAATCAGTAACCAAGTTTACAATTAATGCATCTTAATGTAGGTTCCTCATGTCATCTAAGCCAATTAATCTGTACTGAACTTTTCTTTTCTGGCTTCTGGCCAAAAAGATTGGAACTAGAATAGATGTAAAATGTTGGGCTCCTTTTTCCTGATTTTTTTTTTACTTTGTTATATAAAATTGAGACCGTATGCCAGATTAGATTTAATGCATTATGCAAATACATTAAACCTGTGGTATGTTAAGTATTGCCATATTATAGTTCTTAGCATCTGCAATGGTGAAGGAAGCTGAAAACTGTAGTTCAGCTATATCTAGAGTGCTACAGTTTACCTGTTCCTACTTTTTGCACTAGCAAAACCATTGTAAACTCATCACTTAAAGAGAAAAACCTCAATTCTACCACCTATTCTAAAACAGCACGCTCACTAGGTAGGGCTTTCATACACAGGTAGTAAAAAGCCAGTTGGGATCTCTGTGTTTATTTGCTGCCATCTGTGTTTATTTATTGCCAACAAAGCAAGCTGGGTGACCTTGGGACAGTCGCTTCATCTTACCCCCCAAGAAGGAGGCAATGGCAAACCACTTCTGGAAACTTGCCAAGAAAACTTCAGGGATTTATCCATGGAATCTCCAGAGGTCAAGAGTGACTCCAAGGCATAAAATAATAATAAAATAAAATGTAACATTTTGAGCCCAATACCTTAACACAGCTTGGCCAAGAGGGAACACAGATGCTAATCCCAAGGTTTCTGATCTTGAGATCCTTAGTTCCATGCACCCTTTTTCTATCCGCATTACTTCTTACTGAGTAATTCAATTTATATGCCCTCCATTAGATACGTGCCTCAGTGCAGTGTACATAATTAAAAGCAACAAATAGCCAACAAACATACACAGCAGAAAAGGAATTACTAAAACGTAGTTCTTAGGAGGCTATTCAGATAACCAGAACAATCAAAAACTGTCTCATAAAACCTCCTGAAGCAAATCCTGGGCCATTGCCAAATAGAGCAAATCTCATAGGGTTTTCTTCCATGGTCTTCAAAACATTTAAAAAGCAATTCCACTGACTTGCAAATGCATTTATCTTGCAGGCGCTGAAAAAACTAAAGGCTGTCTGCTTTAGATTAAGCTTGGGACCCTGCCTAATAGAAGCATGTACAGCGGCAGTCGTATCTCATTTTCTCATGCACCTGCCATGGCAGTGGGGATTTATGCTTGGGTAAGTCCCTCTTCCAACTCAAAAATAGCATCTTTCCTTTCCCTTTCCCTTTCCCTTTCCCTTCCTGGGCCAAAACTGTCTTTCCTCTTCCATGAAGTCATGGGTACAGTATGAAGTCTGATTTAGTTTGATTATGCTGTAAAACATATGTTCTTGTCATACCACAGAGGATTAGGTTAGGATTTGAAGCCCTGATCCATAAATACATCTGGAATTTACAAAGTTGCATATTCAGTGAGAAAACCTAGGTTAAATCATCATTAATTCAAAGGAAAATTTTAATCTTGTGCTGAAGTCTTTAAAAACATCTTGCTAAGATGTGTCTTTAACAACAATTTCTTAATGAACCATGACTGGATGGTTTATGTAACATGCAGGGCCACAAACTAGTGTAGTGTAACGGTGAAGCGCTTAGATTAGAATCGGCAAGATTCAGCTTTTAGTTCATTCTCAACCCCAAAAGCACTCAGGGTGATCTTGGGATAGTCATCTCCCTTTCAACTAAATTTATCTCACAGAGTTATTTTTCTGGGGGGAATAGAAGAATAGCACTTTAAGCTTCTGAATCAAAGGTAGATTACAAATTATTATCAACAACTACTCTGGTTTACAGGATCCAATAGTTGGGCTCATACATTAAACCAGAATAAACAATTATGTTCTACAGTACTATATTCACTAAGTCTGCATTACTATTACTATTAATCTTCTCATCGTTCCTATCACCCATCTCCTCCCACTTATGGCTGCATGACTTGTATCCTTATGATTTATATCGATTGTTTCCTAGTATGATTTGATTGCTTATTTGTACCCTATGACTATCATTATATGTTGTATCTTATGATTCTTGATGAATGTATCTTTTCTTTTTATGTACACTGAGAGCATATGCACCAAAGACTTCTGTGTCCAATCACACTTGGCCAATAAAGAATTCTATTCTATTCTATTCTGTCAATCCAATGTGCTTCAAGGAATCAACCTATATTAACATAAAACAGCTCTTATTAACACTTTCCATCTTGACTATTGCAATGGTCTACATGGGGCTGCCCTTGAAAAGTATCTGGAAGTTTCATTTGGTTCAAAATGCAGCAGACCACGTGGTTTTGTGCAGGCCTACGCTTGCAGATTTGTCACTTCTCTTGAGGGAGCTGCATTGGCTGCTGATTTTGTTCCAGATACAAGTCAACATGCTGGTTGTCACCTTCAAAGACCTACATGGCTTGGGATCAGGTTATTTTGCCAATCAGATCTACCCAACCCATCAGAGCAGGGAGGCAGGGAATACTTCCTAAGGAGGTCCATCTGATGGGAGCAAGAAGGGCTTTCTTTGTGGTGGCTCCCTCCCTATGGACCATTCTTGCAGAGATAAGATTGCCGTCCGTCCCCCGGCCCGCCCCCCGCACCTTGACATTCTTTCACAAGGCCCTGAACAAACAGTTCTACCAACAGGCCTGGAGATCCAGAATGGCATGGAGCCCATCAAATGGTTCATTTAATTGTTGTCAGGAGGGTAGGGGTTATTACTATTTGCATTGTTTATGTATTGGAATTTTATCCTTGTAAGCCTCCTGGAGTCACTGAGGGTGAGTTGGGCAACCGTATAAATTTTCATAAATAAATTAATACTTTTATACTGTCTTTTTCAATTCACAACACAGTTCTTCCGTTTTCCCTTTCTCTTGTAAATTGCAAATCCTACTCTGACTGTGAAAAGTAGAAGAAATAACTACAAATTGGTGTAACTTGTGTGTATGTGTTCAGATTTGTCTTAGGTGCTGTGTCTCCTGCAGTTGTAGTCCCCTCAATGTTGGTTTTACAAGCAGGAGGATATGGTGTTGACAAAGGTGTCCCAACTTTACTAATGGCTGCAGGAAGTTTTGATGACATTCTAGCTATCACAGGTTTCAACACCTGCTTAGGGATAGCATTCTCTTCAGGTACCTGTCTATTCTATTGATAAGCCGCATCCAAGCCACTGTCTTCTTTGTCATAATGCTAGTTTCTCCTATACAAATGATATCCTTTGCTGATTTTATGCCACAATCTTTATTTGTGACACAATAAAATTCATAAAATTGGAAAACTGTACCTGTGGTCAGGATGAACCTGAGATCTTAGTGCAGGTATTTCTTTACTATCTGTTCTATATATACTTATGTGACATATACTTCACCACCTAGTAGAGATCAAGCTTTCAATGAAGAAGAAATGGTTTGTGTTACAAATTGCGTTACCAAGTTCTTATTGACGGTTATTGCCATTAAAAGGCATAAGGCAGTGATTGTGAACCTATTATAAGCATGTGACAGATGACACACCATGCCATTTTGGTAACACCCAAGGCCTCTGAACTGCCTAGAAAAGAGTTCCCCAACCTTTCTGGCTTTGTGGACCAGCGTAGGGGGGAGAGGGGACGGTTCCACGCAAGCGGTGGATAAGCGCACACATACACACAGCTCCATTTGTGCGAGTGGCGTGCATGCATGCCCACCGCTCATGCAATTGAAGAGAATGTGGATGTGCTCGCTCACTGCTCACATAAGGTGATTAAAAATGCTCATTATCACTGCTCACATAAGGTGGTTATAAATGCTAGCTGCAGGAACTATCCAACAATCCATTTGAATCCTCTTTTTCTTTGCCAAAACAGGCTCCACCCTTCAAAATGTCTTTCGAGGTATATTAGAAGTTGCAGTGGGTATAGCAGCAGGCGGACTTTTAGGCATTTTTATTCGTTACTTTCCAAGCAAGGATCAGGTAAGAAGAGGAAACCTTTTGAAATGTAGCACTCTTCTGTTGAAGCATGAGAAGAAACAACACATTTAAAACGAACACCCTGTCACACTTTAGCTGGAATAATAGGCATAATAACAACGTATCTGGCAAAGTTGCAAATGCTTTGATCAGAAGACTGCTTTGGACCTTGTGCAAATATCAGCACAACATCACTACGCTATTCATCGAAGTTGTGAATGAAAATCCCACTACAGAGTTAACTCTTTAAAACAGTGGTACCTTTTTTCAGATTCAGACACCTGAAAAAAATTGGGCTGCTTTAATGAATAGAAGAGAGGTGTTATATAGGTGGGTTCTCAACTTGCAACCATTTGTTTAGTGATTGTTTAAAGCTACAGTGGCTCTGAAAAAAGTATCTTATGATCAGTTTTCAAACTTACGACTGTTGCAGCATCCCCATGGTCGCGATCAAACGTTGGATCTTGGCAACTGGCGTGCATTTACGATGGTTGCAGCATGCCAGGATTCTGGGATTGTCATTTGCCCTTCTTAGGGAGCTTCTGACAAGCCAAGTCAATGAGGGAAGCCGGATTCGCTTAAAAACTGCATGATTCATTTAACAAATGTAGTGATTCGCTTAACAACCATAGCAAAAAGGTCATAAAATGGAGCATGACTCATTAACAACTGTCTTGCTTTTGGGGCAGTTTTAGACTCAATTATGGTTGTAAGTTGAGGGCTACTTGTATTTGTATGAGTTTCAAATTAGTTTTTCCAATTTCATTTTCAAGCAAGTACAACTTAGATTTCTAGTATATTAATTTTAAAGAAAAAGTAAAGATTTCATGAACTGAATTGAGGACCTATACAATTTCTTTGCAGTTTTCTGAAAGTAATTTGCTATTGTTTTAATTCAATGATTTTTTCCCCCAACCACTTCTCTATCCAGAGGTAACCTTACTTAACTTTATATATTAGCGAAGGTTTACAGAATTTGCCAAGTATTTACATGGTCCAAAATATTGTATTCTCTTCAAAGATTCTTGTCAAGTTTGGATTGACATTTATGAATCATGTCTCTTGCTTTCTTTCCCTAGAAATATCTTGTATGGAAGAGAGCATTCTTTATTATAGGATTATCAATGTTTGCAATTTTTAGCAGTCTGTATTTTGAATTCCCTGGATCTGGAGGACTGTGCACAATTGTCTTGGCATTTCTGGCTGGATTATCATGGTCTGATGAAAAAGTGAGTATTTAATTATTATGTAACCAGAAAGTCACCTTGATTCCAAAATATGAGACTTTATGAAATATTCTGGGCAAGTTGAAAGTGTAAAAAAAAATGTTTCAACTTTGGTTCCATATTTTAGCCATTTCTTTGCAAGCTATTTTGAGATTCCCTGTCCTGTGATTTATGGGTATTTAAAGAAATATTTCTACAGATCTGAGGGTTTCTTTGAGTCTGCCACCTTCTTCCTCTAAATGTATCCTCCTGAGTAAATAAGCAGTGATGTTCAGTTTCTGAAAAAAAGAGGAAACAGTGCTAATATTGCATCACAGTATACAGTGATTCTTAGCTTAGTGGATTCTTTTTTCTCCCCAGTCAATAAAGCAAATGTTCTTTTTAAAAAAAATATGAAGCTAGTATATATCTTTATTGAGTATTGTGGTATTATGAATGGGTTTAGGTGAGAACAGAGTGTTTTAATGAAAAAAGGAGAACCCTGGAAAAGAACTACCATGTTTTTAATTACTTCTATAACGTTATAGAAATAAATAAAAGATGGTTTCACCTTAAATTGTGTTTGTGGTGAGGGTATTACTCCTAAAAGGGGGGATATTTATAATTTCAAAGTTCCTATTAAGTTATTAGAAGAGTCCTTAATTTCTTAATATTTGAAAGATGCGATGTCATCTTTATAATGATAGAATCACTCTTCCTAAGACGAGAGCAAGAACACAGCACATTTAATTGGATCTTAATTTTTTGAAAATGTTATTTAATAATATGAAAGTAATTTTGTGTCATATATCTTCTGCATGAATGTACAGTACTGGGCAACAAAAATGCATTTCTTTTCTTTTCTTTTCTTGCAGAAAGAGGTAGAAAAAATTATTAAGGTTGCATGGGAGATTTTCCAACCTTTTCTTTTTGGTTTAATTGGTGCTGAAATATCTGTTTCATCTCTTGACCCTCAAACAGTTGGTAAGTCTTCTACTAACAAGTGGGCATTTATGCCTATTGTCTTTGGAGGGGTCACCTTATCAGAAGGAAAATTATGCCATTCAGTTGTTGAGATGATTCTTTTTGTAATAGCAGAAATAATTAAACTTATTTCTTTGTTGCAGGACTTTGCATTGCTACACTGGCTGTTGGATTGATAGCCCGAATTACAGCCACTTTTGTATTGGTCTTTTTTGCTGGTTTTGAGCTGAAAGAGAAAATATTTATTGCATTGGCTTGGATCCCCAAAGCTACTGTGCAGGTACATTGCATTTTTATGGCAGAATTCTATCTTCTGGAAATAAAACTAATTGAACACATCAATCCTTCCAAGAAGTTGAATGGAATGGAATGGAATTGGGTTGAGCTAAATTGAATACTTGATTTGGCCAAGTGTGATTAGCCACATAAGGAAGTTGTTCCCGGTATAGAAGCACTCAGTGTACATGCAAAGCAACAGAATACAGGTAGTCCTCAACTTACGATCTGAGACCAAAATTTATGCAGCTCAGTGAAACATTTGTCAAGGGAGTGTTGCCCCATTTTACAACTTTTCTTCCCACATTTGTTAAGTGAATCACTGTTCTTAATACAGTTGTTAAGTGAATCAGGCTTCTCCATTGACTTTGCTTGTCAGAAGGTTGCAAAAGGTGATCACATGACCCTGGGACACTGCAACTGTCATAAATATGAATCAGTTGCCAAGCATCCAAATGTAAATCATGGGACTATGGGGATGCTGCAACGGTCATACGTGTGAAAAATGATCATAAGTCACCTTTTTGCAGTGCTGTTGTAACTTCAAACAGTCACTAAACAAGTCAGTTGTGGACTACCTGGAATAATCATCATTATACCAATAAAAGGGGGGAGTAAAGAAGATAATAAGAATAAATAATAATAGTACAGCCACACATTACTTACACATGGGTAAGTATTGACATTAGAGTCTGAGAATTACCGTATTTTTTGGAGTATAAGACGCACCGGAGTATAAGACGCACCTACCTTTTTTGGTGAGGAAAAGAAGAAAAAGAAATCTCCCTCTGCCTCTGAGCAATTTTGCCTCCTTGCAGCAAACAGCCTGTTTTACTTTCATTTTCATTTTCAGCATAGCTTGATTAGCAAAAGGAAAAAAAATCTGCTCCAGCAATTTACCTCTTTGCAGCAAGCAGCAGAGCCCTGCACAAAACAGCTGAGAGCAAATCAGCTGAGAGTCGGGAGGCCGATCCAATCAACTTATGCTAATTAGCCTGTGCTGAAGCTGAAAGGAGCTGTTTTTTCTTGCTGTTTGCTTGCAAGGAGGTAACTGCTGTGAGCAGGGGTGGGTTCTAAACCCTCACTCATAGGGGTGGGGGGGAAGAACCGGTTCAGTGACATCATATTGTCACCGCTACCGGCTCAGCGGAACCGGGCGGAACCCACCACTGGCTGTGAGGCAGAGGCCAAAGGGTGGGGGCCAGTGGATGGACGGGGCTACATTCGGTGTATAAGACGCACCTAAATTTTCACCCCCTTTTAGGGAAGAAAAAGGTGCGTCTTATACCCCGAAAAATACGGTAAGTGTTCAGCAGAGTGATGGCACAAGGGAAAAAATTGTCCCTATGTCTTAGTTGTTTTGATATACAATGCCTATCCTGAGGGAAGGAGTTGAAAGAATTTATGCCCAGATCTTTTCCCTCTCCTTTTTTATTATATTCTTTATTCAATTTTTTTCTGAACAGCAGAAACTTTGTTGCCCAATAAAAACTCCACGTCTTCTATCCAGAGCTGGGAAATGGGGATGCTACTGCAAGCATTTTATCTTTATTTCAATGCAAGCCAAATCATTCGTAGTCCGAATTTGCAATCCCATTTTCAAATTTCCCCCTTAGGAACACAATTTTTGATAGCACTAATGCAACATCATCAACGTTTTCCTAAATGTCATGAGATGATCCACCTATACTAGAAAAGTGTATAAGCCTCCAGTGATGGAGCCCCCATAACTTCTGAAGGAAAGCTGTTCCACTGGTTAGTTGTGCTCACTGTTAGGAAATTTCTCCTTAGTTCTAGTTTGCTTCTCTCCTTGATTGTTTCTTGTCTTGTTTTCGGATGCTTTGAAAAATAGGTTGAACCTCTCTTCCTTGTGGCAGCCCCTCAAATATTGCAACACTGTTATCATGTCACCTTTAGTCCTTCCTTTCACTACAGTAGACAAACCCAATTCCTGCAACATTCTTCATATGTTTTAACCTCCAGCCCCTTAATCAGCTTTGTTGCTCTTTTCTACACTCTTTCCAGAATCTCTACATCTTTTTTATAATATTGTACCAAAACTGGATGCAGTGTTCTAAGTGTGATCTGACTAAGGCTTTTATAAAGCGGTACTAATACTTCACGTGATCTTGATTCTATCCCTCTGTTAATGCAACCTAGGATTGCATTGGCTTTTTTGACTGCTGCCGCACACTGCTGGCTCATATTTAAATGATTGTTCACCAGGACTCCAAGACCCTGCTCACAGTCACTGCTATTGAGCCAAGATTCACCTTATCTGTGCCCGTAAACTTGATTTTTCTTGCCTAAGTGTAAAATCTTACTTTTCTCTACTTTGAATTTCATGTAGAGAATCACTTAAAATAAGTCATAAATTTCATTTGATTAGATGGACACCAATTTAGATGCTTTTGAAAGGGGCAGTACAAATTCAGTGAGAACTGGTCTCTTTAATGGTTGCTAGTCTTATATGTAGTTGTTATCACCTGAAACTAGATAGCATAGCTTAAATACCAGCTGCTGGGGAACAACAGCAGGAAGGATTCTTATCCCCTAGTTAGCTGCTGTATGGTATACAGTGTTTAATGAAACAAGCTTTTGTGCTGTATTTTTTAAATGTTCTTTTGCTGTGTTATCTATTATTTCTTTTCTCTTGACAGGCTGCAATTGGCTCAGTTGCCTTAGATACAGCACGGGAGCATAAAGATGAACAATCAGAGAAATATGGCATGGATATTTTGACAGTTGCTTTCCTGGCAATCTTAATCACAGCTCCAATTGGAGCGCTAATAATTGGGCTGGCAGGGCCCCAACTTCTCCACAAGACTTCTGATACCGACAGAGAAAGTCATATATATGAAGAAAGAGAAGAAATAGAAATACATGGTCCTGAGCCAGCATAGGGAGATATGAAGTGCAGTCCACAGATCACCGGAATTGAGACTGCTTATGAATCATGGTATCCACAAGTAACATACAGAAGTGTAAAGGCCTATGAGATACACTGCAGATCTTCCAAATATATGTACATATTTTTAAGATGACATCAGTTGGAGCTGTTTAGAGCCAATCTTAGCTCTTAGTGGCTTGTAGCTTTTCTTTTAGTGGTTATCTATTTATTAGGTGAAAAGAAGATTAGTGGCTGCTGAATTAGAGTATATTTAAAGTACTGAAGAATAAATGAAGCTGTTGAGGTTAAACATACCTGGATTAACAGAAATCTTTTAGATGCACTGCCTGGTTGAGAACTAGGGATTACTGATAAAGACTTCCACCCTTCATTTTGTGGTGGGAAAATAGTTAGGATTGAAATATAACCTGAAGTTTTCTCTGAAAGACTCTGGTAGCCTGACGTCTTCTCTGAGGGATAGGTTGGAAAGAGTGAATTAGTATAGTTAAAGTAGATTTTATACAAGAAGTGTTGTAGAGAATTGGAGTGTTAGATGTGTAACTAGTAGATGACAGGCTAGAAGTGTCCTTAAGAGATAGCTTATATTTGTGGTATGTATGTTGAATGAGAGAATGGCAAGATAAATAGAGGAAAAGAATGTTATGATGGGGACCCACTGTGGATTATGACAGGCAGAGATAGGTATGGCAAGAAGCACCAACTTGACTACTACAGGAAAAGGGAGACCCATATATTTGTATGGGTCTAAACCAGATATTCCAGTCCAGATCCCAGGTGGCTGAATTGCTGGGCATATTGGCCTTCAGTTACTACTTGAAAATGGCGAGTTGGTTCAAAATAAGACCACATTCATTTTATAGCATCTGGTAGATGAATGTGGTGACTTGATGTAAGTTATTGAAACATGAATGGGAAAAAATGGAGATGTAGCCCTGTTGTAAATTTGCCCTGCCAGTTTTCAGATTATGCAGCAGCTATAGCAATTTGGCCAACGAGAAGGAGTTGCTGTGATGTACAAGACAACTTTGCAGTGATGAGGAGCACTGTTATGACTGGATAAGAATGTCTCAAAGGGTATTGAGTTATAAAGAGCCCTCCATGAATATCTGGATATCATCTTAGAGATAATGTTGGGCTATCCCAGGATTGATTGAGTATTTTAGGAGACTTTGATCTTCATTCCCTGGAAAAAGGGTTCAGTGTGCTCCATGAGTTTATGATAACCTTGGGCCTGTGCCAAATAATCTGTGCCAATAGACAACAGCAAACACCCATGATACTTGGAGCAAATAAAACGGAAATGGAAATGGAGGACATTGATACCTATCATCTGCTATGATCAGTTTACTTCCTCTTCAGATTCATAGACAACCAAGGATTTCATATGAATACTGAATTCTTTCAACTGGTATTCTCCAGGATCTGGATGAATTTCAGTGGACTTCAGAGGACAACCTGGTGGATTATTCTGTTTTGTGTCTGGCTGATTTATGGATCCAACTTTTTCTGACAACTGGGGAGAGGGTACTAATATTTTATATGTTCCTTTTTATGTCATGCACTGTTTTACATTGCCCAGAATATACATACATATTGAAATGGGCTACAAAAAAATTAAAATAATTAGTATAAAATAAAATATGATTTTATTGAATCAACATCCAAATGTGCCTTAATCCATCCCCTCACTACACAGTCTCAAATGTCAGTACCTATCCTTCCATCCCCCCCCCCCCCCCCCGCTATTACAACTGATGAAGTTTCTTGGATGAAAAAGGAAACATTTTGTTCTTCTTCCTCAAAGAAAAAAAACAGTCCAGTTGCTTTTTTAAAAAGCACCTTTGAGACAACAATGACCTGGATGACTGAGAATCTCCAAAGACATTTATCTTTTCATATATTTCTATTATATAGCTCATCTTTTTACAAAGTTAAGCTTCTTCACAGGGTGTATTCTCTACTCCCCTTCTCTGAACTGATTTTGACTAATCAAAATTAGTATGCTGCACAGGCTTGGGCAGAATACTATAATACTAGAGATGAGAACTGTTCAAGGCGCAGTGAAATAAAACAATACTTTCTATGATTTGAGAAATATACTAGTACTGATGCAGCTCTTTGAGTCCAAGATCTTTTTCACAAATACTTATTAAGCATCAATCCACATATTATGTTTCCAAAATAAATACCTCTGTACTTGTCTCTCTTAATTTGTATGGTGTAACTTCCTCCCCATTTCACCAGCCTGTCAAGATAATTTTGGATTTTGTTTTCTAGAGAAGTTTCTCAACTTCAGAGAACTTTAAGATGTGTGGGCTTCAGATGTGTGGCAAGCTGCAAGTCCATGCATTTAAAAGTCCCTGAGATTGAGAAACACTGTCAGTATGCACCACGTCACAACTCTATTTTAAATCACCTGGAAATCTAAATACACATCCTTCTCATTCTCTAAATAATTCATGAAGAGGACCCAGGACTACCCAGGCCCATTTGATACTTTTCTCCACTCAATCTACAAATCACTAATGGGAATAGAGTAGGATAGGATAGGATAGGATAGGATAGGGCAGGGCAGGGCAGGGCAGGGCAGGGCAGGGCAGGGCAGGGCAGGGCAGGACTGGACTGGACAGGACAGGACAGGACAGGACAGGACAGGACAGGACAGGACAGG
>WNWU01000007.1:28428524-28448672 GCA_012654045.1 Ptyas mucosa
ATTGCCATTGCCATTGCCATTGCCATTGCCATTGCCATTGCCATTGCCATTGCCATTGCCATTGCTAGGGTAAACCCAGTCAATGTATTAAATCTTGATTTTTTTTCCCCCTGGCACTAAAGATGAGTAATATTAATTGTACAATATTTTTGTATTTCAGGCTCTGAACAAGTTAAAAGCTGTCTGTTTCAGACTGTGCATGGGACCTTGCATCACTGAAGCGTGTTCAGCAGCAGTCATATCTCACTTTATAATGAAATTCCCATGGATATGGGGGTTTATGTTAGGGTAAGAGGTGACTCTGCTTCTTTTTGTGCCAAGTATTTCTTTTCCTTTTTACTATACATACTGTACTTATCTTCCATTCATAAATACAGTTGGTAGAAACCAGAGCCCAGTACTTGCAGTTTCTTTGTTAACACACCCAAAACCACTTTAATGTTGGGACGAAACAAGCAAAGGATGTTCTCTTGCTTGTACTGATGCATCTGGAAACTGTAGTCCTTTTACAGTTTTAAGACCCCATTTTCCTCTTCCTCCTATCCAGTCATATTGGGCTACAACTCCTTTAATCCTCAGCCAATACAAGTTGGGAAAGGCCCATCATAACCATTGGGGATCATAACAATACTTGGAATGTTCAGAGTATTTAGTGAATAGTGCAGTTGTGAAGGAAACCATACCCACCTCATTTTTGTTTATTGTGTATTTGTTTTCTAACATTCTAAAGCAGGGCTGTCAAACTTGTGGCCTGCAGGTCAGATGTGTCACATGCTGGCCACACCCATGCCCGGTTTAGTGAAGAGAAATTTGCGATATGTCACGTGACGCCACCATGACGACGCAAGTTTGACACCCTGTTCTAAACTCTTGTGGGAAAGAGAATGATCTTTCAACCAATACATTATTTAACCATCTATATTCTGCTGTCTCCCACAAACCTTGACATATTTAACAATGGCTGAATATTATTTCTTGAATTGATGAGCCCCAATAGTGTGTACATTTTTCAGATTTGTTCTAGGTGCTGTATCTCCAGCTGTTGTGGTCCTTTCGATGTTGATGTTACAGAGACAAGGTCTTGGTGTAGATCAAGGAATTCCAACTTTACTAATAGCTGCTGCCAGTATAGATGACATTGTAGCCATCACAGGCTTTAACATTTTTTTGGGCATGGCTTTTTCCTCAGGTAATGTTCCTACACTCTAGAACTGATGAAACAGAACATGTACTCATTGAAATGTGGGAGGTGAATTATTAAAAGCCAACATTGCCTGGCAGTAAGATTTATTTGTAGCATCTTTATTTCTTAGGAGAAGGCAAAACAATGATAACTGAATTAAAATAAATCAGTAGAATATTAAAACCCTAAGAAAGATACCACTTTTTTATATATTGTGTTGATATTTGTATGTAACATATGCCGAATCAGAAATGCAAATAATCATACACACATAATTCAGTCGTGTAACTCATGATGTTTCCAAGTCCTCACCACTCCTTTTTGCGGTCTCTGGAACCACCACATTTTCATGATGTAATTTTTCAAGATTGGTTTATAAAAATTAGAAAATAAAATGGTCTCTTGTATATAGTACTTAAGTACTTGTACACTACAGTACTTGTATACAGTACATTATTGTTTTTTACACACAAACAAAATGGCTGATCTCTATTATGATAGATTCAGGAATGTATAGTCTGTCCCAAAATGTAGATGCAAATGTGAACTTTTGTAACTTGATTTCACTAGTTTTCTACTTTATCCACTCCATTTGTTTTTGTTGAGTGACTGTAAATAGATGGGTCATAATGATCAGAAGCTGGCGCTTGCAAAACCCAGCAACCCCACCATGATAAAATGGGAGAGTCTTCTTCAAAATCTAACAGAACCTCTCCTGCTTTGCTGTGCATTTGATCAATTATTTAGCAGGCTCATGTTGACAGTGTGTTTAGTTGTCATTCAGAGTTTCAATCCTGAAAGCTCAATAAGCCCACATTCCCAAGAAAACTATAGAACATGATCAACAGCTGGGAACTATGCAATAAAGCAGAAGAATGTTCTGCAGAACTGAAGGGATTTCCCTATACTACAGCACTGGCAGTTCTGCCCAGTTATTTCCCCCTAGGGGGCATAAAAAACCAATAGTAGCAGAGAAAAGTATCCAAGACCCAAGAAACTGGTCCATGGCTGTACAAGTAGCCAGGCTGTCCTTTCCAAATGGGGTGAGGATGAGAATACGACAATCTACTGGAAATGTGACACAATCCAAAAGGTTGTCAGAGCATATTCATATGATGATTATAAATCAGTGGGGAATTATTTTTAATAAAGAATTATCTTTTAAGCCACATTATTATGGGACTTGAAAAAGAAAACAGCATTTCTCCAAGTCTGAACTTGAAGGCTTTTCTTCAAATCTTTTGAACCCTCTGATGCTGATTGTTTTACTTATCATGCATCTGGTTTTTAGATGCTGATTAGAGGCAATGGTGCCATATCTTATGGGGTTGTAATTTGATTGCTTGCCTAACATTATTTAATTATTTTTACCATTTATATGGTCACCCATCTCAGTTGCATGACACAACCTTTGGTGGTTAATCAATATTTTTTCTAATTTTTGCAGAAATTGTTTACTTACATTTTTAAAATCACTTAAAAATTACATTAAAATATCTCCTTGACTTTTTTCCCCATTTCTTTTTCATAGGGTCCACCCTTCGTAGCATCTTGCGTGGTTTGGTGGAAGTTGTTATTGGTGCAGGTGCTGGTTGCCTTTTAGGATTTTTTATTACATATTTTCCAAGCAAGGATCAGGTGAAAACAATACTGTTGGGAAAATATTCTGTGACAAAGCCCATATTTTTGTAGGCTGCATTTACAATAAAAGCATCTGATAAACTGAGCATATTCTGAGAAACTGGAACCAAAGAAATTCAGTTATTCCTTCCGAAATGTGTTGTAATCTTATTTTTACAAAAGCAGAATTGGTGAAAAGTAGACAAAAAGTTCCTATTCCAGCAAGGATTGGAAAGTAGATTTAGCACCCAGTTAAACTCTTATTATGCCAGTTAGACCTAGGATATTACAGGTGGGATAGTATTTTTGAAGAGGCAAAGCAATAGTAAGTCCCAACAAAGTGGCTAACATCAGCTATAAAACTGGGGATGAGTAGAAGAGGGAGAGAAAAACAAAGAAAAGAATAAAGGAGGAACAAAAAAGACCTTTCTCCCTAAAAGAAGTCCAGATGATCACTCTTCAGAGATCTGCTCTGCAATGAATATATCCTGAAACCTAAGACCTTATTTTAGGTATGTAGTAATTAGTCCTTCAATTGAGCAGTGTGGTAGCTAGTGGTGAAGACACTCACCTCCCACTTCGAAGGTTGAGAGTTCAATCTAGGTAGCAGCAGATATTTCTTTCCTTAGGGTGCTAAGAAAAAATATCTGCTGTGAACTCCACATGGTGTCAGGAAGGGCGTCCAACCAGTAAAAGCATAGCTCCATCTAATCGCCCCAACTTTACCCTGAATTAAGGGATTACAGGGTCATACAAAGGAAGGTTTTTTTAAGCAGTCATTCAATGGGATGGTTGTATTGGTTTATAGAAATGAAGTATGTATATGTGTGTTGCCTTCACTTATTTTCCATGTTACTTTTTTTAATAACTTCATTTTATAGATTTGCCATGAGTAATTTTTAAAGGAATTTTTCATTAAAACATTACCTATATGCAAGACTGCAATTACATAGCTACCCTTGAGGTTCAAGATTGGCACAAAACTGTGTTAAATTTGGTATTTCTGGACATTGGCTAGAAAAAATTCCTTTCCCCCCCTAGACCTGGGAACAAGAGTAAGAGGGCTAAGAACTTGCCAACTGGGCAGATTGAGAGACTCAGAAGGCCTTAGCCTGACTAATGACAGGCTATCATTATTATCATTTATTGGGAACTTTGGGAGAAAGGTTTAAAATTATCAGATGTATTTCTTATGAAGTAGGAATGATTGAAAATTGATAAAGTAGAAATTATCTGTGTACTACCTTAACAACTTTTAAGATAGGTGGATTTCAGTCCCAGAATCCCCCAGCCAAAATGCTGGGAGTTCAAGTCTAGCCATTGTAAAGTTGCCAAAGTTGAGAAACACTGTCCTAGAGTACTTCCAGAGGGACAGCTTTTGATCAAAAGCATTGTGTAGTTGTTCTATTTTACTGAATATATTTTCTTCTCTGGGAAGAAAAAGCAAACCATTGGTTAAAAAAAAAAAGGCATATGATTGAAGAAAAATGATGACAAAATAAAAAATACCTGGAAATGTTGGTCACTTCAGGAGCCAATAATGTATTTAATACTCAAAAGATGCAGAGCCACTGTAGTTTTTAGATGTTTTTTTATCATTGGTGATAGGGCTCTGTGAAAACATTACATTTTCTGATCCCCAAGTTATTTTAAATGCAACATTGTATCATGTCATTGTTTAAAATATTAAAGAGAGCTCTACACTGCTTGTAGCCCAGTACCCACAAAAATAGTATATTTGAACTTTCTGGATTTTCAGTTTCTCTGCACGTGAATAGCAGTAATTTAGTAAATTATTACTGAAAATTTGGATTTCCTGTCAGCAAGCAAGTAAATATTATCACTATATCATTTTGAGTTTTATAGGGATAATAAAGTGTATATTATATATTATAATATATATTATAGTATATTAACACCCAGACACTAGAAAGAAAGTTGGAATTACATCATGAGCCCATTGCCCAGGGGAGGGTCAGCCTATTTCATTATACCAGTACATTCCTTAGATTTATGCTTTACTTGACCACTGGGAGGCAGTGTACAACAAGTTTTGTCCTGCTACACTTCAGCAATTATAAATTTTTCCATTTTTCTTCTTTCAGAAATCCATTGCATGGAAAAGAGCCTTCTTTGTGATTGGCTTGTCAGCATTTTCTCTTTTATGCAGCAAACGTTTTGGCTTTCCAGGATCTGGAGGACTCTGTGTCATTGTTTTGTCATTTCTTGCTGGAATGGCATGGTCTAATGAAAAGGTGAGAATTCTCTTACTACACATCAAAGTCCCGATTCTGATTCTGAAAATCAGATACTTTAGGTTGTCTGTAGTTTTTAACACAAACTGATCAGTCTCAGTTTTGGACGAAAGTAGGTAATGTGATGCCCGTGGGTATCAGTGTGGGGATTGAGGTATATTTCTTCAGATTCTTGCAGTTAAAACACTGAATGGAAGCTGACAATTTCCTAGCAGTGTGCCAACCCATTACGTCTAGGAATCCCTTTGGGGCTCATGTAGGAGTCATAGTTATACTGAGAAAATAACTGTGGTTATTAACCGTTATTAACAAAGCCTAGCCACTGCTTTCTGGTGATGGTTACAGAAAAAAAAAGATAAAATATCCTGGTTTACATCACATCCTAGAGGTTGTAAAGAGCAAATTTACTGTTTGCCTTCTAGTAAACACATACATGTGATTGATCATGCCTTCTGTGGAAGCTGTTTTGTGGAGCAAATCTTCCAAATGTATGTATACTCCAAAAGTTGGGGTTAAAGCAAAGTTGCCTTTTTCTTATTTTAATATTAACTCTTATAGCAGGTAAAACTTGGGCAGGTAAATGCTTCACATTAAATGACATACAGTACACAAATAATTTTGTTAAGCCAATTTTATTGGTTATATTATAGCCAGGCTTCACACACGCCATTCTCACTCATTTTCCAAGTCTTACCAGAGTAGCTGTTCAGTATAGGGACTGGAAAAGATGAAGACCAGGCTAATTTGAAGGTAGATAAATTTAATGACAACAGCGAAAGACCTAAAAGCCAAGTTAACAGAAAATTATTTGGAGAAAATCTATTCATATAATTACTAGGAAGTGACACAGCAGTCGAACAATTTCTCTTTTTACTGATTTAGACCAAATACACACTGTCAGTTTATTTCATGTACACAGACATATTTTATTCACTATCTTATTTAATCTTTAAACAATTTGAGCATTTTTATTTCAATTGATAATGAATGGCAGGTCAGGTAACAGTTATGGGGTTTTTTTTCTAATTACATATTACTTATGGTCCATAGCTATATTGGGTATTTGTTTGCTGCCAGGACAACTTGTGCTATTTCAAGTTTCAATCACAGGCACACAATTGCTGTAGAGATTAGCAGTTTTACTTCCAGGCTGAAGAGATAAAACAGTGACCAAAATTGTAACCAAAACAGAAACTTGCCTGAAGTTTTTTTGTTTGTTTTTTGTTTGACAAGAGAACACAGAAGAATAGTCCAAATCCATTCCAGGGTTCTGAGAAGCACGTCAGGATTGTCAGACAGTTTAGAAGTCAGAGGTTCAAGATTTCTTATACAAATTCACAGGAACATTACACAAGACTCCCCCTTATCTGCATGTAAACAGTTGAAACCATTTGCTATAAGGCAAGGAAGGGGTTTTTTTTTTTGTAGAAGTGAGGTTTTATTTATTTATTCAATTTCTGTAGCTCTCCAACTCAACTAAATGACTTATAATTCTAAAATTATAAATCACTTTAAAAAACATCAAAACAATAAAAATATCCACAAAATAAGTAAGTTCAAAAAGCAGCTCTAGTGATCAATAAACTAATCGTAAAGCTAAGTATCTAGGCCCTTAATACATTCTGAGCCCCAGGCCCAGGTACATAACCAAGTTTTTAAAGCTTTACAAAAGTCAATGGGATTGGGAATCATTCTAATCTCCAAGAGATTATATTCCATAAGGCTGGCTGGATGCTTGATGCAGATGAAGTCATCATTTGTTAAAATTGGAGAATTCCAATTCATTCAATTCATTCAAATTGGAGAACTTCGATTCATTGAAGAGATGAAATGTATTTAATTAAAAATTGATATAAAGGCAATCTATTTCAAACATAACTTACTTTGGCCTTTGAGATATTTAAATATTTTTTCTAGTGCTACATTTTTAATATTCTTGTTAATTACCATAATGGTTTCTTTAAGTCCTTGAAACATGATGGTACTTCTTCATAATGAATGGCAGAATCCAATTTCCTAGCATTAGAAAATGGAAAGTGGTATCTTGCTTGAACAAATTAAATTTAAGATATTCCATTCTTCTGCACAAGTACTATCAACACTTATTGGTGTAAAACTGTGGGGGTTTTGTTTTGTTTTGTTTTGTTATGTTATATCTTGTAGAAAGCAGTGCAAGATGTTGTTACTTTTGCATGGCAAATTTCCCAGCCATTTCTATTTGGACTAATTGGAGCTGAAATCTCAATTTCTTCCCTTGGATTAGAAACCGTTGGTAAGTTTGCATACAAGAGGTATAGCATTCCGAAAGATTGTGCCTTATGGCTTCCTTATGAGTAGAATGAGAATCTTACTCAGAATTGATTGCATTCATAAAACACAATGGGCCATGAACCATGGTTTAAAATTATATTATGATTTATAGCAATATATTGTATAAACTGGCCAGTTGAGTGCCTCTTCCAAAACAGAACATGCTTATATTTCTCCATGCAGAAAACTGTAAAAAAAATGTTATTGGTCATGCAACTAAAACTCTGTTTATACACACTCTTGCATTCAGATGAATAACCAGTTACAATTATATATAATATAATCATATATATTATATTGTGAATATTTTAACTGAGGCAACTAAGAATCCCAAGATGAATATTTGTATAAATTTTATTCTTAAGTAGTTTTCAGTATATGAAATAGTTTTCCAAGACAGGTATGACAATGAAGATTATAATTGCCTGGCATTTGTTCTTACAAATATTATCCCAGTCCAAGTGGAACAATTAAGTCTCTCTCTACTACAGGGCTTTGTTTAGCCACTATGTTTTTAGCTTTAATGGTTCGAATTGTGGCTACGTTTTTGTTGGTGAGTGGCTCTGGCTTTCATTGGAAGGAAAAATTATTTATTGCACTGGCGTGGATCCCCAAAGCAACTGTCCAGGTAGAGTATCTTTGCTTATTTAACCCGAACCTTATGTAAACAAGGGAGTTGCACCAATGAAGACATATAAACATATTTAAATAGGGGGTAGGATGCGGTGGTGTGGGGTAGAGAGAAAATACAAGAACGGCTCTCTTCTACTCAGAAGTAACGACTCCTGACTGATGATGAAACTTTAAAAGCTTATAGGCCTTCAATTGATTTTGACATTAAAGTCAGAGTAGATCATCTCTGCTCCTCCAAATGTTGCTGAACTAAACTTCAACTATCTTATATCTCTGGCTATGCTGGCTACAAATCTATGGGGGGGGGGGGTGTGTGTTATAGTTCCATAAGATCTGGAAGGCCAACTGCTGCGCTCTTCTGATCTCCAGAACAAAGTAGTGAAAAGTTCTTACCTTGGATTGAAAATGACAGATTTCCCTGCCTGGAATTCTCTGGCAGCACTGCAATGTGTGTATATGTTGTGAATGCTGGGTGTTTGTAAAGAAAATGGTCCACAGAGAACTCGTTGCTATGTGTCAACCTCGTTGCTATGTGTCAACCTGCAGTCTTCTGGCATATATTTTCTGCCTGCCCACAATATACCTCCCAGCCCTGCTTTGGGATGCAAACGTTTCTTTGCCCCTGTTCCAATATAGTGGTCTTCCTTTTGAATTCCTGCATTTGAGTCAGGTAAGGCAGACTGATATCGAAGAGGCCCTTTGGAGTATGGCAAAGACATTCTTGGGAAATTCCACACAGACTGTTTCCTACATGTTTTATAGACCACCTATGACAACAGTTATTTCTTCCAATGTATCAATGCTTACCATTCGCAACAGTTAATCCTTTACTGTTTTAGGGTGTTTCATAGCATTTTACAGTTTTTTCTCATGCAAATATGGGAATCATATTATTTATTTATCATTTTTATCTAATTGTTTATCAATGCTATTAAGAAAATATATTTAAATATAAATGCATCAATACACTTCATCCACAGTACTGCTTAGAAAAGGAAACTCACAAGAAATATAAACATTCAATTTCAAGGAAATTTATTTATCAAGCAGTACTGATTAAAGGACAGTGACATAACCTTTGAACTGGAAAGTAATAACAGAGAAATAACTATGCCCTTCAGTCCTAGGTATAGGCAAGAAGAAATAATGGTTATGAGATAGACGGTTAAAGCTCTTTTTCACTATGATCGATAAGCAGTATCATGACTCTTTCTGCTAAAAACTGAGGTTGTATAACACATTTATTTGGAATAAGTACCATTGATCTTAATAGTTTAAAATTTCTGAATAGACCTAAAAACCAAAGAAGTCTCAAAGCCTCCTATAGCCGATCATTTTTTTTTGAAGAATCCCAAGCAGATTTAAACACCCTCAAAAGGTATTGGTTTTTTATGGCTCTTCAGCTGGCTCTTCGGCTTAGAAACGGAGATGAGCACCGCTGCCTAGAGTTGGGAACAACTAGCACGTATGTGCGAGGGGAACTTTTACCTTTAAAAGGTATTCACATAAGGGCATTTGGGAGTCCGATATAGTCATGAACTTTAGCTAATTGGATTCTTGTGGCAAAAATCCCAATAAGTATGCCTTTAAGAACATATCATTATGTCCATAGGATAAGAACACTGATTACCCTTATTTTTTTTTCAAATAAAGACATGTCCATTATAGCTTTTTTTTAATTTTATAACTGTGCCGACCAGAAATACAATACTTCTCAGGAGTAAATACACTGGTCTGAAACATAACATTTATAAGATATTTCTTTGGGTTGAAGCATCAGAATACTGAGTTTATTTGGGGTGTTAGATATTTAAAATGATGCCATGCTGCATATTTCCAAATACTCTTGATGAGTAGAGAATGCTCTCTGCAACAATCTGGATGCCCTCCAAATCTGTGGAGTTTAATTCCTAAAATTCTCAGAAATGGCCATGCTGCCTGGAATATTATGGAAGTCAAAGCATACACAAAGGTATACTCCAGTAGTGGGTTTCAATTTAGTTTGCTACCGGTTTGCTCGTGCACGCACACACATGCACGACCCTTCTGCGCATGCACAGAAGCTTCTGCACATGTACAGAACCGGGCTGGTGGGTGGAGCCTTCCGCCATTGCCGCTACTGGTTCCCCCTATTTGGGGCAAACTGGTAGCAATCTATCACTGGTATACTCCAATTGTGAAATGCTGCGCTAGAACAATATAGAATACAAATAAGCAATGAGACGCTGTCTGAGAAAAATCTTAACCAAGCAAACAAGATTTGAAGCATGGGTCTCCAAAAAGGAAAACTTTGAGAGATGTAGCTGGCTGATGATAGATAGAAAAAAAAAAGTTCTCCCATAAACTTAAGCCGCAATGTACGAACCAGCTTTACTAAGTGTGCTGATCTATTTTGTCTAGGTTTTTGTTAACACAATAGGTGAATTCAGATATTGTGATTTTTATTTATGCCATAATGTGATGTTTGAATCCTAACAACTATGCTTTATTCAACCAATCATGGCTATAGAAACCATGATTTAGTGCAATATATGAGCCCAGATCAGTGACTTTCTTTAAAAAATCTGTCTGCAGGCTGCAATTGGTTCTGTTGCCTTAGATACAGCCCGAGGTAATAAAGATAAAATGCTAGAAAAATATGGCCTGTACATCTTGACAATAGCTTTCCTTGCAATCTTGATCACAGCTCCTGCTGGAGCTGTGATAATTGGACTGACTGGACCCAGACTTCTCCGCAAGACTACCAAAGGCAATGAAGATGACCTAGCAATAGACAGTTTTTCATCAGCAGAGATAACTTAGACTTTATTTTAAATTCAGATTTAACTCTCTGATGTTCGAGATGAAACAGAAAAGAAATGGAAATATAATTATGGATCAAATTAAACATTTATTCCTTGTGCGAGCAACAATGAAATCATAGTACTGCATGATGCTTTGTTTTCAAACCTGTGATCAACCCTGTATTTTATACAATAAAAATATACTTTGTTCTCTCAGCATTTCTGGCCGGTATCTATGGACTCTCCTGGTGGATGAAAAAAAATCAATTTCAAAACAGGAGGCTTGGATCTTAAATTTGCTTTCCCAAACAAAATAAGTAATATTCTTGCCACTGGTTTTTTTTGTGTGTATTTTATTTATCTGTCTCCCAGAACTCTTGAAGCTTTTTTCTGGTGGTTTAAGAAAGTTTACAGTTAGCACTGAAGGTGACATTTGTTGAAACTATTCTCTCCTTCAAAGGAAAGGAAAAGTATCTTGGGACCTTTTTTTATGAGACAACTCACAACTCAGTTCTACATTATTATGTATCAGCTTATAACTACCTGATTTCCTGTTATGTTGGAGGAGAACATTTTCAATGATAGTAAAAATCATAGTATGTAAATAGCTCATTTTTTCTCACATAGATAGATCAGTGTTTTTCAACTTTGGCAATTTTTTTATTTTTTATTTTTTATTTTCAAATTTAAACATTTTATAGAACAAAAATACAAAAGCAAATTGTAAGACCTTGGCAATTTAAAGATGTTTAGACTGGTTGGAGAATTCTAGGCATTGGCCCATATTTATTTACCTTATTTGCCATTTTGTGGGCTCCTGAAATTTCCTTCAGCTCATGGTTCATATCATTGTATTGTATCATACATTTCAGGAATGAGCCTTGGTCTCCATGACCAGAAATATAAAAAATGCAAACATTGCTTCTTAAAAAATAAAGTGATCATAAAAAAAGAATACACAGTTGTGCTATTTTCTGTAAGAAGAAATGCATTTTTTTTCCTCTAGAAAGAAACTGATAATATCTCTACATTTCTAGCAACAGTGCATCCGTGGTTAAGTATACAGACAAGGGACTTACAGAATTAATGGAAATATTTGGGACACCAGATACAGAACTTAAGTTTTACAAACAACCCCTTCACCAGATAGGAACTAACAAAGTAAACTGCTTTGTTAAAAAACTGGATTCTGTTCATGGAGAAATCTCCGAGATTCAGGAGGATGGAGAAAAGGAACCTATTTTTTCTTTGACTGAAGATTGGAAAATATGGGGGAAAGTATTAGAATGTACGTAGCATAAGCAGATTGGTTTGAAGGGAATAGCAGATTTAGTAGCAAATAGGCTAATTTACTGTAGTTCGTTTAATGCATCCAGTAATTAATCAGCATAATGAATTGTGCAAATAAAATAGTTTTCGGTAGTTCTCAGACTGAACTGATATATTTCAAAATATCAATACATAATGCCATAATTTCTAAATCACAGACAAGCCAAATTATATACAATCTCTATCACTTCTGAGAAGCAGAAAACACTCTGTTCCTAGTTTGTAGATCTCTTTAATCATTCTCAAAGAAGGCTATCTGGAGTTCTGTATAAAAGTGATTCCTGTACACACTCAGTATTCAAACTGAACTACCGGCTTTCATGCAAATTTCTAAACCCTTTTAAGACCAAACACATGACTATCTTTCACAACCTCCAAAAATCACTTCCCAGTCCTGTGGTGATCTGGCACCACAGCTGATTTAAAATCTGTTAAAACTGTAGTATAGATGGCACCTGTAGTTAGAATAAAGGTGTCTGTCTGTCATCTATCTAATATTTGTTACAATTCCTGCAGTTTTGAGGAAAATAGCCCTAGTTCTGGCAAAAGTTTAAAATAGGTATTAATTCTTCACTAATGATAAATAGTCTGCAGGAACATTCTACCCAAAAGTGTACATTGTGACTTTTAAAAGAAGTGAACCACTCTGTATCATAAGAAACAATGACCATAAGTTAAAAGAATACCACAAATAAATAGAATAACTCACTGCTTTAGAGCGCCAGAATCTGCAGTATACAGCCTTAGTGTAACATAGGTCCTCAATGCTGATTTCATTTACTACTTCGGGATTCTCCTTCTGGATCTTGAGATTAATCAAGCTGTCCTTCTGCTGTTTCTTCTTGGGAAGGAATGGGCGAAAAGCAAGATATCCCTGCAGAGCAAGGACACCCAGGAAAGGCAATAACTGCAACCATTCTGGAACTGAGCACATGCCACAAATATAGAGCAATATTCTGCAGCAACATATTTCAACCTCATTCTTCATTACCAAGTGTTTTGCTCTAAGAACAGATTACAGACCCATGCAGCAACTATTAAAAGTACTTTCCAGTCTCACACTAGTCTTATAAGATGTATGTAATTTGCAGTACTAAGTGCAAAACAGTGACACCCAGTAGAAAACAAGGCTGTGATGACAGGAAGCCTTGCGGTTATGTTCACTCCATGGATTATTTGTAATGTGGATTTATTATTTTGTTAAGTCATCCACTTATTAGTTTTTCTTTCTTAGATGGGTTTACATAATAAAAAGAATGCAATAGGCTAAAATGTGTTGGGGAATTCGGGGTTGAACATGTTAAGAGAAAATATATCCTAGCATGTTGCGTTAAGCAGACTATCCATACTAATGTTTATTAGTATAAACCATACCAGACCTTCTATTCTGATGTAACGTTAATTAATTTTAATCATCATTACAGCCAGTAGATTTTGTCTTATGCCTGATCTGTTTTTTTTTTCTTCCCTCCCTCCCCCAATTTACAGAGTAAGATGCTGGAGGGGAAGGGATTACAAGAGAGTAAATTACACAGTGGGGAATACACTGAGATATTTTCATAGCATGCTTATAGCTGTTGGAACCAGTGCTTTGCTTTTTATCTGTATTCCACATTGTGTGCCTGTTTATTCTCTTGTAATGTCTTCCTCTCCAACTGATGTATATACAAACATTAATTCCCTTCTTGTTAAATATCCCAGTGCCAGGTCTAGCATTCCAAAGGATTGGGAATGGTTAGGAGAAAAAAACACAATGTGTGAAACACATTAATCTTGTCAGTTTTGAGCCAGAAAGCACATTTTCAGTCCCATAATTTTGTACTGTGCAAACTGCTTCGCTTAATGAAAAAGGTGCTGGTCTCAATTGTGGTCACTAAATAAGGACTACCTATAATCTAATACAGCATTTTGAATGAAGACAGATATTTCTCTCTGCCAGGCAGTCACATCTCTTGTGCAGAGGACAGATACAAATTGCAGATGATAGCACCAATTTTAGTATACCAATATAAAAAGCAGAGTCATTTGGGGATGATATGGTACATTGCAGTAGAATTCTTTGGAACAGAAACAGGAAATGAGAGCAGGAAAATATAACTATAACACAGTGCAATGCCAAAACTAGCAAGTCTTTCCTGCTTCTTCATCTTGCATCCAAATGAAGTGGAAATCAATTTTTGTATTTTTGGTGAAGCCCAACATTGATAAACAAGGAAGAAGTAAGAAAGGAAAATATAAAAACAGATAATCAAAGTTGGTTTGTCATACAAAGACACTATGTCAAAAGAAGATGCAGCATGTTCTTCCAAGTTGTATTTTGCTGCTGTTTTCCTTTGGTCCACATAACATAATAATAAAGGATTAAGCTAAAAAGGGACCAGATAATTTATGATTTAGCATATTTTTTGTTTCATTACTTTAATATGTAAACAAAAGGGGAGACCCAAAAACAGATCAGAAAGAAGAAAAGAATCAAAACCATGTGACATTTCACATAATAAATCATTCCACTTAAATTTTAAACGTATCATTACACCCTAACCTCACAGAATAAAGATTAAGGTTTTCCAATAAGTAGATAAAAAGCGAGTTTATAAATAGAAAGGGAACACAGTATCTTTCCAATAATGTCTTTTTTCATTCTTGTTCAATAATCTATAATTATATAAAAATGCATTCCAAGTTTTTTGCATGATTTAAAAATAGGTTTACTCCTTTAAACCATAATAATTTCCCAAAAACTCAGTTACTGATAATGAAACCAAAACTGGGCTATAATGAGTCAAGCCCGTATCATTAAAATGTCCCCTGAGCCATTTACACCAACATAATCAGGTTGACAGCGAAACCTTTTAAAACGTTATCAAGTAAAACTCAATAATTATTTTGTTGAATTTGTCAGATTTTATAATAAAAAACCCATAATAAATATTCCTTTAATCCTTGATTTGTTAATATAGGATACTTAAATTCTTTTATTTCACATCTGTTGCAAAGAATAGAATAAGAATAGAATAGAATAGAGTAGAGTAGAGTAGAATAGAATAGAATAGAATAGAATAGAATAGAATAGAATAGAATAATAGAATTTTTTATTGGTCAAGTGTGATTGGACACACAAGGAATTTGTCTTGGTGCATATGCTCTCAATGTACATAAAAGAAAAGATACGTTCATCAAGAAACATAAGGTACAACACTTAATGATAAGTCATAGGGTACAAATAAGCGATCAGGAAACATTATCAATATAAATAAATAATACCTGATACTCTGTTTATAAAAATCACTATAGATCTAGACCAAACTAAAACATATTTGAACACAGATAGTAATTTAGAAGTTTTAGATGCTGCTAATGCATCCAGAGCAAATTGTGAAATCAAGGGAAGTTTTAATTGAACATTTTGCATCTTTGTAAGATTAAATAATCCAAATCCCTCTTGCAGTAATTGACATGGTTTAAAAACCTGATAAGCAATCAAGCAATCTGAAATATTAATACATTTTCTCATATAATTCTTTGTTTCTTTGAAGACCTTTCGCTTCTCATCCAAGAAGCTTCCGAAGAGCTCTTGGATGAGAAGCGAAATGTCTTTCAAAGAAAAACCAGGAAGTCCAGTTGCCTCTTGAAAAAAAAAATCACCTTTGAGACATACTTGAACTTGTATTAGGAAAAACCTGTTTGCTGCAGATATCTGTGCTTGGCCCGTCGTATAAATTTTGCCTCCATATTCATTTTTATCAAAAAGCGTTGCCTCTGAGCCTTACTGTGCTCATTTGATACTATTTCAATCGATCGGCGAATCTCTCTCTCTCTCTCCCCCCCCCCTCTCTTCTAAATACACAGATTTAGAAACAGTCATCGGGATTTATTTAAGTATTACCATCAACTGGTTAATTTTCCATCCAAATACCTCAATTTTTTTAAAGGAAAAAGTGCTCTCACTAATGGTGGCACACTAATGGTGGCATTCCTACTTTTAATTGGCTTGCCTGGAAGCCTTTGAAGGAGCCTTGAAATATATGGAGAATGAAGACAGAATGCTTCCCTGCTGAAATAACCCTGAAATTGTTCTTGTCCACTATGGGGAAAGATTTTTGTTATCAATAAACACTCAAGACAAAGACGAAGGCTCTCTGAGTTAAGCCCAAGTTTGGTTGACTTCCATAAACACAAGGGGCTTTTGGCCATATTACAGAAATCAGGCTTAAGGCCCGGAGGGACCCAGTGTTAGTGGGAAAAGGCCAATGGGGTTCAAGAGGCGGGAAACAGAACATGGGGCATCTTGTTTGGACATTGCATGCTAGAGGTTATAATGGGTAGTAGAGATCAAATTTATATTTTTTCTTCTAGTAAATAAGTGCCTGTGATTGATCATGCATTCTATGGAAGCCGTTTGTGTGAGCAAGACTTCCAAATGTGTGTATGCTCCAAAAGTTGGGGTAAAAGCAAAGCTGCCGTCTTCTTCTTTTGATATTAACTCTTGTAGGATCTTGGAAAGATGTCTCACACTAAATGACATACAGCGCACAAATAATTTTGTTAAGCCAACTTTATTGGTTACACTATAGCAAGATTTTACTAACATATACACCATTCCCACCTATTCTCCAAGCCTTACCAGAGTAGCTGCTCAATAAAGGGACTGGTCACTGGAAAATATGAGTTGAAGACAAGTCTAAGTGGGAGATAGGTAGATTTAATGACAACAACGAAAGACCTAAAAGCCAAGTTGAAGAGAAAATCATTTGGAGAAAATCTATCCATATAGTCACTAGGAAGTGACACAGGATTTGATCGCAACCAAACGATTATATTTTTATTAATTTAGACCAAATACGTACTGTCAATTCATTTCATGCACACACAGACACACATTTTATTCACTATCTTATTTAACCTTCACATAATTTTAGCATTTTATTTGAATTGATAATGAATGGCAGGTCAGGTAACAGTTATACAGTTTGTTTCCCCTAATTACATATTGTGTCCTTATGGTCTATAACAGTGGTAGTCAACCTGGTCCCTACCGCCCACTAGTGGGCGTTCCAGCTTTCATGGTGGGCGGTAGGGGTTTTGTCCCTACTTTATAAATCACCATTACTGTGGAACCGGTGGATGGTTAGAAAACTTTACTACTAACAGAGATACAAAAGTGGGTGGTAGGTATAAAAAGGTTGACTACCCCTGGTCTATAGCAAAGTTGGGCATTTGTTTTGCTGCTAGGACAACCTGTGTTGTTTCAAGTTTCAATCACAGGCACACAACTGCGGTGGAGTTTAGCAGTTTTACTTCCAGGCTGAAGAGATAAAACAGTGACCAAAAATGTAACCAAAACAGAAACTTGCATGAAGTGTATTTTTTAAACAAGAAAACACAGAAAAATAGTCCAAATCCATTCCAGGGTTCTGAGAAGCACGTCAGGATTGTCAGACAGTTTAGAATTTAGAGGTTCAAGATTTCTTGTACAAATTCACAGGAACATTACACAAAACTACCCCTTATCCCCATGTAAACTGTTGAAACCATTTGCTATAATAAGGCAAGGAAGGGTTTTGTTGTTTTTTTTTTCGTAGAAGTGAGGTTTTATTTATTTAATTTCTGTAGTTGTCCAAATCAATTAAGTGACTCTGGGTGGCTTACAATTATAAAATTATTAAACAAAACAATTTTAAAAACATTAAAATAATAAAAATACCCACAAAATAAATAAGCTCAAATATCAGCTCTGATTGTCAATAAACTAATCATAAAGCCAAATATTACGGCCCTTAATACATTTTGAGCTCCAGACATAACTAAATTTTTAAAGCTTTTCAAAAAGCTAATAGTGTTGGGAACCATTCTAATCTCACTGAAGATGGCATTTAATTTTGTTGTACGAGATGCAATGACAACTAAAGTAAAACTAAAACTAAAACTAAAACTAAAACTAAAACTAAAACTAAAACTAAACTGAATACCCCATAAGGTAGGGGCTACAGCATAAATACTATCTACAGCATGTCCAATCTGTTGGACCGGATTGGACGGATGGAAAACCTTGGAAAAAGATGGCAATTTGGTTTTTTGCATGTAACTCACTGGCTGGCTGGATGCTAGCCCAGTAAAAATAAGTAATATTTTTGGCACTGGATTTTCTTGTGTATTTCATTTATCAGTCTCCCAGAACTCTTGAAGCTTTGTTCTGGTGGTTTGAGAAAGGTTTGCAAATAGCATTGATGGTGGCATTTCTTGGAATTATTCTCTTCTTCAAAAGAAAACTGCATTGGGACCTTTTTTATGAGACATCTCAAAACTCAGTTCTTCATCATTATTTTACCAGCTGAAAATTATCTCATTTCCTGTTATGCTGGAAAACATTTTCAGTGATACTAAAAATCATAGTAGGTAACTAGCTCATTGGCTTAGCTACCTACACTTTTCCCCTCACATAGATAGATCAGTGTTTTTCAACCTTGACAATTTAAAAATGTGGACTGGCTGAGGAATTTTGGGAGTTGTTACATATTTGTTTACCTTGTCATTTTGTAACCTGAAATTTCCTCCAGTTCATAGTTCATATCATTGTCCAGTACAGTGGTGGGTTGCTACCGGTTCGCCCCGGATTGGGGAGGCTCCTCCCACCCGCCCAGACGAGTGGGAGGAATGCAAGTGCGCACACACCCACATGCAAGTGCGCACACACCCACAAGCGAACCGGTAGCGATGGGTTTTGAAACCCGCCCCGGTCCAGTATTATACATTTCAAGAAAGATCCTTGTTCTTCATGATCAGAAATATAAAAAATGCAAACATTGCTTTTTAAAAAACAAGGTGATAATAAAAAATAATCTCAGTTGTGTGTTTTTAAGCAGAAATGCATTATTTTTTTCTAGAAAAAAACTGATAGTAAGCATTTGTATATTTATAACAATAGTTCTTATGTGGTTAAGTATGCAGACAAGGGACTTACAGAATTAATGGAAATATTTGGGACACCAGATATAAAGTTTAAATTTTACAAACAACCCCTTCACCAGATAGGAAAATAACAAAGTAAACTGTTTTGTTAAAAAACTGGATTCTGTTCATGGAGAAATCCTAGAGGGTCAGGAGGATAGAGAAAAGGAATTTACATTTTATGTGACTATACAATGTCTAAGAATATTTTGATTTCAGCCCATTTCTTTAACAGAATAAATAGTTGGTATACACTTTAATCTAGCATCATTTGCTGTACCCTTATTTGTTTGCCTAGGTCCTTTGGAGCAACTGATATTTTCTAGCACATACAGCTTAATACTATGTAAAATGTGGACCATGACCACCTAATGTTACTGTTGCACATGGGAATCTGAACTTAACTATGTACAAGATGTATAGGTAGATTGGATACACATGCCAAAAAGAATTGGAAAATATGGGGGAAAGCATTAGATTATTTGAAGTTCAGAGTACTATACTGTTCATGTAACATGAACTAATTTGTTTAAGGGAAGAGCTGGTTTTGTAGCAAATAGTTTGATTACTATAGTTCATCTAATGCATCCAGTTATTACTCAACATCAGGAATTTTGCAAATAGGTAGTTCTCAGACTGAACTGTTCTATATTTCAAAATATAAATACATAATGCTATAATTTCTAAATCCCAGGCAAGCCAATTATATACAATCTATATCACTTCTGAAAAGCAGAAAACACTCTGCTCCTAGTTTGTAGATCTCTAATCATTATCAAAGAAGGCTATCTGGAGTTCTGTATAAAAGTGATTCCTGTACACACTCAATGTTCAAACTGAACTACCAGCTTGCATGCAAATTCCTAAACCCACATAAAACCAAAATCATTACCATCTTTGACAACCTCCAAAAATTCCCAGTTTTGTGGCAATCTGGGAGTACCCCCAACTTGTTTAAAATCTGTTAAATCTGTAGTGTTGATACACTGTAGTTAGAATAAAGGGATGTCTGTCTGTCTGTCTGTCTGTCTATCATCTATCTATCTATCTATCTATCTATCTATCTATCTATCTATCTATCTATCTA
>WNWU01000007.1:28459895-28545907 GCA_012654045.1 Ptyas mucosa
AAGTCCACAAGTCTTAAAGCTGCCAAGTTTGGGAACCCCTGAGCTAGCATCTTGGAATTGCATATTGATAGGAAACTCAGAGCAATTTCATCAGTAGGTCCATTGCCTTCATATTCACTATATTGATTTGATGGGGGGTGGGGGAATTGAAATGTTTTTAAGTTTGTTAAATGCTATTACAATCATTAAACTGTAGCAATGCTGACATTGTGGAACAGCCCCCTGTAGAGACTGATTCCCTTTTTGTTGCTATTTCAGAAGCTCTTGAAGAGCACATTGCTTTGCGGAGCTTTTCCCTGCTGAAAATGTTGCTGTCTTTATTTTTTAATTATTTCTATTCGTAGTTCATGTTGAATTCTGTATTTTTCTTGTTTTTTATTCTTCCTGTGGATGTTCTAATCTGTGCTTGTTCTAAGTAAACTGCTAAAAATTTATTTTGATTCCAAATCCATATTAGTATGTAAAATATCACCAGTAATCTTATCTTTGCATATTTTGTTACTCTGGGCTGTTCTACATGCCATTCTACTGCATGTTTTCCTGCCAATTTTGCTTTATGTGCTAGATTTGCTTTCCTAATCTTTGCTTTGGGTAAAATGATGTTGATTGAAATATTGATGCAGTTGATCCTGTCTTCAGGCTCAGTCTAGTCATGTTGTGCAGAAAGGTGGATCCATCCATATATTGAATGGATCCATCTTCCCTTATACATTTACAGGTATCTTCAACGTACATATGATGATTGTTTAAAATTACAAATGCCATCCCAAAACTATACTTACAATAGGGGTTCAAAATTGCAACCACCAAGACGCCTCTGCAGTCACGTAACCTGGATTCAATCACTCCTGAAGCATCGGCCATTTTTAATCCTATGACTGCCCTTTATTGCCTGCAATTACAACAGACAATTTCCAAGACCTATGTGATTTTTTCCTCTGGTCACATGATCAATCAAAGCCATAATTTTAAATCTTTTTATCATTGGTGATCAGGCCTCATGCAAACATCACATTTGTGATATATGTGTATCTGTGTATATGCAAAAAGAAATGTGTTAGGAAATGAGTATTGCCTACCTTGTTGGGTTGGCAATATATAAACCATCAATATAGCTTTAAGACTGCTGTATTGCATCATACTGTATCCTGATTGGTTAGCTCTGTAGCCAATCTCCTTAAGAGGGAGCTAGAAACATGGTTTGTTTCTCTTTGCTGTTCTTGCTCTCTGATATCTCTGTGTGCTACTGTTTGCAAATCCAGAAGAACTGTTTATTGTGAATGACTACGACGACTGGTAAGAAGACTTTGTTATTGGATTATTCCTGGACTGTCGTTTTGCTATTTCTTGCTTTATATGTGTATGACCTGGACTGTTTATTGGACTGTGCCTTACTATTTCCTGAAAGTAAACACAACTCAGAGTATCTGTGTGTTGACTGTGTTTATTTGTACCAACTCTCAAACGCTTTCATGTACACACCCTTGCTATTCAAGGGCTACTCTATGAATTCCTTAACAATATGTATATTTGTGTGTGTGTATACACACATGCATGCAAAAAATAGATATTAACTTTTGAAGGATCTTGGGCAGTGATCTGGTTTTTATATTTTTAATTACCATAATGGTTTCTTTAAGTCCTTGAAACATGATGGTACTTCTTCATAATTAATCGCAGAATCCAATTCCTAGCATTAGGAAAAGGAAAGTGATACCTTGCTTAAACAAATTAATTTTAAGATATATCACTCTTCTGCACAGGTACCATCAACACTTTTTGATGTAAAACTATTGTGGTGTTATGTCTTGCAGAAAGCAGTGGAAGATATTGTTACTTTTGCATGGCAAGTGTTCCAATCATTTGTGATTGGTTTAACTGGAGCTGAAATCTTCATTACTTCTCTTGGATTTCAAACTGTTGGTAAGTTTGCATATAGCATTCTGAAATATACTGCCTGGCTTCCTTATGAGAAGAACCAGAAGCTTAGCCAGAATTGGTCATATATATATAAACTGACAGTTGAGTGCTTTTCCAAATCAGAACATGCTTACATATTTCCATGCAGCAAACATAGAATATTTTTTAAAATATTGTCAGTCGTACAACTAAAAACTCTGTTTATGGACACTGTTCACTCGAATATCCAACTAAGATTTTATATAATGTATATATATATATAATGTATGTGTGTGTAAACACACACACACACACACACATATATATAACAGGCAACTAAGAATTCCAAAATGAATGTTCATATAAATATTCTTCAAGTAGTTTTCAGTATATGAAATAGTTTTTCCAAAACAGGTATGACAAAATGCCTGGAAAGCCACAATTTAGTAGTATTATGCCAGAGTCTCATTTTGCAGTACTGTGAAAGCAAGAGACCCTGTTTGCAGAAGAGATCTGAACATCTCAACAAGATTCTTCTCCCATTCCCTTATATAGATGTTGTTAAGTAATGATTACCTTTGGGGGAGATCTATACATTTGTTCCTGATCAGTTGAGAGTCATGGCTACAAATAACGTACCTTATTTTTAAAAAAAACTACAAATATTTGATAATGACTTAATAAGCAAATACAGTCATGGTTAATTGGTTTCAGAAAATGCACTGGCTCCATCTGAGAAATACTTAGCTATATTTTATCGATCAAGATTGTGATTGCGTGCCATTTGCTCTTACAAGTATTCTCCCAGTCAAATGGAACTATTAAATATCTCTCTCCTACAGGGCTTTGTTTGGCCACTACGTTTTTGGCTGTAGCAGTTCAAATTGTTGCTACCTTGATGATTGGCTCTGGCTTTCATTGGAAGGAAAAATTATTTATTCCGCTGGCATGGATCCCAAAAGCAACTGTCCAGGTAGAGTACTATCTTATACCTCTGGCTATGCTGCCTACAAATCTATTGGAGGGTTTATAGTTCAATAAGATGTGGAATGCCACCTGTAAACAAGGGAGTTGCACCAATGAAGACATGTAAACATATTTCAATAAGGGGTTGGGTGCAGTGGTGTGGGGTAGAGAGAAAATATGAGAACGGCTCTCTTCTACTCAGAAGTACCAACTCCTGACTGATGATGAAACTTTAAAAGCTTATAGGCCTTCAGTTGATTTTGATATTAAAGTCAGAGTAGATCATCTCTGCTCCTCCAGATGTTGCTGAACTAAACTTCAACTATCTTATACCTCTGGCTATGCTGCCTACAGTGGCTCAGTGGCTAAGACATTGAGCTTGTTGATCGAAAGGTCGACAATTCAGCGGTTCGAATCCCTAGTGCCGTGTAACGGGGTGAGCACATAAAAAATGCAAGCAGAAAAATAGGGACCACCTTTGGTAGGAAGGTAACGTGCACCTTTGGTGTTTAGTCATGACGGCCACATGACCACCGAGACATCTTCGGACAGCGCTGGCTCTTCGGCTTTGAAACAGAGATGAGCACCGCCCACTAGAGTCGGGAACAACTAGCACATATGTGCGAGGGGAATTTTTACCTTTCTTTACCTTTATCCTGGCTACAAATCTATGGGGGGGGGGGGGGTATTTACAGTTCCATAAGATCTGGAAGGCCAACTATTGTGCACTCCTGATCTCCAGAACAAAGTAGTGAAAAGTTCTTACCTTGGATTTCCCTGCCTGGAATTTTCTGGCAGCACTGCAATGTGTGTATATGTTGTGAATGCTGGGTGTTTGTAAAGAAAATGGTCCACAGAGAACTCGTCTTCTGGCATATATTTTCTGCCTGCCCACAATATACCCCCCAGCCCTGCTTTGGGATGCAAACGTTTCTTTGCCCCTGTTCCAATATAGTGGTCTTCCTTTTGAATTCTTGCGTTTGAGTCAGGTAAGGCAGACTGGTATCGAGGAGGCCCTTTGGAGTATGGCAAAGACATTCTTGGGAAATTCCACACAGACTGTTTCCTACATGTTTTATAGACCACCTGTGACAACATATTTATTTCTTATTTCGTTATTTCTTCCAATGTATCTATGCTTACCATTCGCAACAGTTAATCCTTTACTGTTTACAGTTTTTTTCTCACGCAAATATTAGAAATAAAAATAGTTATAGTCACATTATCTATCTTTCGTTTTTATGTAACTGTTGAGACAATTAAGAAAATATATTTAAATACAAATGCATCAATACATTTCATCCACAGTACTGCTTAGAAATGGAAATTTCACAATGTATTTTAAAATTGAATTTCAAGGAAATTAATTGATCACGCAGAACCGATAGGATGAAAGTGACCTATCCTTTGAACTGGAATGCAGTAACAGAAAAAAAACCCTGCACTCCTCAGTCATAGGTATAAATAGGAACAAATAAAAATATGGTTTTATTTGTTCCTTGGTTATGAGATATGATGATTAAAGTTCTTTTCACTATGATCGATAAACAGTATTATGACACTTTACTAAAAACTGACATTGTACTCACATTTAGTTTGAAAAAGTGCCACTAATTTCAGTAGTTTTAAGATTTCTGAGTAAACCTAAAAACCGAAGAAGTCCCAAAGCTCCTATAGCCAATCAAATTTTTTGAGACCCCCAAGTAAGTTTAAACGGCCTCAAAGGGTATTCTGATGAGGCCATTTCCGAGTTCCATATAGTCATTATGAACTTTGGTGAATAGGGTTCTTTTTGCCAAGAAAACAATACAGTTTAAGAATATATAATTATGTCCAGCGTCTCACTAAATAATCACTCTTTTTTTAAGTAAAGACATATTCATTATAGCTCTTTTGATTTTATAACCAAGGCTATCAGATCCTGTGACTACCCTTTTTTGCCTACAGTTCCATCAGACAATTTCCGAGGCCGAGGTATGATCAGCGAGTGGTTTTTCCCCCCGGTCACATGATCAATCAAGACCATGGATTTTACAGCTTGCGCATGGGGTTTTCTCCTCATTGCTGCCAGGTAGAAAACTAGAGGAGTGAGTTTCTCATTGCTGCCCTTGTTGCTTCTCTCGTAGCTGTGGTCTTTCGGATGGAGCACTACAGTTGCCTTTGTAAGTATTTTAACATTTTTGTTTTCATTATAGCACTAGGCTTGTTTATAAGTACTTCATAAACTGCTGTGCTTATTTGTGATTACTTTGTGACCTACTATGTAAGTACTATAATGTTTTTTTTCATTTCTGTTTTTGTTTGTGTTTCCCTTGCAATTGCTTGCAGAAATAGTATCCAGCATCTATGGAAAGATGATTTAGTACTTGTAAAGTTCCTTTGCATTCTACTGTACTGTTTGTTTGCACGTATTGCTTGCAGAAAGTTCCTTTTTGTACTGTGCTTGTTCACTTTTGCTTTGAGGATTAGTGTGTACTACTGTGCATTGTTTTTAGAACAGCTGATGGGCCAGTGGCAGCTCTACCCAGATCCCTGAAAATTAACTCCCTACTATACCAGTGTAAGTCCAGGAACCTGCCTGGAGGTGTTGCAATTCTCGCCTTGCCAGAAAACTGATTAAGTGGTGGCAGCAAGACAGCATTATTTAAAATTTCAATGGATTATAGCTGTGTGTATGCATTGCACAGTAAAATTGCCCATCAAAATTCAACAGACCTGTGCTGCTGTGCAAAACCTAGTTACATATGCTGTAACTAGGGGTACTTCTATGAGCAGCATCTGTGCATAGGCTGAATCTGGGCCACCAGGGTATCTTCTGATCAGAAGAAGTATGAATCTACTTCAGATGTTTCCATAATGGGAGCAGTGTAGAAGGAGATTGTAGAGGCATTGTTTCTGCTTCCTGAAAATTAAAGGGGCAAAGCCTTTCAGTGAATGGGACTTATATTTACAGTCCAATACTGAAGTGGAGGGGGATCATAGCATTGGGCAGCAGAGGAAGCTTTCTGATGGGTAGGTGTTTCCAGCTGGGCAAGGTAGCTGGCAACAGTATCAATGTATTAGTTGTGAACTGGTCTCAAGGAGATTGGAGCTTTCTCTCAAACTGCTTGCTCTTCTGTATTCTTTAACCTTTAGGGATTGTTTTGCCTGATCATATTCCATTTTAAGAACTGTGGAAGGAGAACTTGACTTGAGAGACTAAATTCCACAGCCTTAATCCACGAAGGATCAGTGGAAGCCTTGAGGAAAAAAGGTGAGCTTTCGCCAAAGGTTTATAGAAGCTAGACGCACTCTGGACTCCACTTTTATCACGCCTGGTTTCCAGTCGCAGATGTGTGCTTGTGACATGGCATGGCATCTGGAGAACTGCCCTGATTAATTTAGATTGTACCCTTTGCACAAAAGTAAAACATGAAGCTGGGGGCCCAACCAATGTCCTATTGAGCTGGACTTAGAGGCTTTGCCAGAAAGAGCTTGATTAGAACATAATATCCTCCTTTGGATCAGAAGAATTTGAGGATGTCATTAGCAGATCTTTGTCAGGCAGCAGCCACACAGCATATTCATAGTGGACTTTCCTTGAGCCAGTGGCGTGCATGCATGACTACTCCTAAATACTTCTAGCTAGTCACTTGTACTATTTTATGACCATTAATGGCATAAACCATAACCTTATTTTTCTGATAATTTATTTCCAGATTGTCATTATTGCAATATTGGATCAAAGATTTTGGAGCTCTTTTAAGGCTGTTGGTGTTCTGTGGAGAAGTACAATATCATATTCGTGAAGCAGCAAGCCAGTTTAGGGGGATGGAAATTAGGTTCATTTAGACATCTCACTATGCCATTGATGAAGAAGTTGGAAAGCAGGAGGGGGACAAATACAACCATTTTACCCTGTTTGAATTGTAACTTGTTTTGAGAGGAAGCTTTGCAGCCAGCTCTTAAGTTTATTATGAAGGTGCCTAGTGTAGTGTTTGCTGATTACATTGAGCAAGGTAGTTAGCATGCAGTTTGCAGTCATCTCTTTCCCTTCTTATAGTTTGGAACTATAATTGCCAGATCCCAATCCTCAGGGATTCATCCAGTGGTGTCAATATAAGTGAAGAATAATGCCAAGGTTAGAGTTCACCATTCTATGTTCTTCAGTAATTTTGCGGGAATGAAGTAGCTCGAGGAGCCTTCCCTCTCCTGAGTTGGCTGATCAGGGACTTAATTTCAGACCAATAGTGTCTTGGCTGCATTACAGGGATTCTGTGATGTCATCCAGCCACTTTATGATGTCGGTCTGATGTGACAGAGCACTGAAGTAGTTAGTTAAACTTTCTCCTAGTTGTTCATTAAACAGCTGTGTGGTTGTAAGTTGAATAAGTTATTTAATTAGACTTCCCTTCCAGAGGCTCTATCGGTAAAATATCTTTGAAGTCTGAGTGAGGAGTTTTATTTTTATGTATTAAAATGCCAGTACCCTCATAACTGCACTGACTTAGAAGTGGACTGAATTCCTCAGAGAGAGAGAAAAAGCTTTGGAAGATAGAAAATGCTCAAAAAGTTCTCATTTTGAAGAGCACACTGTGGATTACAGGCTGTACGATGTCAACAGGACTAGAGTGTCTCTAGGTGGAAGCCATTCTACCTTTTGTAAATCCATCAGTTGTCTTTCACAGTGTAGTAGCTGGTGATGGCTTTTTTAGACCCTCATCTACTTCGGTTTACTCTGTTGTTCAGGATTTGCTACATTATCCTGCTAGCTTGTAGGAGACACTTGCTTTTTGAAAGCTTTTCATCTTTCTCTGTAGTTATTAATATTTTTCTTTTTTATCCATCACTTTCACCCCACTCGTTGGCTGTTTGCAGTTTGAACAGAGACTGTTTGCCTTGGCAAAGTAAGCGATTTTATTTGATTGAATTTCAGTAATTCTTTTGAAGGAGTGTTTTAAGAGAATCTACTTTGGTCAGCAGTTCAAAAATTGATAGAAGAGTGTATGCTGTTAATAGACTCCTTAGTTATAAAGTCAACTGTATTTTATTTATTTTTTTGAGGATTTGAAAGTAGAGCCCTCCTCTCTCTCTTGTAGAGCTTTTGGTGGCTGAACAAGCAGCAGCATTTTGTGAAAGAGAGCATTTTCCATCAAAGAGGTGGAAAGTTCTAGATGTTGCTGACTCTCTCTCTCTCTCTGCTTTGTAGGTCCCACTCTAAGAGGTCAAATCTGTTAAAAAGATGAAACAGGATGATGTTACTCACTGTGGAGGCTTGCTTGCTTCTGATAAATCCATCAGCTTTTTGCTGTTTTAGAGGCTTAGCAAAGTGATGTATTGCAAAAGGTGTCCTCTGTTGCTTCTTCCTTCCATGACTGCAGTGCAAATATGCTTTAGATAAATAGGGTTAGCCAGATAGCAGCAATAAAAAAGTTTTAAAAAAATGATAAAATTGTAAAAAGTAATTGTTAAAAGAAGTCAGTTGTTCAAAATAGATGTTGAATGAAAATTCAAGTTGGATAAAAAAGGTTTTTGTAGGAAGGGCTCATTATGGGGATTGTAGTTACTGTAAGACACACTTTCCCCCCCCCAAAAAGTGGGTGGAAATGTTCATGTGTCTTATGGAGCGAATATTGTGTCACAAACCAGGCCGTGGGGGTTGGTGCGGCAGCGGTGATAAATGGGTTGCCGGCGCCGCCTGGAACATCTGATCAGTGGTATTCCAGGAGGCCGATCCAACCGCCAATAGGTGGCGGCGACAGGCCGTGAGAGTAACACAATAGACCCGGGTCCCAGGAGAAAAAAATCCATTGTGGGGACAGCCTGACCTATGGGAAATTTCTTCTGTAGGGCTTTTTGTTGAAACGATATAGGGTTTCCTGCCTAAGAATGAGGTTGGACTAGAAGATCTCCAAGGTCCCTTCCAGCTCTGTTATGCTGTATAACAGCATGTTACAAGAGGCAACCGAAGATAAGTCTTAAAAGGTTTAGACAAAGCAGTACAAAATTTTCGTGGCCGAAACAAATTTTTTGTTTCCTCAAAAGCTAGGTGCGTCCTATGGTCTGGAGCGTCTTATAGTGAAAAAAAAATCGGTATATTGCCATCTTGGAATCCTCCCTCAAATTTCAGCGCATTTTTTTCTAAAATCCCCATCTTCCAAGTATCTTACAGGTTTAGGTTTATTTCAAATGCTCACATTATATAGGAATCATTTATCAATATATTGATCAATTTCTTTTACACAGTTAATGCAGTTAGTTGAATATGTTATGATGATGCTTAAATCATTTGGAGTCTGCCAAGAGAATGGATTAAATTATAATAAGCAAACAGATATTACATGCCCACAAAGATTCAAACTTTTGGAATGTTGCGGCAAAACCATTCCATTCACTCTACCTTCGGTTGAAGATTTTTTCTAAGATTCCTCTCTCTCAGGAAGAGAGGAGGGACAAAGGAACGATTACCATTAAATTAATTATAGTTGTAATAATTATGCTATATCATGGGCATATGTTCTGTTTCAATCTTAGATAATTAGACTGAAAAAAACAGCCTCTTGTCCTCTTAGGCAGAACCCCAGAATCAAATCCCAGGAGTGCCTGGTTCTTATATCTACCTTGACATGAAATAGATCATACCACTGCTCTTCTCTTCATTGATACTACATAGGTGACCATTATTAACTAGGCGACCAATGCTGCTGTCAAGATTAACAGCAAAACGTAATTCAGGTTTCTCATAGTAACAAGGATTACAGCAACATCAACAATGTCAGCATAATATAAGTTTGATTACAATGAGGGAATGAAAAAGTAGCCCAGAACAATGCCTTTTATTGTTGATTCTTATATAGAATTTAGAGTTAATGCTTTACTATAACTAGGCTTAATATATTCCTGAGGTTTAACAGGACTATACTCTTAAATGGTTTAAGAATGCCAATTATCCACTGTGGGTGTTAATTTGGCTGAACTATTTCAGTTCAGAAATCTGTGTCAAAAGTGTATTTCCTTTTGAGATGCATGAGACAGGTACCTGTTAATGAAGGCATTATGTCACTCCATCTCAAACAAACTATGACGTAAGTAGAGAAAAAGAACCTGCCTAAAATTTTATAGGTCAAATATGATTTAGTAGATATTAAATGTGGAACATATTTACTCACTGAAGTAAGACAAGCATTTTATTACCTTTTATTCACCATTATATTGTGGAAACATGAAACCCTTTGGAAAGTTGTTCAAATATCTCAAACGCAGTTTGTAGATATTGAGATATCATGAAATCTTAATGTTGATTATGGGATTTAACTTCCAAGTATTAATGAATATATTAAAGACTGTTCCTTTATTATTAGTTTATAAAAGAGAATGAAATAATGGAAATGAAATTATATTAAGAACTGTTTGGTATTAAGAAATAAATTTGTTATTTCCGCATGTTCTAAGTAGCATTTCATAAATTTTGGTTATCTTGTGGAAATCTCCACAACTATATTAACAAGAAAACAATGTTTTATCTTTTTTTTCAGCCGTTCTTTCATTTCAGTTATCATCATGGGTGACTTACTGGATTCAGAAATATCACAGCCATGTACAGAAAGTAGGTGTGAAGAAATTAGTTGTTGAATTACTTAATTATTCATACTGCATGTATTTTATTTATGTATTTTATATCACACAACTGTTTTCACATTTTTTATTCAATCCCTTTTATCTCCTAACCCTTCTGATATTTTTCATTCACACATACATTATACTGTGTATAAATACACATTTGTGAGTGTAGATGTATGTCAGACATTGTCATTATATTTTTCTCATTGATCAAACACATGTATGCATTGACATCATTATAGATGTTAATACATGCATGTACATAATTAACACCATATATCGTAAATGAAATGGCATTATTATTATTGTAAGCCCTAATAGAAACCATACACACACACACACACACACACACCCCTCTCAGAACCATTTATCTCTTATGAAAGTCAAGGTATATTGAGGTACAGACTCGATGGAGGGATTTTTCAGAAATTTTAATCAGCTTAATGTAAAAATAGAGAGGTTAATATTTTCCCATCTTTTATAACATTTAATAAAAAAAGGGCTTCTTCCATGGCAACTCTATCAATTTTTAGTATTTGGTTTAACTGGAGCTGAAATCTCCATTACTTCTCTTGGATTTGAAACTGTTGGTAAATTTGCATAAAAGAGCCATCGCATTCTGAAATATACTGCCTGGCTTCCTTATGAGAAGAACCAGAATCTTAGCCAGAATAGGTGGCATTTATAGAACACAGTGGGCCATGAACCATGATTTAAAATCACATTATGGTTTATAATAATATATAGCTTGGCAGTTGAGTGCCTTTTTCAAATCAGAACATTCATATATTTCTCCATGCAGCAAACTTGGAATTTTTTTTAAAAAAGTTGTCAGTCATATAACTAAAAACTGTTTATTCACAATCTTGCATTCAGATTAATAATCAGTTTTGATTATATGTAATCATTATATTATAAATATTTTAATTAAGACATAAGGAATCCAAGATGTATAAATATATAAATATTATTGTTCAAGTAGTTGTTTTTAATATATGAAATAGTTTTTCCAAGACAGGTATGACAAAATGCCTGGAAAGCCACAAATAATATTATTATGCCAGAGTCTTACTTTTGCAGTATTGGGAAAGACCCTGTTTGCAGACGAGAGCTGTACATCTCAACAAGATTCTTCTCCCATTTCCCCTATAAGGATGATGTTTAGTAATCATTGCCTTCGGGGGAGATCCATACATTTGCTCTGTTCAATTGGAGATCATTGCTACAAATAAAGTATTTTTAAAAACAAGAATTTTTGATAGTTAGTTAATACACAAATTGTATTATTAGCATGGCTAATTGGCCTCAGAAAATGCACTGCCTCTATCTGAAAAATGTTGTTTTATTTAGCTATGTTTTATTGATGAAGATTGTCATTGAAAGTATGCAGATAATATAACAAAAGTGGGCCTTATTCAGGAAGATAATAAGGATGCTTACAGAGAGGAAGTAGAGGGTCTGGTGAACTAGTATAAGAACAGACTGGTTCTCAATGTAGGAAAAGCAAGAGATCCAGCATCGATTTCAGAAAAGATAGGCATATTAATGATTCAACTGTGAAGCTGCTTAGTAAGTTAACTGGGTGTGCAGCTAACAAGTAGGTTAGCTTGGTCACTCAACAGTGAGAAACTGGTAAAGCGGGCACAGCAGGATCGGCATTTTCAGTGTCATATGAGAAGAGCACTTCTTCTATCCTTAACTACTTTTTGTAAAGGGATGATTGAAAGCATCCTGTCATATTGTATTACTGTTTGGTTTGGAAGTACAGGTAGTCCTCGACTTAAGAACAGTTTATTTAGTGACTGTTCAAAATTACAACAGCATTGAAAGGTGACTTATGATTCCCATGTTCATGTGATTAAAATTCAGACACTTGGCAACTGGATCATATTTATAATGGTTGCAACATCCCATATGATCAACTTTTGTGACCTCCTGACTAGAAAATTCAATGGGGAAGCCAGATTCCCTTAACAACCTGGTTACTAATTTAATGACAATGATTCATTTAACTATAGCAAGAAAAGTTGTAAAATGGGGCAAAACTCTCTTAACAAATGTTTTACTTAATAACAGAAATGTTGGGCCCAATTGTGTTATAAGTTGAAGACTATCTGTATTACTGTTTTGATAGGAAGGCTATGCAGAGCATAGTGAAGACAGCAGAAAAGATTATTGAAAGGATTTACTTCCTTCTATCCATGATATGGCATAAAAACAGTATTGTCAGAGATGTTAAACATCCTCTCCAGTTTTCTTTGTTATCTTCTTGGAGGAGACCTCATGGTATCCGAAGCAGAACAACTAGATTCTTAAACTTTTACTGTGAGTGTATGGGTCTGTATGTATGTGTAGATACACAAACACACATTTTCTTTTGAGACCAGGCATCAATTTCATTTTTAATGTGTGCCAGTATGTACATAGAAAAAGTGATAATAAAAGTTACCTTAAATACAATCGGTATAACTTCTGAAAAGCAGAAAACATTCTGCTACTAGTTTGTAGAACCCTTTAATCATTCTCAAGGAAGGCTGTCTGAAGATCTGTATAAAAATGATTGTTATTCACACTCAATTTTCAAACTGACGTACTGGCTTGTATGCAAATTCCTAAACCCATTTAAGACCAAAATTTTTGACAACCTACAAAAATCAGTTCCCAATTTTGTGGCAATCTGGCAGTACAGCTGGCTTTATATCTGTAGTTTAGATATATCTGTAGTTAGAATAGAGATATCTCTCTTACTAATTTTTGTTACAAACACTGCAGTTCTGGGAAAAATAATTCTGCTATGATTACAAAGCATACCTGTAGTATATTTTTGTTATATAAAATATACAACACGTTACCTAACAACATATTCTAAAAATATACCAAAATTTGTGTAATTATTACAAGACTGAAAACCCGACATATACATATACAAGTGGACTTCCCTTCAGTCACAGCATATTTAGGAGTTTGCTAGACTTCTTTTTTCCTGAGTATTAAAGGGCCCACATTATCTCCCGTTGACTCGTTGTGTTTGTTGTGAGAGCCATCACAGACAGGGAACTGAAACAAAAACAAACAGAGAAAAAGTAGGTGACCTGGAATGTTAGTGGTTTTAGGACTATAATTGAGATTAAGGAACAGGTTACCCTCAAATACATTAATAAACACAATACATACTCAGATGAGATTGGTAGGCTAGTGTGGGTAATAGATCACCAAGGATGAGAAGTATCCAAAATGTAAACCGAAATCTAAATGACACTCTTGGTGCTTTAAATTATGTACTGTTTATTCATCACCAATAGTAAGAGCTATTGAACAAGTTTAGCATCTGATATGTATGCTTTAAAATAACGGCTTAAACAGGAATGAGAAGTAAGTCAGAAATGAACAGCTACAAAAATATTCTGTCCAAAATCTATTCCTATTCAGTTTAACCTTGACAATTGGCTGGCTTGGCATATGTTAAGGTATAAAGTGTGTTTTAGAAATAATTATAGGCTTGGTTTAAATTATCTACATTAATAAACCCCATTACTTTACTTTGATAATTCAATTGGTACTAGCTGTACTTTGCTTAGATCTTCACTTTCCTCTTAATTTCAACTGTCTGGTGGTAATAAAATATTAAATGTTATATGTAATATGTAGAGAATTTGCTTAGTGTAACCCACGTTAAAAGAATTGAGTCATAGTTGCCAATTTGGACACATCAAATCATAAGTAAGACAACAATATTTGGCTTTTTATCCAAATTCAACTATGGTTTATGATCAGATGGCATAATATGTTTTATAACACTTGTCCTAACCATGGAATTACGTGCTATCCTTAGCTAGTTAAATAAAATGGACAAATCACATCTTCTCCAGCAAATTCACCCATGGTGAATATATATGGCCTGGTAGCTTGGCAAAGCCATATATGGGTTTGCCAAGCTACCAGGACCATGCTGATTCACAAAAGCACATATCACACATCACTTTCCCAATGATTCTGGGGGACTTTGGACAAAAATGTTTTTCCAGCCACAGAATAGATTTTAAAATGCAGGTCTTTAGTAGTATATAATCAATACTAGTTGATGGCAAAAGTAAAAAAAAAAGTATTAATTCTTCACTAGTGATAAACTGTCTGCAAGAGCATTCTACCCTGAAGCGCACAATCGTGACTTTTAAAAGAAGCAAAGCACTCTATATCATAAGAGACAAGAATGACCTTAAGTAAAAAGGGTATAGCAAATTCAATAAAACAACTCACTGTTTTAGAGCGCCAGCATCTGCAATACACTGCCTTGGTGTGACATAGATCCTCAATGTTGATTTCATTTACTACTTTGGGATTCTCCTTCTGGATCTTGAGATTAATCAAGCTGTCCTTCTGCCGTTTCTTCTTGGGAAAGAATGGACGAATAGCAAGATATCCGAGCAGAGCAAGGACACCCAGGAAAGGCAATAACCGCAGCCATTCTGAAACTGAGCACATGTGACAAGCATGTTATAGAACAGCATTCTGCAGTAACCATTATACAAACATACACAAACATTTGCTCCCTTGTTAATTATCCCAGGGCCAGGACTAGCATTCCAAAGGATTGGGAATGGTTAGGAGGAGAAAAAAGAACAATGTGTGAAACACATTAATCTTGTCAGTTTTGAGCCAGAAAGCACTCTTTCAGTCCCATAATTTTATACTGTGCAAACTGCTTTGCTTAATGACAAAGGTGTGCTGCTCTCAGTTGTGGTCACTAAACAAGGACTACCTATATATCTAATACAGTGTCTTGAATGGGGACAGATATTTCCCTCTGCCAGGCAGTCACATATCCTCTGCAGAGAACAAATACAAATTGCAGAATGATACCAATTTAAGTATAAAAAGCAGAGTCATTTTGGGATGATATGGTATATTTCAGTAGAATTCTTTGGAACAACCAGGAAATGAGAGCAGGCAGGTATAACAAAGAGCACAATGCAATGCCAAAGAAGTCTTTCTTGCTTCTTCATCTTGCATCCAAATGAAGTGGAAATCAATTTTTACACTTTCTGCTGAAGCCCAACATTAATTAACAAGGAAGAAGTAGGAAAGGAAAATATAAAAACAGATAATTCAAGTTGGTTTGTCATACAAAGACACTCTATATATGCCGAAAGAAGATCCAGCATATCCTTTCAAGTTGTATTCTGCTGCTGCTTTCCTTTGGTCCTCAGAACACATTGGATTGGGCTAAAAAGGAACCAAATAGTTTGTGATTCAGGATACTTTTTGTCTCATTGCTTTAATATGTAAACTGGAAAGAAAGCAAAGAAGGGACTCACAAAGACAGAACAAAGGGAAAAAAGCATGTCATGTTTCACATGAATCATTCCACTTAAATTTTAAACGTATCATACCTAATTTCACAGAATAAAGGTAAGTTTTTCCAATGCATCTATATAAAGTGAATTTATAAATAGAATGGGTCATAGAGATCCACAATTATAAATTTGGGATTGCAGTATCTTTCTAATTCTTTCCCCAAAGATAAAGACCCTGTCTTATATTTTTTTGAACCCCGAAATAAGGGCTTGACCTTATTTTCAGGGAGGTCTTATTATTTTGCAGCGTGTGGAGGAAGATGGGGCTCCTCTTGTCGTCTAACCTGATTTCCAGGTCTACGTTTAAATACTTTCAGGGAGGGCTTATTTTAGCACATGTGCTCAAAAGCCCCAATTGGGCTAAATCAGGGGATGTCTTATTTTCGGGGAAACGGTAGGTCTTTTTCATTCTTTCTCCATGTTCAATAAATCTAATTCTTTATATAAAATATATATTCCAAGTATTTGGTATGATTTAAATGTACATGCTGCTAATGCGGAATTGTGAAATGTTTTCATAAAACATTCTGCCTCTCTTTAAGGTTAGATAATCCAAATTCATCTTGCAGTAACTGAAAGTTTAAAAACCTGATTATTAATAAAATAATCTGAAATATTAATACCTTTTCTCATAACTCCGCCTTGCCTTCCCAAAGTGATTTGCCTGCAATTTTTAGATTGGGTTTATCATATATTGTACGTGGATCATGTGAGTAAAGGCTGAAATTATACTTTTCCTTGTATAGTCTAATGTTTTCTAAAATGTATCTTAACTGCAGCCTTTACTATAGAAAACACAATAGAACTATGGCAAAAAAAGGAAGCCAAGGTATTGAGATGGTGTGAGAAAGTCAATAAATAACTTTCTAATGTGCTCATTGTGGTAGTCTGATTTTGATTTTTTTCCAAATAATATTTTTATTTAAAAAATTAATCCTACTTTTATTATTTTTATAAACAACTCAAGGTTGTAATCATATCTAACTCTCCTTCTTCATCCTGTTTTTCTCACAATCACCACCCTGTTAGTAGTTTGGGCTGAAAGGCAGTGACAGGTTCAAAGTTACCCAGTCAGTTTTCATGCCTAAAGTGGATTACAACTCTCAACTCTCCTGGTTTCTAACCTAGTAACTTAATAGACCAAACTGGTTCTCAACAGAAATCAATCAATATTATCAAGTATTTGGGAAACTGTCATAAAAGCCAGATTGGGTAGGACAGATTACTAATTATGTCTACAATATATGTGCCGAGGTCACTAAATAGTTTTTTGTAAATGTTCAACAAGAATATAAAATCATTAGTGTTATGTTTTACTCATTTTACTTCATACACCTCCTCAGAGTAGGTTTTTGACTAGTTGCAGGTACAGAATATTGTGGGAAGTCAAACACTGTCTTATAGTCAGCATATTGTGTTAGCCAGGCCACACTGTTAATTCGTCGAATTTTCATTGGTTTTATACAGGATGTTGCATGAATCCAATTTTCATAATCTTAAGCATAGTTAAAAATAACTTGAGTTCACACATTAATAGTTGAATATGCCACATATGTAACAGAGCCTGTAGTACAGTGGTTTAAAGCACCCTGTTATTAACATCTATTAACATCTGCTGCTTGCAATTACTGCAAGTTCGAATCCCACCAGGCTCAAGGTTGACTCAGCCTTCCATCCTTTCTAAGGTGGGTAAAATGAGGACCCAGATTGTGGGGGCAATAAGCTGACTTTGTATAAATATACAAAAGTATGAAGGCTATTGCTTAACGCACTGTAAGCTGCCCTGAGTCTCCGGAGAAGGGCGGCATATAAATCAAATAAAAATAAAAATAAAAAAAATAATAAATTTAGTTTGCATACATAATGCCATAAAACATGGCTTACAAATCTTAGGGACTAAGTTCACACAACAAACTATATCATAATTTGATTTAATTCTTATTTAGCAGTGGTTATGAACCCAACAACTGTTTATTTGTAAAAAATAATAAACACAGGGTAACTAAATATTCCGCAAACCAATAACTAAGCAAACCACGATTTTTGATTCCGTATGTTTATTTACTGTATTTTTATTCATTAATAATTATGTTTTCATCAGAACAATAAAACCAAACTCAGGGTTAGAATACACAGTTTGAAGGAAAATGTGGATCAAAGTCCTTGAAAGCAGAAGCAGTTAAGACAATTTCATGAAACCATATCTAATATGAATGTACAAAGTGGAGTGAGAGCCAAAGCACTGATACATCTGCCTCTAGAATGCATAGATCTTCCTCCAGCATTGCTGGAGCTGAGTATATTAGAGTTTTACAGGAAAATCTATTATTTGTGGTACCGCCTTTTTTGTATCTTGAAATTTCTATTGTTACCCAAAAATTTGTTAACGCAAAATAACTGCACAATGATTTTTGAGATGCCTCCATGGAAGCATCATTTTACCTCAGGACCAATTTGCTTGACTAACATAAGAAAACACTATATTCTAGACACAGCATCTCAGCCAGGAATGGGCTTCTCTATCTAATATAACTGTGCATGTAAATGTAACAAGATATCTAGCCTGATACAAGAGCACACATGAATGGAACAGGAAGAGGCAAATAAGGCAATAAAATTGTGGACCCGAAGGTGACCTTCCATGTGAAATTGTACAAGAAAATATTCTGTACCTCACAAATTGATAGATAAAATTTCCAAAGCTGCTCTGCATTCAGTTAAGAAAGGCAGGTTGAACAAGATACCTTTTCTCTCAAAAGCATTTTATCCTCTACCCCATTTTGGCATTTCAACTGTGCTTATTACTTTTAACTGTTTTTTAACCTTGTAGAGGCTACAGAGCCAATGCGCTCATTTGAGCTGAAGTTTACTTATCTCTCCAAACCTCTGAATTTATTAGGCAGCTCAGCCTAGGAACAGTCCATAGCTGGAAGCAATATTTTTTTTAAAAAAATGAAATATAAACAGTTGATAGATATGCCATGTTTATTGAGAAAAATAGCTCTTTCAAAATAAACTTAATCTCCTGACAGAATTAACTCATTTTTGAGTTTGCACAATCAAGTCAACTGAATTCACACGATAAACAAAATGACCTTTTCACAAATTAACCAAGGTTAAAAATAGCCAACTTTATTATGCTTTGTATATACAGCTGTTAGATCTTTGATAGACCTACTTTGTCATGCTGTGTACATCTAACCAGTAGTTTTAAGAGAAAAGGAAAACAAGATTAACATGCTATTTGATATTTATACAGAAGTATCCGTCTCATGCAGAATCAGGAAAATTTATCATGCTCAGGATGAAAAAGAAGTGATCCTTCCTCTTAATTCAAGAAAGGGAACAAGTGTTTGTCTTACTTTCCCAAGAATAAGTTCACATACCTTTCCTCTCCAGTTACTGTCACAAGGTTTATATTGATTTCTTGTCTCCAATATGCATATTCCATTACATGCTATGATTGAGGAGGTTGAAGTGCACTGATGACGTTACCTAGTTTGGTAGAGAAACGTCTGCAAGAAAACCACCAAGCTCAGAGAGCACCAAGGACTCCACAGTTCATGCATAATTATTCTCTTTTATTGGTATAACAACTCTTTTTCAGTGATGAATGATTTGGAAATATGAGAAATAAAAATATAACTCAGGACAGAAACATGCATAGAAACAGATCATCAGGATATAATTAGCCATTCATATAATCCACCATTGTAGGAATAAAAGATGAGTTAATATAGAAAAATAACTTATCCCCACTGAAGAATGTTGACTATACTTCATGGCATGGGACTGTGTTGCTTGAAGGACTGCCCATCTGCAGTTGCATCTGCCTGTCCCCATTAGAGCTGGCAGAAATGGCAGGCATTGTCTGCTTGCCTTGTCTGGTCCAAGAAGGTGGGCCTTTTCTGCCGGGATGGCCTGCTTGTGGAACATTCTCTTCCTTCCAGAGGTTAGTTCCATCACTGCTAGTTTCGTTGGTCTGTCAAGACCTGACTTGCAGCTCTCTTAAGATGGTTCTGGCATTGTGTTTAATCTACTCTCTTCTCTACTTGTATGCTTGTCTTAATTTTTATACATTTATTTTTATTTAATGGTTGTATGCCACCCAAAGCCACTTCATGGAAAGTGGGTGGCCATATAAATGTACTAAACAAACAGTTCCGTGCAAAAACGTTTGTATAATGTTATCAATCATCATTGCTTATGTACCTTTTTTACTGACTACATAGTTTCCCGAGTGACTTGAATGAATCATCAAAACAATTTAGATACACTCATAAAACTGTCAAATCAAAATCAATATAGACATAAGATGCATGATTCAATAATCTTGGTTTCTAGAAATACGATTTCACTATTTACCTTATAATGTTTATAAATACACACTGGAATGATAAGAGGACAAAATCTAAAGAAATTTATTTTAAAATTCGATTACCATTGAAGAAAAACATGAACGGGTAAAATTTCTATACATTTCTTTTACATATTATATAAAGGTTTTCTCAAGAGGAAATTCCTGGTGATTTTATAAAGGGTTCTGGTAACATCATGGAACTGGTTTGCATTTGCCTTTCAGGATACTTTCCCATTTTCTACAGCCATAGAATTAGCTAGCATTTTAATTAGCTTACATTTTAAATCAATAATTTATTGGGTTTTGAGGTTACCCGACTCCCAAAAGACACTGAGTGCTTACAATATTTAAAAGACATCAATTAGGAGACATTCGGTCCAGATCAAACTGCATCAATAACTAAAAAAAAAATTGATCCAGATGCTGTCATCTTCTGGGAAACTAAATTATCTACAGCAGCATTTAAATGTGCCTAAAATTGCAGTGTAAAACAGACCGGTTGGAATATGAAAGTAAAGAAAATAACTTTAGAAACAAAACTGTTAGGATCTGATTTTTACAAGTTATTGTTACAAACCACGATGATGAAACAAGCACCACAACACTACCATTCAAACAATCTTTTGCATTTGCATTGAGATAGTGGATGCAAGTAAATTAATGTCACGTGTTTCTATTAAAACAAAGCTCGTTTTGAGATTCTCTCCCCCACCCCCACCCCAGCATGAAAGACTAAAAGCCAACCTGGCATCTCTCAGGTATTGAGTTATCCACCATGGTAAACCAGTGTATAACACCGGCTTCATGGATTGTTCCAAGCCAGTCATTGAGGAACCAGCCACAAACGAACCACGTGTGAACCCGAGTGACCTTCTTTCTTTCTGCTTCCACGCCAATTCGTTTTGCGTCCTTCCCAGCCCTGGAAGCCGAGCCAGCCAAGCGAGTAGCCGCAGAAAAGCGGGGAACCAAGAGGCTGCGTGCCCGTCTCGGAGGCAGCCTGACGTGTGGGGAAAAGGGGGGGGGGGGACTGTAAGCCCAAGGCAGCTACAGGGCGCAGGCGGAGGAGGCTGCCCGACTCGGTCCCCATTGAATCCGACGGAGTTGATTTCCCAACTGACTTTCTGCAAGTCTCCAGCGAAGGCGGGGTTGGCCAGAAACTGGGACCTTCCCTTAGACGTCGGGCTTGTCCCAAAGAGGGGGGGGGGTCTCGTCGCACGCACACACACACACACACACAGAGTGCCCTCCTTTCCCAAAGAAAACCTGCGCTGCCCGCTAACCTGTGAGTCTTAGGAAGCCGCCGACGCTCTCCGGCAGCGGCAGGCGCTTGAGGTAAGCAGGCAGCTGCACTTTGACGATGCGGGCCAAGCTATCCAGTACCATGGCGCCGGGCGAGGATTCGGCGGGGCGGGGCCAGGCTGGATGCTGCTGGGCTACCTCCGGCTCGCGCGGCGAACTTTCATGCCAGCCTCGGACTTTGCCCTTCTTTCCCCGCGCAGAAGCAGTAGCTCTCCCGGCAACGGAGCATGCGCGTCACCGGGGGGGGGGGGTGGTGAAGCAGGAGGGCGGTGCCGAACGAGGAAGACTGAGGCTGGATGGGTGGCTGCCTGCCTGCCTGCCCGACCTCCCTCACGCCGCGGCTTTTCCCAGAGGCTTTTGTGGCGTTTGACGCGCCGGTAGCCAGAGAGGAAGGAAAGGAAACCCGGGAGCTGCCGCGGAAGGCGCCAGGAGTTCAGCAGCGTCGCCCTAGTTAGAAATTGCGAAGGAAAGTAGGCCAGATGAGGAAGCAGAAACAGCCCTTGGGAAAAAGCTTCTGATGCGTTGCTGGATTGAGAGAGTTGAGCTGTTACTGTTTGGTTGGAATAAACATTTTTGCAAATACAGAGATGCTAGTCTAGGCTTGTCGTTATCCGGAGACCGCTGGAAGTAGGAGGGTTACAATTTTGTGTAGCGAATTTTTTCCCGTGTGGCGGTTGTCCAGAGTTTTATTTATGTGGATATCGTATGATGACCCGAGAAGCTGAGCAAGACTCCGGGACATTTTTGTTTATATAGAAATTTTACTATCAAAAAAGTATAACCAAGTCAGGCTGCAGTCTTAAACTGCTTCCACTAATCTTCGTCACAATGGCAAAAACAATTTCTTAGAAAAAACTATTTAGGTTGGAATCTTGGAACTGTAATTGTGGAGGAGTAGCACTTTTGATCCAGTTAAGTAGGGCTCTCCCTGCCCCTCACCCAGCCCCGTGGATAAAATGTGGCAGTCGAGGTTGACCTTGGAATAGCAATACCACTTACTTATATACCGCTTCATAGTGCTTTTGCAGCCCTCTCTAAGCGGTTTACAAAGTTAGCAAATTTCCCCCAACAATCTGAGTCCTCATTTTACCCACCTCAGAAGGCTGGAAGGCTGAGTCAATCTTGAGCCTGGAGAGATTTGACTTGCAAAATTGCAGCTAGCAGTCAGCTGAAGTAGCCTGCAGTACTGCACTCTAACCACTGCACCGCCTCAGCTTGTTCCTTCTAATTTGTGTATGTATGTAATGCACAGTCTAAGATCTGGGTGCTTATATATGGCAGCTATTTAGTTTTTTAATATCTTGTTTTCAACCAAAAAAGTGGGAGGAGGGGAGCATTCAAGATCATTTGTTTCTTCTTTCTGGAGAGTCTCTTAATATAAATACCGTCTCTACCTGACAAGACTTAGTACACATGCCTGGAGGCCCTTCCTCACCCAGGCTAAGAAGCTAGTGCTAACTTGGGGTTAAAGATCAGCCTCTTCCCCTTTGGAAAGAGGATTCTTTAACTATTTTGTCTAATAAGGAATTTAACTCAAATCTGAATTCTCAAAAGCGATACTAATTCTAAGAATCCTAAGAATGTAAAATACTATTAGTGACATCAAGTAAATGACACTAGTGTAATTACAAACACTAATTGCAATTGCAATCATGTCATATGAACACCCATGATAACAATGTTTAATCTTCACTCAGTATCTCAAAATGAACGTTGTATATAACTTTATGGATTCACAAAATTTGGGAAGACAAATGGATTATGTTTTTACATATGAACATTACTTTTGTATAACATGAAGTATTAATGAATCACGTGAAGTATTAGTACCACTTTATAAAGCCTTAGTAAAGCCACACCTGGAATACTGCATCCAGTTTTGGTCACCACGTTACAAAAAAACAACTAATATGATTAAAGGCCTGGAGACTAAAACACATATGAAGAACGGTTGCAGGATTTGGATTTGGCTAGTCTAAAGAAAAGGACTGACATGATAAAGAGTATTCCAGTATTTGAGAGGCTGCAGCAAAGAGGAAGATAGGCAATTTATTTTCCAAACCAGAGGATAGGACAACAAACAATGGATGGAAACTAATCTAGGAGAGAAGCAACCTGGAATTAAGGACAAACTTCCTAATGGTGAAGACAATTAACCAGTGGAACCACTTGTCTTCAGAAATCATGGGCACTTCCTCACTAGAGGTTTTAAGAAGAGACTGGACAGCTGCTTGTCTGAAATAGTATAGAATGTCTTGCTTGGGCAGGGAGCTGGAATAGAAGACCTCCAAGGTCTCTTCCTGCTCTATTCTGATGGGTTGGTTGGTTGTAGTAAATATGGTTTATGGTTTAGTATGATGTGGAAACTCAGTAAACTCTGATTTATTCAATTTACCATAAGTAAAGGACGAGGCAAATCAAATTGCACCCAGTAGGAAATTCCTCCTTAATAAAGTCTTTGGCTGAATTCACACATTTTTTAAACCTTAGAGCACAGTAAGCTACAATGAAATAATTACATTATGATGTATTATGCATAATGCATGTTAAAGATATTCTAGGCTAATAACCGGTGTTGTGGGTTATTGAGCAGAGTACCCTTTGAGTTTACGCACGAAAACGACTGAGAATTATTGAGGATAACAGTTCACATACAAACAAACTGGGTTTTGATAATATTTTACTTTTAGGGGAAAAGCATAATAATAGTCCAAAAACCATTCCAAGTCATACACATATAAAGTGAGATAAAGATCAGTCCAGGGATATTTTCCAATATAAAGTCTTCTTACCAGTTGTAGAAAAATACAATAAAAACAGATAATCTTTAGTTTCATTCAGGAACACAGTTCAATGTAAAAACAGTCAATAAATACTAGAGAAGCAATAAATAACCATGATCAAGCAATGATCATGCAGAGAGATCAAATATAGTTACAGCATATCAGCAGGTAAAATGGTGTAGTGTCCACACAAACCATAATTCAGCTCTCCTTAAGTACATTGGCTACAGAGCTCAGCCAATCAGGATGCAGGATGATGCAACATAGTTTTTAAAGCTACACAATACATTTAGTTACAAACACACAACGTTGGTTTATATATTTCCTGACCAACCTATTGGGTAATAACAATTTCCTAACAATACCTGCCTATGCAGTTCTGTTTTATTAATAATTCTGATAGCTGTCTTTGAATTCTGAAATATTGTTTGCTTTTCCTCAAAAAAAAATCTTGCCATTAAATTAAAACACTCTGAGGGATAATTGTTAAAACCAGCCGTGTATATCTTATTTCAGCCCACTTTATTGTTCTAAAGTTTGTTGTAAAAGACTAATAGTCTAGACATTGTAATTTAGAACCTAGCAAAGTCTTCATCCCAGTCAATGGTCCTCCATATTTTTATTTTCTCTTTCTCTTACTCCTTCTCTGTTCTTGATTCTACACCCCAATGAAAATGCTTGAAATAAATTCCTGGAACTACCCTTGGCAAGTTCCCCTTGATCTCATCTTCTCTCTTAGCACAGGGACACACGGAACATCCTGAGCAGAAAGTTTCCCCCACCACACCACTTTTCCATTCACTAAGTTTGGGCTTATATAAAATGAAAGGATTTGTTGAAGAGACAGTCGTTCTAAAATCAGGAAATACGATAAGACTTAGCTAAGGAGCATTATTACATTCCTAATTAATTTTCCTAGAGGGTTAGGTTTTCAAAGCATACGAAATCAATGCAGGAAAAAACCCCAATTATATTGTAGAATGCAGTGTAGCCTGTGCAACATCCAGAATTCCTATTCTATTCAATATGGCCACAGAATGTACCATCTTATTCAAACAGCTCTTAATCAAAGGTTATGTGAGGTCATGTTTATACTCTGAACTTGAACCAGTTGCCATTGATGGTTTATACTAGGTTTGAAAGCTAAATGTACAAAAACAGCCAGGCAGACAAGTGTCCATTTCTTTCTACAGTAAAGCAAACACAGTATTGTATTACTACCAGCAGGTGGTGTGATTATAAATATCTTAATAACTCTCATAGGCAGTGAAATAATATGTAATTTATGTGTGTGTGTGTGTGTAAAATTATATAGTATTTTAAATGTGTTTTTAAATTTAATTATGTACTGCGACAATATAGCCCATTGAATTAGGAATGTATTTTGAAAATAAGTGGAGAAAATGAATGCATAAAGTTGCTACCTCCATTATTTTCCCTAAAATCTGCACCCAATTTTTACACTTGTGCCCTGAACTTATTTATCTGATTTTATTTCACTTACATGGCCATAATATTGCTACCTGGCATATGAATATCTCAGTCAATTGCAATATCTTCCTGTATGGTTTCAGAAATTGAATTCCAGTTATTTAAATCACCAAAAAATGTAATTTAACAATTAAATATATCAGTAGAAATACGGGCCACACTGAATACTGAATTTCAGTGATACAATTTGGCAAAAAATGTTTTAAACTGTATTCTTGAAGTGATAGCATCTATGAAGTTGTCCCTCTGATACTTAGTCTATTGGTGAAAACCTATTAAAGGGCTGTAGCCTTTTATGATTTTATGTAATAGTGGAGGAGAATTAGCAAGGAGACTTTTTTCCTTTTAGTGATATATGAGACAGATCCCATAATTGCAGACCACTTCTGTGATCCAAATACCATATGACAACTGCTGTTCTGTCAGGTGAAATAAAATTAAGTAGAAATATGTAGGAATGATAGACAGACATAGACATAGACAGATAGGTATAGACAGATAGATACAATGACAGACACCAACATTTATTTGCTTTAGTGTGATAATCTAATATATTAGGCTAAATAGAACTAGAACACCCAGTTTCACAGGAAACTCACAGTGGGCCTTTCAATCCACATCCTGATCAACCTCACAGGATGACCATTCTTTGGACATGAGTGAGAAAGAATTTTTGCACCCCGCCTTGAGTTCTTGGAAGAAAGGTAGGGTGAAAGTTTAGCAAATGATAGATAATACAGAGTCCACTGAAAACCTCCATTTTTGGCCACCAATTACATTGCCACTTTCCAATTTTTCTCGGTGTTTAATTATAAAAGGGAAACAGCACCTACCAGATTAAATAAAATAGAAATAGTGGCCTGATATACAATACACATTAATTGTTCAAAGATTATCAATTTTTCAAAATCATGCTACAACAGCTTTGAATTAAAGGTTATTCTACTAAGAAAAAAGAAATCAAGAATATATTTTAAAAATAGTTTCCAAGCCATAATTTGTTATTTTACTCTACCAAATATTTTATTACCTTTCCAGGATGCAGAGCATTGCCTTGCAGATATGTTTTGTTACATAAATCCTTCTTATTTTAGGTACGTCATAGTCAAGTAGCTATGCCCAAGGACCACATTCCTGCAAAATGACATCTCAGTCACAAGAAAAGAAGTGGCTGCTTCAGAGTCTCTCTGTCCCTCATGTAAATGATTCAGTGGGTGGCATTGTCCAGGTTTGGAGGATGAGTTACTATCCACATCATTCCCTTGAGTATCAGGCAGTGATTGCTGATGTGTATTAGTCAGGCCAAATATAATGGGAGGCAGGCATATTCTTGAACATTAGAATTGCCATTCTTGACATGTGTGTACCTGCTATACTGCTAAATGATTATGAACATTCTTTTGAATATTACTTTTCCACAATTCTGTTATAATGTAGAATGAAATAAACAAGACACATGACATCATTTATAGAGAAAGGTTGATGTAGGGACTGGAGGATGTGCTACACATTATTCATTCTACACACCAAAAAGCTCATATAAAAAACACATATATAATGTATGCCCAATTTGGGCCACACGGTTCCAAAATGCTTAGAAAATATGACCAAGAGATGGATAATAGTATTAGACTGAATCCATAAGGTAAAATTGCTGGTGTTTTGTGGGAAGGAGATTGGGCTTTGAGCGGGATTTAAAATAGCAAAATGGGTGCTTTAAATTTCTATATTAGATTGTGCCCCTAACCTTTTAAAGAAAACAGGAAAATCTTGTTTGTTCGTTCATTCATTCATCTGCCCATCTCATAAAATGTGACTCATTTTTATGAAAATGTATGGTTTTGTTTTCATATGCACTGGGGCTGCAAAATGAGTGCTGGACTAATTTATATGCCAATCTTTTCATTAGCTTAAACAACTATTCAGGTCGGGGATTTGCCTGAAACCTCTAAGGCAGGAATACATTCTACATTGGGTTGGTGAATATAGTAGGAACACTCTGATAAACTAGTTGCCATAGGTTACATGACCAGTCAGAATACATTTGCGAGGAAGCAAAGGTTCCTTTCTCCCATCCCCGGAATGTTCTCTATCCCTCAGGTTTACCTTTATTTGTCCTAAGTAGACGTATAATTTCAAACACAGAATGAATTGCTGCCATCCAATGATTTTAACTTCTAAGAATGCTATGTGACCCATGAAGAGCCTAGAGGCAGTCTTCTAAATAAGGATGAAAGTAGAGATTTTTAAGAAATTAAAATAATTTCAAAATTATTCAAGCCAGATGATGCAGCTAAGTAGGTGGAAACTCAAGAAACTAAACTGTATAACTCTGTAGGATGTATCACCTTGAGGAGGATGGGTGAGGTTAGCTGAATGATGAGTAATGGCTGCCTAACTTCGACATCTATATGTATTTCAGGAATTAGTGGTATTCACCTTGCCTGCCTCATGATAAACTTTTTTTCAGAAGACATTTATTGCAAATCATGCATAACCTGAATCTTGAATCTTCACAATTGAATTGTTTATGTACCATTGATTTCATTGTAGAAAAACTTAAAGGTGTAAATGTTTTACTTATTTCAAGAGTTAACTTTTTCTTTATTGTTGTTAGTTGCGAAGTCGTGTCTGACCCATCACGACCCCATAGACAACATTCCTCCAGGCCTTCCTGTCCTCTACCATCCTCTAGAGTCCATTTTAGCTCACGCCTTCTGCTTTAGTGACTCCATCCAGCCACCTCATTCTGTCGTCCCGTTCTTCTTCTGCCCTCAATCGTTCCCAGCATTAGGTTCTTCTTTAGTGAGTCTTTTTCTTTTTCTTAATAGCAGTTAAAGAAAAAAACAATGGCTAAAATCATGAAATCAGATTTTAAAATAATTAGAATTGGTATAAAAGTATTTTGAATGTAATTTACAGTAATCTGATGTATCCTTGGACTGCCAAAACATAGGCATCATGATGGTTATGGAGTGATGAGGAAGTACTGTATATTATATATTTTCCTTCCACGGGTTCAATCCCAGGAATGAAAAATTGATATGTAGGGATGGCCAAATTTCCTCATCTGTAGGGGTGGGCTATTGGGTATCGCATACTGAGTATTGTATTTAAAGGGCAGAAGACAGAACTATAACCTAGAATGAATGGAGCATGCCTACTTTCATCTGTCTATCCATCCACAGGCTGCCCTGGGAAGGAGACTGCTTTTGGTAGAAATCTAGATTTAAACTAAGGCTTGCATTTTTGCCTACTCATTTTAGACAACAAACAAGCAAAATATGCGTCTGCCTCCATATTTGGAGTTCACATATATAATCATAACAAAAAGTAGGTAAAATGTTACAATAAATATATCTGAAACAGGAAGTAATATTTAGGGTTGTCAATTAAAAAAAACCTGGAAGGGTTTTAGGTCACCTTATGTAACCTGCCACTATAGTCAAGAAATCTACAATAGCATTTAAGATAAATCAATATCTATGTTTTGTTAAAATAACTTCAGTAAGGGCCTAAACCCAATTTATTTTCATCAGTTATCAAACTACCATATTGTTAAAATAGGTTTTTTAAAGTTTTACTTGGAACTTATTTTACTATTTTGTTTTTAGAAAGTCTAGAATTCTGTAAACTGGCCAAATAACCTCAATTACTGATCAAATTAAAAGCAAAATTACATCGTACAGGAAATTCATTTGATCCAATAGAAAGATGGTAAGGATTCTAATAACAGCTGGTGTTGTAATAAGGAAACTTTCTTCATGATAAGTTAAAAGAGGGCATGATGCCACCAGCCTTGAAAGAAACTATCTCTTGATTCAACTTAGGCAACCATTGCCTGTTATAGCTTTCACCTTGGGGGGGAAATTGTCCAAAAGATCAAGGTGGTTCAGTTTCAGAAGATAATTAAAATGAATTACTTGTATCTAGAATTCTTTTAGATTCATAGCTGAGCCTGAGATGGAAACTGTGATAGTTTTCCCTATTAGAAAATCTCATTAGCTTTTTATATTGTTGAACATGGATCTTACTGAACTGCCTACATGGTTGGGAGTTGGAGGCACCATTTGGTAGTGGCCCTGGTTTCAGAGTGTGTGTTTATGTGTACATAATCCACATACAGACGGGAGGTTGAACAACTAGCCTCGTGGTGCGACCGGAACAATCTGGAACTGAACACACTCAAAACCTGGTGGCGCAGTAGACTAATGCACTGGGATTAACATTCAGCTGCCTGCAATTACTGCAAGTTCTAATCTCACTAGGCTCAAGGTTGACTCAGTCTTCCATCCTTTCTAAGGTAGGTAAAATGAGAAGCCAGATTGTGGGAGCAATAAGCTGACTTTGTATAATATACAAAAGTATGAAGGCTATTGCTTAATGCATTGTAAGCTGCCCTGAGTCTCTGGCGAAGGGCAGCATATAAATCAAATTTAAATAAAACAAAAAACCGCAGAAATGGTGGTAGGCTTCCAAACCCTTCCATACTTCCACGTCTTACAATACTAGACAACACAGTATCAACAGTAGAGAATTTCAAATTTCAAGATTCTACCATAACACAAGATCTAAAATGGACAGCTAACATCAAAAACGTCATCAAAAAAGCACAACAAAGAATGTTCTTTCTGCACCAACTCAGAAAGCTCAAACTGCTCAAGGAGCTGCTGATACAGTTCTACAGAGGAATTATTGAGTCTATCATCTGCACCTCTATAACTGTCTGGTTTGGTTCTGCAACCCAAGAAGAAGACACAGACTTCAGAGGATAATTAGAACTGCAGAAAAAACAATGGCTACCAACCTGCCTTCCATTGAGGACCTGTATACTGCATGAATCAAAAAGAGGGCTGTGAAAATATTTACAGCCCCCTCACATCCTGGACATAAACTGTTTCAACTTCTACCCTCAAAACGACGCTATAGCGCACTGCATACAGAACAACTAGACACAAGAACAGTTTTTCCCCGAACGCCATCATTCTGCTAAACAAATAATTCAATCAACACCGTCAAACTGTTTACTAAGTCTGCACTACTATTAATCTTCTCATTGTTCCCATCACCCATCTCCTTCCACTAATGACTGTATGACTGTAACTTTGTTGCTTGTATCCTTACGATTTATATTGATAGTTTCCTGATTGCTTATTTTACCCTATGACTATCATTAAGTGTTGTACCTTATGATTCTTGATGGACATATCTTTTCTTTTATGTACACTGAGAGTGTATGCACCAAGACAAATTCCTTGTGAGTCCAATCACACTAAATAAATAATAAATAAAATAATAATTTCTATTCTATTCTATTCTATTCTATTCTATTCTATTCTATTCTATTCTATTCTATTCTATTCGCTGTAGATGTAGTCATGAGACTACTAGATACACTACACCTCATCAATCTTATTTAAATTTGTGTAAATCCACTTGGGAAAGGTCACTCATCAGTCTGAGGTGAGCTATCATTTTGCTAATATCAGGCCAAATCAGAAGTGCTGTTGGCACAATCTAGTATCTGGAGGCTGTATTATGATGGGTAGAAACAAGTGCAAATTAAAGTCCAGCAAATATATTTTTCTAGAAATAACTTGTTCTTGGTGTGGATTGTAGATGGGGTTGCTCTCCTGCTGAAGGAGCAAACTGGCAATTTGGGAGTCTTTCTTCTGCAGTTGAAAACTGAAGCAAGAAGAGCTTTCAACCAGCTGAGGCTAATATACCACTTTCAGTCCTACCTAGACCAGGATACCCAGGCAACAGTAACTCATTACCATATTACTATATGATTAGATTACTGTAACAGAGCCTCTGGGGGGCAGCCTTGGAAATGATTCAGAAACTACAGTTGCTACAGAATGTAGTAACCAAGATTATAGCAAGTAAGAGCTGATCATCAAACATAGGGCCTATTCTTTCATTGATGCATTAGTTGCCAATTGGCTTCTAAGTCCATTTCTAACTGCTGGTTTTGACTTACACAGCATTAAATGCCTTGGCTCTAGGATACCTCGTCCAGAAGCTTTCTAGCCTGTGTGTTCAGGAAGGGAAGGGATGTTGAGAATTCAAGAGGCATGGGCCTAAAGGCACTCTTTCCCTGTTTTGTGCCCATTCTTTGGAACATGTTCACAGAAGCTTTGCTGGCAATTTTTTTTCCGTAGTTCTTCATAGGGCAGACTTTTATTATTTGAACAAGTAAGTTGGCATTTTACTGGTATCATTTGGCTGATCGGGCAACCATCTGTATTCTACATATATTGATTTAAATATAATTTTTGTATTGTAAATTTTCAGGGATATGTTGATCTGGACAGTATAAAATTGCAATAAAAAATTGAGAGCAATTTTGGTAAAGTGATTAAGGGGTGGGGAGAGCCACCTTCTAGTCCTGCCTTGAGCAGAGAAGTCATCTGGGTGATTTTGGCCCAGTCACTCTCTCTCTGTCCTAGGAAGAAATGGGATATATAAAAAATTGAAATAAATTTAGCCAAATAGCTTGGGCTAGTGCTTTAAATTTCAAGGTGCTATACAACCCAAGGAAGTCTTATTGAGTAATCCATGGCTAAGAAAACCATGGTTAATGCATGAATACAACATATGTGGATACTAAAAACTGACCGATTTTTGGGGGGCGGTGGGGGAAGGAACATAGGTTATTTCTGTCATATTTGTCTCATGGTAGCTTAGCATGTTTTGTGAGGCCAGTCAACATGGTTTCTAAATCAAAGTTAACGATTTTTAACATGTAGGAGCCCAAGTGTGTTTTTAAAGATTTTTATCTCGCTTTTTTATATACAACTCATGGAGGCGAACCTATCAATATTCCTTCCTCCTCCTATTTTCCTCACAACCACCCTGTGAGGAGAGTTGGGTTGAGATTCAGTGACTGCCCAAAGTCGCTCAGCCGGTTTTTCGTAGCTAAGGCGGGAGTAGAATTCAAGTCTCCCGCTTTCTAGGCCAGCACCTTATTCTTTCAGAGTATAATCTATCGTAAGGCTCAAATTATATATAATTTTTCAGAAATTCAATATGTTCGAGTCGGGGTTGAGAAAAACAATTCCTTGCTCTTAAAAAGGGGCAACCTAAATCTTGGTCACTTCCAGTCTCTGAACTTCATTAAGGTTCAGTCAAGTCAACCAGTTCGTGAACACTCTGGGCATACCGAGAAGCGTAGCCGTCAGCAGGTAGCACCCCATTTGGGGTGGGGAGGGCGGGGGGCTGATCCAACGAAGCAACGGACGCCCCCCGAGCCCCAGCCCAGCTGTGCGGAGGGATACAAGGCCAGACCTTCCTCGCTAAATAGATCCGGCGGTGACGGCCATTCAGCCAGTGCGCAATCCCGAAGAGGGGCCGAGCGGCGTATTTGCGGGAGGCGGCCGAAAGCGCGCAAGCGCTTCATCCCGATTCTAACGGCAGCAGGATCGTAAGTATTCGAGGAGGCCGTGGCTACTGTCGCGCAGGGAGCGCGGGGGGGAGGGGGGGAAGGCGGGGGCGCTCCAAAAGAGAAGGGAAGAAGCTGGGGGTGGGAGGGCTGTGCGCGTTCATGTGCTCACGTTTCGACGCGCGCATTCCGCGTACCCTGATGATGAGCGAAGCCGGGCATTTTTCCCCTCCCCTACCAGGGGACAAGCGCTGTTTCTCTCGCGAGAGGTTTAGCGGAGACGTTTGTGCGCCTTTTTTTTCGCTTAATGCGAAGGAAAAAAAAGTAAATCTGACGAAGGGCGCGTGCGCGAATGTTCTAGCCCCTTTTTATCTCTTCCTTTCGCTCCACCGAATGAGCGCGCGGTCTCCTTTCCTATAGCGGCAGTTGAGGGTTGCTGGCGTCCACCAATCGGAAGGCCCTCGGGGGGCGGGACCTCACGCGGCCGCGCGTTCTAGGCCCGCCTCCGCCCCAGGGGGGAGGGCGGTGGCGGAGGAGGCGGGACCTATATCTAGCTCCGCCCTTTTCTTGGCCTCGCCGGCGGCGCGGCTGCTGCGCCTGAGTTTAACCGCGCTCTTCCCCCGTTCCTGTCCGAAGGAGGTAGTCGCGGGCCCTTCGTCACCTTTTTGCCGGAGAGGCCGGTCGGGAGACATCCGCCGATCGAAAGAGGCGGCGCCGTTGACGTCGCGGCTGGTGTTCGGTGCGGGCGGGCGCCCCCGGCTGTTTCCGGAGGAAGGAGGAAAACGCAGGCGGCGAGCGAGCGAGCGGCTCCATCCCCCACCCGCAGGGAGGGAGTGCGGCAGCGGCGGCGCAGACAGGCCCGACGAGGCGGAGGCGAAGGAGGCGCAGTTCGAGTGACCCCCGGCCGCGGCGGCCACCCACCACCACCACCACCACCACCCGCACCGCCACGCTCTCCCCGCGCAGAAGGCAGGATGGCGCTGAAACGCATCAACAAGGTGAGCGGGGGCCCCGACGCCGCCTCGGCCTGCCGGCTTGGCTGAGCCGCCGGGCGGAGGAAGGAGCCGGGAGGGAACACGGCCACCCTTCCTTCCTTCCTTCCTTTCTTTCCGCGGGACGTCGGGCAGAGGCGCTCGGCGGTTCGGCCGGGCCCGGTAGGAGCGTTACGGGAGGCTGGATTCCCGGCTGCCCGCAATCGGGCCCGGCGGTGGGGTTGAGGGTTGGAAGGTGCCGGGACGGGCCTAGGGGACCGTTGGGGCTCCGCGGGGATCGCGGAGTGTCCGGAGCCTATTCGTCCTCCACCGAGTCTGGCCGAGGCGATCGGGCTGCCGCCACCCGCTGTACCTGCCTTGGTTGAAATGACAAAGCCTCCGGTTACCGTAGCTCCCCACTCGGGACCGGGCCTTTAACTGAGGGAGCCGTGGAAAAGTAACCCGCACCGCCCTCTGTGTGTGTTTGTGTGGTGTGTGTGCTATGTGTGTGTGTGTGGCATCTGCCTCCCCTCCGTCGTTTCTCTGCTCTGGCCGGGAACTTCTTTCCCGCATTGTAAGATGGCGGCGGGTTTGCCAGTTCAGGCGCTCCCCGGGATCTCTTTCTCTCTCTCTCTCTCTCTCTCTCTCTCTCTCTCTCTTTTGCCTCGCTAGCTTTCAGCAATAACAGGAGTGACACCCGCACGCTCGTTTCAGTCGTCGGCCGCCTCCACGGCAGCTGCCGATCGGCCTGGCCTTAGCGATCTCGGGCCCCGCAGCCCTTTTTTTTGTTAAATGCGGAATCCTGGTCTTTTGCCTCCGCTTCTGACAAGGAGCGGAAGTATGTGGTGGCGGCTCTGTGATGCATCGAGAATGTCGGTTCTTGCACAATCTAGAAGGAGGGTGGAGTAAGGAGCTTAATGTGAACTGAGTGGCGTTGTGAGGAAGTTGGTTCCTATTTTGAGTTAGAGGCTCACTTGTTCTGGCAGAGGGTGCGGTTTAGGTAACTTTGTCACCCAGTTTCACTGGTGAGGGTTTCTGTGAACCAAGGGTCAGTGTGTTTTTACAAATGGCTAAAGTCTTGGAAGTGCTACTGATCTGCTTAAGCTTTTAGCTACCTCCACGTTTGAAGGTTTTTCCCCCTCTTTTTCCTAGCGTTTTTCTGGCAAGTTCAGGGTCGGCTTGGTGGTATTCCATCCCAATAAAAGCTGTTTATAGTTAGTGCATGTGAAGCATTAGATCAGTTGTAATAGTTGCACCACCTTTTTTAGATTTTACTTTAGATAAACTACAATCCTTTTACTTGCCACGTTTTCTAAAGTTTGTGTTCAACCTTAAATCTGAATAGATGTGAGCTTTTGTCTAAAACTTGTTCCCCTGCAGTAGAGAGAATAACAACTGAAGGGAGTCACCCAGCATTAATTAGTTTTCACAACAACATAGGCAGAATATTTAGCAGTTTTGAGTCTTGAACATTTATATTTCTTCCTAATGTATGTAAATGCTAAAGAATTGAAAGATAATCATAGCCCTGACAAAAGACGTTCCCATATTATTTGCATTGCATTGCATCTTATTCAGAAAGTCAGATTTGATTTAAAGTCTACTTGTAGATAGTAGCTTAATTTATTGAAGCTGGGATTCTATAAATAAGAATATAGTTGTAATAACCAAGTTCTAGAATTCGGAGTTTGTATGCTGTAATAGCATTATCTTTGGTAATGTAACTAACTGGTGTCAACTGAAATCAATACATCTGAAATGTTCTAGAACTCTCAGAGCTGATTTCTCACTTCTATCTGGTTTACCTAGATTAGTTATAATGAATACATTTTTATCAGTAACACCCTTACAATGTAATATATAGACTGCCTGAGAAACGCTTCCTGGCTTTTTTTTTTAAATAGCTGAAGGTTGAGCTTATGGCCAGAGCAAGAAACTAGTAGTGTGCAAAATATTTTCAATTTAAAATAGTTATTCCAGACATCCTGGAAATGTTCCAAACTTTTCTCAACCATTCTAGAAGTATTCTAAGCTTGGGACAGTTCTGGAATGATCAGAACTAGTCTAACAACAGCAGAACAAACTATTCCAAACTTGAAACAACTCAAGTTTGAAACATTTTGAATTAGAAAACATTTTATATACCCTTACAAACTATCAAAATGTGAATCAGTTGAAATAATGTTTGCCTACCACATAACCATTATTTAAATATTATCTAAGGATCTCTGATATTTGTTTGCTACTTTTCACTGTATACTTTTGTTGCAGTTTTTTTTATAAACTTTGAAACCACTACAAATACCTCTTCATGAAAATCCTAAAAGTAACCCTTGCATGCTTAGTTAAAAGTAAATAGAAACAAGTGGCTCACATTTATATGAAACAACTATACTATTTATCTAGTAAACAAGTAATTATGGATAGGAGTTGCTGCTTTAAGTAGATAACCAGGTGCACTCAAGATTTCTTACTCCCCGACTTATTCAACAGTCAAGATGCAATAATTCAAAATATTGTCAGGCCTCATGGTTACTGAAGAAATAATTCTCAATTTTCTTTCAATATATTGGCCAAATTTTAGAGATTGCATACCACTTACAAACTGAACATTTGTAAAATTACTTCATAGTATAAATATGTTTTGCTCTTCAGCTATAAAAAATGAGAATTATTAATTGTCTTGGTATGTTTAATTCAAGGAATACTTTTTCGTAAAGTGTGTGGTATATCCTACTTTATTATTTTTGTTTGTTCCTTCATCCCAGTGGGTGTGGTTAAACCAAGCAATCTATAATTAGTTTTTGTATTACTTCTGAGTACTGGTTGTTTGGAATTTATAAAATGCCAAATAAATATGATAGAAGTTGCTGTCTATTTAACTATTCTCTCAACAAAAGTATCCAAACAGGATTGAGAAAAGTACATTAATTACACATTTAACACACAAAGAATTCTGTAAAACAAAGAATAGATGTTTAACCATACTGATTTATTATAAAATGAATAGTTTTTAGTTAAGGCAGCATCAATGGAATGGCAATTGTAGTTCCTGCCACCTGTCTTGTTTATGAATGTGACAGAAAATTCAGTTACCTGCTAATTGATCATAGTGGTTTGCTTAGTTTATAGAACTCAGTTTAAAAGATTTAGCTAACAGGTGTTAACATTTCACCTTGGGCAAGTTAACCGACCAAAGGTTTTATAAAGAAAATTAAATTTATCAGTTATATAGTACAATAAATAAATATATTCATGAGTGTTTAGTGAAATAATGTTTTATGTAAATAATGACCAGTCAATATACAATATACAGCAATACAAAGACATTATACAGCATTGTGTTGTATATTTTATTTATGACAAACCAGAAGATAGACTGATTGTATGTCTCCTGAAGTATAATATTGTCATAAAATATTGCTGATGAGATAGGTGAAATTAGAATTGAATCTGGTGTAGCCATGATGTAAAAGATCACATAGTAAATTGATAACTTAAAACAATTATAGTCCATTGCATTACTAATTTTTTTATGGTTCATTTTGTTTTTCTTAGTTCAAGAACTCACGGCAACATGATTCTGTCTCCCATTTTATTAGTGTGCAGTCTGCATGTTATCTTAGAGAACGACTTAAACTAGTCCCGTAAAAATTTGGATGAGTTGCATCTGTAGCTTTCCTAGTGAATAGATCACTGTTACTTGATATGCATGATACTTAACTAGCTGTTCATATTTGGTAAAATGTCATTTTGTATATTTTACTTTCGCATTATGCTAAAATTCTATTTGTTTTTACAGAGCCCCATTTTTTTTCATGTAGTCTTTAAAATCTTTGAAGGTTTCTTTATTGTGCTGAATGATCCTATACCAAACTACCTTCTAATAATTGTATGGTTTTGTATTCCAAGTTATTTAAAATGTTTGTCATTTGAAGCCTCTAATTTCAATTAATATTTGTTTGGAGGAAATAAAAGTTACAAAAAATCAGAAGAGCTACTGATGTAGCTTCTATTCAGCTGTATATTTTACTGGATATTTTTGAGTCAGTTGCTATCCTTAGCTAACCTACAGGATTGTGACTATGATGTAGTGTTAGTAAATCTATTGCCTCCTAAAGAAGATATTAAAAATGTGACTCAATCTTTATGTCTATTCTCCCTAATTTTTTTAGGTCAGGCTTTAAAATAATTATGAATCTGATTTGATAATACTAAATTTGGTATGTTGTACAGAACATAGTGCCAAATTGTTCACCTTCAATAATTCATCTTAGATGTTAAAATTTATCTTGTATTGTAAGTGTTCTAAGACTACTTACATTAAGCTGGCTTTGGCTATGTCTACTTGTTAAGAGAATGAAGAAGACTATATTTTTATTGGATAAAAAAAATTGTTTTTGTTGATGCACCCAATGTGATTTTTTGAAATTAGGTAATGAACATTTAATTGTTTTAGTAGGAGTTGCTTAATCTGGTGCAAAAACCCTTGCTAACAAAATTAGAATACTAATTTTCTTCTCATATTGGTTATATCAGAAAAGAAAATATTTTTTATCCTAATAGGATGCTTTGTCTCCACTGCCCCAACCCTGTTCTTTACCATATTGATAGGAAACTCATAGCAATTTCATCAGTAGGTCTATTGTGTTTATATTATTCACTATATTGATTTGATAGGGGTGGAAAATTGAAATGTTTTAAATTTCTTAAATGCTATTACAATTGTTAAAACAGTAACTTGCTGACATTGTGGAACAGCCCCATGTAGAGACCAGACTGATTCCCTTTTTGTTGCTATTTCAGAAGCTCTTAAAGACCGGATTCTTTCACAGAGTTTTCCCCTGCTGTGTAAATGTTGATATCTTTATTTTTAATTATTTTTATCTGTAATTCAGGTACTCTGTAATGTTTTGTACTTTTATTCCTCCCATGGATATTTCAATCTCTACTTGTTCTAAGTAAGCTGCTGTAAATTTCTTTTGATTGCTATACCATAGAAATATGTAAACTGTCACCAGTAATCTTGCCTTTACACATTTCATTACTCTGGGCTACTCTACATGCCATTCTACTGCATATTTTCCTGTCAGTTTTGCTTTATGTGCTAGATTTGTTTTCATAATCTTTGTTTATAATAACATCTAGGTAGATCTGTCAAAGACATCTTTGTTTGCAATTCTAATTCAGGATGTCTTCGAAACTTTCTTGGTAACACATGGTTAATATTCAGTGTTATCTTAAGAATTCATCTTTACACATAACAGCAAATCAGATCAGTTTGAATTGTTCTTTACATTTGGAATACTTAGTTTTCCATTAGCACAGAGATACTTACCACATCAGAATTCTAGTCTGCATTTCTTTCCAAATAATTTTTAATGTTCAGAAACCTCTATGGACAAATTAACCAATGAAATATCACTCCTTCTTTGCATGATAGTATGGCGTAGCTGGTGTTTTGTTTCTTAAAGTAGCTGGAGAGTTGCAAATAAAGTTTTTTTCTTGGAAATTGAAGCTAGGTTATTTTACATTGATTTATGACTCCTGTAGACCAAATGTTTACAAGTTGTTTACATTTTGGTTTAACTGCTAGAGTTGAAAGAAATCCCAAAGATGCTTTAAAAACAATGATAGTGCTGGTAGCGATAAATTGTTCACATCTTAACAAAATTATGTTGTATCTTTATCGTGCAGTTATTAGCCATGAATGTTTGCTCACAATTGTGTTGGAGAAGATCTATAATCCAAAATATTTTATTGTTAAGATTATATCACTAAACTAGTTCTCTGGAAAGAGTGGAGTACATTATATGTTTCAGTTATCTTTACTAGCAAGAAATTTTACTAGGCTTTCAAAAGGGGGTCTTTTACATGCCCTCATGTTTGCCTTCGTCATCCTGCAGTACTGGAGGAATTTGGAATATTCTTTGAGTACAATATGACAGGGATTAATTCTATTCTAAAACTAGCTGCAGTGATGTTTTTGGTTTGTTAAAAGAATTGTGGAGTTAACTATATTTGTGGACCTTGGGTTAGAAATCATGGAACATGATCATTATTAAAATACCCTTAATGAACGTAGGGGCATTATATGTTTCCTTAAATTAGTATTTAAATTTCAGGTAGTACAGGTAGTCCTCAATTTAGAACCACGATTGAGCACAAAATTTATTGTTAAGTGAGACTTTTCTTAAGTGATTTTTGCCCCATTTTACAACCTGTCTTGCCACAGTTGTTAAGTGAATCACTGCAGTTGTTAGGTTAGAACCCAGTTGTCAAGTGAATCTACCTTCCCCATTGACCTTGCTTGTCAGAATGTTACAAAAGGGATTGCAAGAGAATAAGCTGTTTACTCTTCTACATATCAAAAGCAGTGTGACCAGGGCTGTCAACACACTATGCAAACTACTTATATTACTCTTTTGAAATCGTTTCCTCTCTGATCTCTTTGCAGGGGAATGGAGGAAGCAAGCCATTTCTGTAGGTAATCTTCTGACACACACACTGCAGAGGAAGCTCCAGGCAATTGGTGCAATCACATTGTTTTTGATATGTACAAGATAATAAGCAGGTACCCAAGCATTCTAAAGGGCAGAGGAGTGGTTAGCAGGCAAACAAACCGAAGAAGTGAAATAATGCAGGTAGTCCTGAACATACAACTGATTGCTTATTGACAATTCAAAGTTACAACAGACTCAAAAGTTACTTATGACCTGTCCTCAAAGTTATGGCTGCTGTACCAATTCGTGATTACATGATTGTATTTCAGGCATTTGACAACTGGCTTGCATTTATGAGTGGTTGCAGGATCCCACGATCACATGATAGTGCTTTGCAACATTTTCTGCCATTTTCTGGTAAACATCCATTGGATAAGCTGGATTTGGATTTAAAACCTTGTCATTCGCTTAACAACTGTGGTAATTCAATGATTGTTATAAAAAGAGTCATAAAACGTAGCCTGGCTATGTGGCAACCTAACATATAATAGTAAAGATTTAAAACCAAAATTTTGCCTCAGTTGTGATCATAATTCCAGGATTTACCTATAGTCTCATCTCTTTCCAGACAGAAAACACAGTTGCACTCACATGATTTCCAATTTAGAGACTGACTGGAGTAGTTAGCTCCAATTATGGTAGCTGCTTGTAGTACAATATATTTATACATTGGTTACACATAATGATATACTGGTTGGATGGTGATGTTTTCTTCAGAAGTCAAAATAATAGGTTGGGAAAAAGACACTTGTAAAATAAAATATTTTATTCCTCGTTTTCATTATTGAATTACATATCTGGAATGTTTCAAGATATTTTGTATTGGCACTATTTTAAATAATTGACTTGCATAGCTTTCCATGGTTTTGCTTTGTTTAGCTTTGCAAGACCACCAAAATACTTTGGATTTGAAGGTAAAAAGGCACTTTGGATTATGTAATGATAACTTCTTTCTGCAAGTATTTAAAACAGCCTGTGCAATTCGAGGAAAAGGTGTTGGCACCTGAAACCATTTCTAGACAGATGCTAGGTTGCATTATCCAAGGCGCTTTTCTGTACAGAATGCTGTACGGTTTTAATCAGTATATGGTTTTTCTCTATTTTACATGTACATGTTGAGGTTCTTTGAAAAAAAACAATACTCTTTATTGCAAATTCCTTTTAGCTAAAATGTCTGACTTTTGCATTAATTTTGATAAAACTTCCACAGTGAGTCTTCATTACATAAGAAAGGGCCAAGAACAGCAGAGTAGAATTTCCTAAACTCTTAATTTGATTTCCAAAATTCTGTTTTGGGTTACATCCTTGCAATTCCAGAATTACATTTTAAATTCTGTAGTAGTCATTTACATAATTCAGTGTGGATTAATAAATGAAGTATTCAAGACTTGTAAATCTTAGTTGTGATAGAACTTATCTATCTATCTATCTATCTATCTATCTATCTATCTATCTATCTATCAGAGCGAAAACCACTCACGCATTAATCACGAAATCTCCAGAACTGTAAAGCCTAAAAACTTGAAATTTGCCACATATATTCCTCTTGGCTTCTAGGTACTCACTAAGAAAGGATTTTTTTCGAAATGACCATCAGAGCATTAGTATTTCCTATATTATTATAACCTGCTCTAATGCTAATTAGTTAGATGTTCTACTCCCCCTCCCAACTTGAAAATAACTCTGGAGAGAATGGGATAGCATAGAATAAGCTTCTGTGGAGTAAGCCTCATGGAGAGAAAGAGCTAGAAAGCCTGAGGGAGAGAAGGGGATAGGATAGGAGACGTTTCTCTGGGGCAAGGCTGGGGGAGAGAAGGGGATAGGATTCAAGCTGTAAGTGTCAATTTATCTAGCCCGATCACATAGTTTCGTAGTGAAGCACGGGGATCCTGTGTGTGTGTGTGTGTGTAAGTAACAAGTCATGACAATGGTGATAACAAACCAATCTACAAAAGAGCACTGTGTTTATTAGTCAACTTAGTAATTCAGTGCATTGTCTCCATTTTTCTATCACCTATCTTTAAAGGGTGGTTTTGTAATTCATTTTATAAAAGTCTCAGACTTGGTATTCCGGAATGTTCTGTTAAGTAGTTCCCCAAAGCAAGGCCATTAATATTAGAATATATTACATGCATATGCACATACACTCCACACTTCTCAATTTTAATTGCTACTTGGAATCTTAGGTAATGCTGATTCATCCAAATCTACTTATTCCTGATTTGTCTTGCAGGACAGTCAGTACTACCTTAGGTTTTTTTTTCCTGTCTAGCCATAACACAGTTCCCTTTCCACTGCCTATTGCCTAACTCAAGATTTTATGTTGCTAAAAATGCAGATTCATAGAAAAAGTGCTGAAGTGTGCTGTGATGTATTATACCACCAATTTTTCTCAGTATTGTACTAGTAAAAGTAGTCATTCTTGGTATGTTCCCTGTAATGACTATTGAGAAAGAACTGCCAAAACACCTTAAGATTTTTTTGACTCTATTACTGAAGTAGTTTATAACCATTTGTAATTGCCGTAAAGAAAATACTCACATTATGTAGTTCCATCAAGATGCAGGATCTGGAAGCAATTGTCAAATATTGTTCCCTGATAGTTAAAACATGGAATGAGTAAAGTGAGTTCCTCAGCAGAACATTTTCACAATCTTCATTTAATTATGTAAAATGACTTTTCATTACCCTAGCTTTCTGGTAAGAGTTACTAGGCTCTAGTTTTGTTTTGCTGTGCATAATATTCAGAATGGCAGTCGATCCTTCCAGTCTGTTTAATCCACTCTATTTAATTTTATTGTTTTACCCAGTCTATTTAATTTTATCATTACTAAGAAATGACAGAAAACCTAACAGTCTTTAAGAATACTCAGACATCCTAGAAATGGTATTATTTATTCCAAAAATTGTATATTAAAGATTAGGGCTAGAATTAGATAACATGTTTCTTAAACAATATCAAAGTACAAGTGTTGAAATATGCTTTGAACTTGCATGCCCATAAGTGCAGCGCATTTTGATACTCATTAAAGCAGGCTCACTTTTTCTCATTAAAGCTAAGGTGGCTTTTAAAGCATTTTTTTTTACAGGCTTGTAAGGGAATCTGAAAAACATGGGCTCTTTTAAGGAATAATAGAAGATGTGCTTGCATGAGATACAAAGCATTTTGAAAATGTATCTGTGACACAGTTCTTCAAACTCCACTAGTGAACAATGTTTTCGTTTCTGTTGATTCTTTTTCTTGCCTTTCAAAAACCACTGTTGGAATTAGCATCTTTTAAATATATGTATATGAAGCATTAGTCTTTCTTTGACCATGATAGCTAGATTTTATGAGTCAAGAACTGTTCATTGCAAATATGTCTGAAATAATTTGAGGCAATAATAGATAAAGATTGAATTTAGTAGCTGGAACAATAAAGCGTACAATAGGCCAGAACACACAGTTGTAGTTGATTAGTTAGAGACTGCTGACTCATGCATGAGGTAATCTATGCTATGCCGTAAGTATAAAGGGGGCGTTTTCATTTTCCCCGCCTTTTTCTTCTGGATACTTTTTTATACTGTTTAATTTACCTCGTGATATTCCTGTGTTCCTGACTATCCTGTGTTCTTTCTGTATGATTACTAAGATTACAAAGTTGTAAGTTTGAATATTTGATAAATAGACAGACCAGACAGACACACAGACAAAAAAGACTACAGGTTTGTGTTAGTGTCTCTGACTTCATCTAGACAGCTGCTGCACAAGTCCTCGACATAGATTGCTTGTGGTTGTGATGAATTGTTGTTTGCAATTACTGGCTGACTGGCCGTCCCAGCACAGTACTATCTATATTCAGGATGCACCTATTATAAAGCCCCTTTTTCTTTCTAGTGTGAATGATAGAGACAAAATTTTCTTCCCCTGTTATTTTCTCTTAGTGTTTTATTTGAAAATTTACTAAACTGTTTCAACATACAATAGTTTACAAGAAATGCATATTATAAGAAAAACATTGTAGGAGTTGAATTCCACACACTTTCCTATCCCTCTAGTTAGAACTGTCCAGAGTTTCCTAAACTTCTATAATTTTTTCACTCCTGCCACCTCTGCTTACATAGTGTTTACATACAATAACAGTCAATCAATAATATGAGCCTCTGTAAGAAGAATAACGTTGCATGATTTTTAAAATTCATATAAATTGATGGTGTTGCCTGGTCTTGTGTAATTCCATTATCCTTACCCCATGCTACATCTAGTTAAATGTGAGCCTGCACACCATTTATTGGAGAAATTGACTACTCTAGATATTTTTAAGGTGATTGAAATTAGAAGTAACTAAGTGCATAATGTTTGGAAGAGTGCAGGTTTGAAAGCTGTTTTTATGACTAATCACAAGTGCTAAATTAAAGGCTGAGTTAAGGGGTGGGAGATCCTTTGCATTGCAATCAGTGTTGACATACTAACTCAAATTAGGGTCATCACAATTTTCATTTACTGATTGAATTGACATAAGATGGTTTACTACTTATTTAAAAAGGAGCCCTTGAAGATTTCTAAGAATTAAAGCCCTGTTAGCATATTTGCTTTACTAGAATTTCTACCATTTGTCTAAAAAAAGCTGATAAGATAACCTTACTAAAGGAGAAAGCAATATTTCCCCCCACCTTTATTATTTCATATGTAACTAAAATGGTGAAGATTATAATAATTCCTTCCTCCTCTTATCCCCCCCCCCAAAAAAAACCAATCCTGTGAGGTAAGTTGGGCTGGAAAAGTGTGTCTGACCCAGTTGCAGCTGGCGTTCATGCTAAGGAATAGATCTAACACTGCATGGTTGTGCAGTGGTTACAATGCAGTATTGCAGACTAACTGCCCACAGCCAGAAATTTGATCCTGACCAGCACAAGGTTGACTCAGCCTTCCATTCTTCTGATGCCAGTAAAATGAGGACCCAGATGGCAATATGCTGACATTGTAAACTGCTCAGAGAGTGCTGTAAAGCACTAGGAAGCGATATATTAGTCTTAAGTGCTATTGCTAACAGTCTCCTGTTTTGTTGGCCAGTACCTTAATCACATTGATTGATAAATTGGTAAATGCTGTTTCACAAACCAAGAGCTTTTGTCAAGGGGAACTTGGATTTTTTAAAAGTCTTTCACAGCTTTTTCATAAAGCTTGGCAGTTGTAGGTTTAGAGCACCTGTGTTTTATCCAGGGCTGTGGAATCGGTAGATAAATGTTCCGACTCCGACTCCTCAGTTTTTTGTACTTCCGACTCCGACTCCCCAACTCCGACTCCTCTGTATTAATATGCAAATGTATTTTATACATTCCTTGAAGGAAAGAAAGGCAACATACATGTCATTACCACAGGACTACTGGCTGGGAAGCCAACAGTCTACTGTATTGAACAGTTTAAGCAAAAGACAAACACAATGAAAACAAAGTTTTATTAATTTTTTTAATTAATTTAATTAATCAAGTGGCTGGATAGTAGCAGCAGGCATAAACATCAGGAACAGGAACTTTTCCAGAGCACTGCGTCTCCACTCCATAGCTGGGTTTGATCCCTCTTTCTAACAGCAACTGAGAGAACTTTTTAAAAACTCGATTACTCGAGCCTCTGTGCTCTAGCCACGCCCCCGCCCCAAATTCCCCAGTCTTTCTCTCAGTTGCTGACAGACTGAGGTGTGGATTTTTTGCTGTGCTCTGATTCCTTTGTTAGGTGCATTAGGATTGTTCTTTTATTTTTGATTAATTTTCCTTTCTCGGTGGAGCTGCTGGAGGTATTTATTTTCTTTGTTTCTGGCTGCTTGCTGGCTTGCCGGCTACGAGCCCAGTGCTGTTGGGTCGTGCCGAGCCTCAGCGCTTCCTGCGCTTCCAGCTCCCGGATTCCGACCCCGCGGGGCAGATCCGGTCGAAAATTGAATTGGGGTGTTCGGGTGGCTTCGAGCCTCCCGATCGTGCCCGTTTTGCCACCGCGCCGTCTTCCTGGGCTTCGGTGATTCTCGGCGGCTGGGTCAGAGCACGTGGTGTGCGGGCCCGTTTCGGCGGCTGGAGTGCGGCGGCTGTCCCGTCAGGGCTCTGCGGGCAGCGCCGCCAGCTGATTTCATCGGAGTGAGTCGGGGGCGATGGTGGAAGCTGTTAGTCACTGCCCGGAATCAGGTTGTGTGGCCATGCAGGCTCGCGCCTGAGTGTTTTTTACTTCTTTCCCGGCCGGGTGGAGGCCGGAGAAGTAGCGGGCGCCATTTTGCCAGCCACATTTTTGGCGCCCGCCATTTTGTTTATCCCCGCCTTTGGGCTATTCCTTTTTTTTTCGTTAATCGTGTTTGTGGGAGCGTGGGGAGCCACTCACACCCACCAACAACACAGTGTATTTCCCTTGGTGCCCCAATTTATCAAGGAGGCCCAGGGTTACTGAGGCTGAGTGGGCGGGTGGGCTTTGAGCTCCTTGCCCCCCCTCCCTCATTGGGCGACTTAGAGGACGGTCAGACATAGGGGCTGCTGCTTTGCCACCTACTGCTCTGTGGGGAGTTTCTTGTTTCCTCCCTTTTCCCCCCCCCAAGTTCGTACCTGGCATCTTATCAGAAAAGGGGGGGGGTGTATATTGGCAGCTGGCCTGTCTGTTCTAACAGCCATTCTCATATATATATATAGTATTTTTTTTAAAAAAAAGAGTCCCCTTTGTCATTGGCTGTTTTTCCGCTATTGCGGCATTATGGCGGACTCCTCCTTTTCCTCTGACCTGGAGCAGGAGACTAGCCCAGTCAGGTCTGTCAAGGCCCACAAGAAGCGTGCCAGCAAGAAGTCTGCGGCCAGTAGCCATAAGTCGCATCATTCCAAGGCTGATAAGGATGCACTTCGCTGTCATAAGGCTTTGGAGAAGCAGTACGAGAAGGCGAAGTTGGCAGCTGCTGCACCGGAGTCTGGAGCTGAGTTGTCTTCCCATCAGCCTCCGGTGGGGACTGTACGGGTCTCGTTTGGAGCAGATCTACCGGCTCCGTTACCTCTGTCTAGAGGCGTGTCTCAGTCACTGCCTGATGTTTCAGCAGTAGGATTGGCCTCGAGTCGCCAGCCTCGTCATCTGCCATCTGCCACTTTTACACCTATGGCGGCGGGCCTTCGGGTGGGGGAACAGCCGGCCGCTCATCAGCAATTCGATCTGCAGACCATGCTTTCGACGGCATTGGCCTCCATCATGGCGGCAAGTGTCCAGACGACCGTTCCGGGACCGGTCCAGACAGCTGTGCAGGAGGTTCCTATTGCGTCTGTTTCTAGCAGACACCGTTCTCATCGGCACCGTGACCCTGAATCGTCGGAGGACTCTGAGTGTGAGGAGGATTGCCCGGAGGACCTTGAGTTCTCTGAGGATGAAGGACTGTTGCCAGACTCTCCTGCTTTCACGGGCTTGTTTCATCCGTCCTTGTTCAGGTCCCTTCTGCACAAGGCATGTCTGACTACGAATTTGGGTTCGGTGGGGACGCAGCCTCCCCCTTCACAACAGGAGTCTGGTCCTCATGATGCTTTGTTCAAACAAACCAAGCCGGAGAAGGATTTTATACCGTGTCCTCAGTTGTTCACTGATGTCCTGCAAGCTTCGTGGGGCCAGCCGGGTTCTTCAACGGCTCCCACCAATTTGGACAAGAAATTGTTCTGTTCAGCTCCTGAACTAGATTCCTTGCTGGACTTACCTTCTGTGGATGCGCCGGTGGCGGCCCTCACGTCTCAGTCGATGGTCTCTGCAGACCCGCTGGACGGCTTGAAGTCGGAGGAGAGGCGCACTGAACTGGCATTCCGCAAGGCTCATCAGGCAGTGGTGAGGGGTGTCAGAACGGCCACGGCCACTTCATTCTTTAACCGTGCCTCTTTGATTTGGCTCAGGCAGTTGCAAGAGCGCTTGCCGCCAGAGGAAACCCGGCTACACCACGACGTTAATAAGATTATCGCTGCCACCGAATATTCGGCGGACGCTTCATTGAGTTCCGTGAAATTTGCTTCGAGAGCTCTGGCCGCTTCGGTCACATCACATCGTATGTTTTGGCTACGTCCCTGGAAGGCCGATTTCAAGTCTAAGTGGAAGCTGGCGGGGGCGCCGTATAAAGCCCCTAATTTATTTGGGGCGGCCTTAGACCCGGTGTTGGTGGAAGACAAAGACAAGTGTAAGGTCCTTCCATCGACTTCTCGCCGACAGGATAGACGTTTTACCCCGTATTCGCAGTGCCAGCCATTTCGCTCCTTTTCCGGGACCGGCGGGGGGTCCGGCTACCGCCAGGCGTTCCAATCGGCAGACCGTTTCTCCGACAGGCAGAGCTTTAGAGGCAGGGGCAGACCTCACGCCGACTCAAAACGCCCCTTTCGTGGCTCAGGTTCCAAGTCCTTCTGGCGGGGCAAATGACTCACCGGTGTCCGGCCCAGTGGGCGGTCGTCTCCAGGCCTTCCACCGACAATGGGGAGAGTCGACACAGGACCTTTGGGTGCTCAGAACAGTGTCCGAGGGACTGTTGATCGAATTTGTGGGCAGACCGCCGAGACATTTTGTCCGGTGTCCGGTGCCGTTTGCGACCGATCGACGCTGCTTGATGTTGGACGAGATAGCTCATCTTTTGGAGATCAAGGCAATAGAGCCGGTTCTGCTGGACCAACTGGGCGAGGGGTTCTATTCGACTTTGTTCCTTGTGCCCAAGAACTCAGGCGGCGTCAGAGGGATCCTCAACTTGAAGCAGTTGAATCGGGCAGTTCGTTATCGCCGCTTCAAGATGCACTCTCTTCGTTCTATTCTAGCCTCAATACGCCAGGGGGATTTCATGCAGTCGGTGGATCTGCGAGAGGCGTATCTGCATGTGCCCGTTCACCCGTCACATCGCCAGTTTCTGTGCTTCGAGTTTGCGGGCGAGCACTACCAGTACTGTGCCATGCCATTCAGGCTTTCGTCAGCGCCCCGAATGTTTACCAAGCTGGTGGTGGTGGTCGCGGCTGTGCCGGTGAGAACCCTGTGCTATTTGGACGATGTCCTGGTCCTGTCTTCATCCCAGGCCCGGGCGGTTCGGGACATGGCTCAGGTGTTGAAGGCTTTCCGAGCGCATGGGTTCACCATCAACTTGGACAAGAGCCATCTCGTGCCATCAGTGACTATCCTACACCTAGGCACGCTAATCGACTCGACGAAAGGACAGGTGTTTCTGTCACCGGAGCGAGTGCGGGACATTTTGACCTTGCTCGACAAGGTCCTAGCCCAGAGGGCGGTGTCTTTGGAGACTCTCTCTCGACTGCTAGGGAAGTTTGTTTCTTGCTACCAGATCGTCCCGTGGGCACGGTGGCACTCCCGCCCTTTGCAATGGCTCCTGCTTCCTTATCAGCGGACGGGGTGCGCAACTTCGTCCAGGACAGTGAGGGTCCTCAGGTTCGGTTGTCTCTTCGTTGGTGGAGATCCCAGGCCATCCGGAAAGGCTGCCAGTTCCTGGTTCCAGAACGTATGGTGATGACAACGGATGCCAGTCTTCAGGGTTGGGGGGCACACCTGTTTTTTTTTTTTAATTGAAAAAGTTTTAAAAATTTTACATACATTTTCTCCCCCCTCCCCAACCACCCCCCCGACTTCCCAGAGCAAATACAAATACAAGATAAAATACAGCTCAAATTCTCTAAGTTAAACTCCATTTCACACTTATCATAATCCTAATTATTAAACAAGTAGATAAAAGGAAAGCAAGTCTTCTTTCTTCTTATTCCATCTAATTCAACAGAATTAATCTCCATGTCTCCGTTTATAGTTACAGCAGTTAATAAAACAAATATTACGTAATCACACCTATCATTACTCAATATAACTAATTAATACTTAAGCAAATTACTAAGTCTATACGATCTAACAAGATATTTTATAACTTCTTTCATTTAAAACAGAGAAAAAACCAACAACAAAGAAAAATAAAGAAACCCTCAATCAAACCCCCCCCCCAAATTTAAAATAAAATACTATATAAAGTCTTCCATCCTCCATTTTTAAACCATCAAGGTCCAGTTATAGTTAAAACACTTAATAAAAAAAACAATAATAATAAATTTTTTAGTCAAAAAAGGAATATAACAATCAAACCTCTTATAAATTTATCAATACAGATAAAACATCATTTAATAACTATATCAAACATTTAAATTCTTCATACTAGATTAAACCAGTTGCTAATCTTCTTGTCTTCACATCTTCCAACAGCGTATAGAATATCTTCATCATTTACGTCTACCCATCTAAATAGGAAGTTGCTTCTTTATTAAAAAAAACCCCCGAGTGACTTTATAATTATATTTGTAATAATATCCATCAAATCCAGTCAAAAATTAGATTAGTAGATTCGTCAGACGTATTAGGGAAACCACCAGATCAGCTGCAATTGCTCTAGATCCATAGTCCTTTTGCCTTATATTTATTACCATCAAACAGGAAGCTCCAGTTTAGTATATTCAATAAAACTTCTACGTTTACAGTTAGATCCAGATTTATCACAGTCCTTAATAAAATATTCCAAATCCTTCAAGTCAGGGCATATTTCACAGCCCAACACACCAGCATTGCTGTGATCTGTTTATTCTTCTCAAAATATTCCAATACAGCTATAGATTGCCTCCTCATCGTTCATCACTTGGTTAACTGGCATTAAACTGCTGTCTACTTTTTTTTTTCCCCAAAAATTCAACATCTTTAAACATTTAAACAATACTTTTTAAGGACCATCATCTCGTCAAGCAGGGTTATTTTCCATTTCTCCAGGCTTTCTTCTTTTCCTTTTTACGAACTTTCTTCTTAACTTTGATCCCTCTGCCTTTTTTAACTCCAGTAAAATTTTGCGGTTTTTGGGATTGGATATTATAAACTTTTTGCAGGAATGTAGCTTCTTCTGGGAACAGCTCTTTAAGTACAGATTGAATTTTATAAAAAAAAATTCGTGTAGCCAAAATTTCATCAACTTCCAGAGTTTCTTGCTCCTGCTCAGCCTTCATCTTTCTCTCTTCTGTAAGATCTGCTGAGGTCTGTTGTTGCTTTTTTTCCTCTCCCAGCTCTTCATTCAATCCCCCACTGCTAGATTGCAACTCAGTATTTCCATGTATTTCATTGTTTCCAGCTTGAGAAGCTTGAAATATAGTATCAATTCTTTTCAATAAAGCAGAGGTAATTGAGCTCAAAGCTTCCTCAAAGTCAGACCATTGAGGGTTAAATAACCCTCCTTTGCTTTCTTTGTTTTCAAAAAGCCCAGCCATCTTGCCCCCCTTCTTCCTTCCCTTCCAGAAGGACGGGGGGAAAAAAAGAAGAAAAAAAAAGAATTTCAAGAAGAAAAAAGGAAAAAAAAAGACTTTTTAATTTATATTGCTGCTTGAGTTATTATTACATCCTTTCTTATTTCATCCACTTTTCCAAAAGGAGTTTTACGTTTCAAACAGGGGCTTATCAATAATTGCTTTTAACTTTCACTTCTTCACGCCCCGTTGAAACTCAAACGCCATCTTGCTTTCACTTTCCACTTAGGAGAAATCTTTTAAAGAAAGTAAACCCCTGGAGTTAAAAAAAAAAAGAAAAAAATACTTGCTGTTTCCTTCGTGCAACTTGTGCTCTGCCAACTTGGTTCAAGAAGTATTTGTTTAAAGTTGTTTAATGGGGTGGCCGCGGCATCTAGTTCTGACAGGGAAAAACTTCCCCGTCAGAGGCATCCCAGGTCCGGAGCTTTGACAGGCTTCACGGGGAGCTCTCATCTTCGAGCACCAGATTATTAGCAAAATCTGGTGCTCTTAGGGAGCTCTACCCCACCCGTCTGCTCTCCTTCCCCCCTTCTTCCTGGGGGAAAGGATTCCAAACCGCAAGACAGCAGATTTTCGCTGTTCTTGCGATTCTACGGAGTCTGGGGCTGGCTCAACCGGAAGTCTCCGGGGGCACACCTGTTGACTCAGGTCGCTCAAGGTCTCTGGACTCAGGCCGAGCGGGCTCTCAGCATCAACTTCCTCAAGCTGCGGGCCATCCGCTTGGTGCTCTGTCATTTCCGGGCCCTGATTCAAGGGCGTCACGTTTTGGTCCCCACCGACAATACGTCGGCCAAGGCTCACGTGAACCGAGAGGGGGGGACCAAGTCGTGACTCCTGATGCTAGAGTCGGAGAGACTGTTCTGTTGGGCGGAGCGGCATCTGCTATCAATCCATGCAGACCACATTTTGGGGATAGCCAATGTTCAGGCGGACTGGCTCAGCAGGGAGACCATCGATCCGGGCGAGTGGCAACTACATCCGAGGCTGTTTTGAGAGTTGGCTCTCCGCTTCGGGGAGCCGGAGGTCGATTTGTTCGCCACTCCCATCAACGTGCAGGTTCCTCGTTTCATCTCCCGCTATCCGACACCGGGGGCAGAGAACTCGAACGCTTTGAGGTGCCGTTGGCCGGGGTCCCTGTTGTATGCATTCCCGCCGGTTGCGTTGCTGCAACAGGTGATCAGAAAGATCATCGCGGAGAAGGCGAGAGTGCTGTTGGTGGCACCGCATTGGTCGCGGCGACCGTGCTTTCCCGACCTTGTGGAGCTCTCTGTGGACAGCCCGTGGGTGATTCCACCTCATCGGATTGTTCTTCGTCAAGGGGCCATTTGCCACCCCGACCCGCAGTGGCTCCAGTTGGCCGTTTGGCCTTTGAAAGGGTCATCCTGAAGAAGCGGTGGCTGCCGGACTCAGTGATCGGGACCATGCAGGCGGCCCGGCGCCCTTCGACGGTGAGGATCTACGAGGCGTCCTGGAGGGCCTTTTGTCTCTGGGCCGCTGAGAATCACGTGGATCCGACATCTGCTGCGGTCCACGATGTTTTGGGGTTCCTTCAATCCGGTTTGGAGAAGGGTCTGGCGCCCACCACACTGCGTCGGCAAGTAGCAGCCCTTGCCACGGTCATTTCATCACCGCCTTACCAATCCTTGGCTCACCATCCTTGGATTAGGGAGTTTCTCCATGGGGCCATGAATTTACGCCCGGCCGTGGTTCATCGGTATCCCACGTGGGACTTACAACTAGTCTTGCAGGCTCTCACTGTTCCCCCCTTTGAGCCTCTGGGTTCAGTTTCCCTTAAGTACTTGTCGTTTAAGGTGTCCTTTTTGCTGGCGATAACGTCTGCACGGAGGATTTCTGAACTTGCGGCGTTGTCAGTCAGGGCGGATTTATGTGTGTTTCATCCTAACACTGTAGTTCTTCGTCTGGATCCGGCGTTTATGCCCAAGGTTAATTCCTGGTTCCACCGCGCACAGGAGATTGTTCTGCCTGACTTTTGCCCTTCCCCTCGGCATGAGCGTGAGGTTCTCTGGCATACTTTGGACGTTCGCAGGGCACTGCGCCGCTACATTCGGCGGACGGTGGTTTTTCGGCGGACGGAGGCCCTTCTGGTCTCGTTTCACCCGGCCTCCATGGGGCGGAAGGTCTCGTCTGCGACAGTTGGGCACTGGATTAAGGCCTACATAGCGACTGCATACGAACGCCAGGCCCGGCCTGCCCCGTCTAGGATTTTGCCTCACTCCACCCGGAGTGCCGCCACTTCGGCTGCCTGGGCAACACAAGCTTCCGTACTGGACATTTGTTGGGCGGCCACTTGGACATCATTGTCGCCTTTTATCAGGCACTATAAGATTGACTCTTATCCGTTGGCTGACGCTTCATTTGGACGACGGGGGTTACAGCGGGTTGTTTCTGGGTCTTCCGGGGAGAGCAGTCAGCCACCCGGCCCTGTTGGTTGAGCTTGGGTATGTCCCAGCTATGGAGTGGAGACGCAGTGCTCTGGAAAATGGACGTTGTCTTACCTGAACGTCCCTTTTCGGAGCACTGCGGATACACTCCATCCCCACCCTTGTTGTTTGGCTTCCTGCTTGGTGTGTGCAGTTCTGTGGTTCTTGTTTAGTTGTCTGGTTTGAATAAAGTTGTTTGGACAGTTTTGTGCTGCGCCTTCGTTCAAGACTGGGGAATTTGGGGCGGGGGCGTGGCTAGAGCACAGAGGCTCGAGTAATCGAGTTTTAAAAAAGTTCTCTCAGTTGCTGTCAGAAAGAGGGATCAAACCCAGCTATGGAGTGTATCCGCAGTACTCCGAAAAGGGACGTTCAGGTAAGACAACGTCCATTTACCAGTTCAAAAATACAAACCACATTATTTGGTTGTTTTAGAACAAAAACAAAGCTTATCTATATGAACCAAAAACAAAATCTGTAAAACCTAGAAATGGTTTATATTAATCTTGAAATGTAGTTATAGGCTTAGCAAATGCAAATCAATTCAGTGTAGAGTTCTAAGGAAGAGAATTGCCTCTGCCAGATCCTCTTTCATAGAGGCTCTTAAGTCAGACTTTATTATTTTTAGGGCTGAAAATAATCTTTCGACAGTGACTTGGGTGGGTGGCATTGCAGTAACTATTCTGGCCACATCACTAACGATCTCTGGATAAACAAGGATGGCTTCTTCAACAGTAAGTTTTGATGAGCGATCATACTTTTCAACTTCTTTTAGTGCTTTATAAAACTCCTGTTGGAATTTTTTTATTTGGACATTTACTGGTTTTGTAACACTTATGCAATGTCGCTTTCCTTTAGCAACTTCCATTTTGTCTAAGAAGGAATCAAAGTCTAAGGAAATTTTGGGTACCTGGAGTCGGAGTTGGAGTCGGTGCATTGTTTGCCGACTCCGATTCCAGGTACCCAAAATTTCCTCTGACTCCTCGACTCTGACTCCACAGCACTGGTTTTATCAATCTATATATTGCCATCTACCCAATCTAAGGAGATTCTGGGCAGTGCAGAACAATAGATAAAAATGAAGATCTAAAAAACAGCAATACAAATATAAAAAAAACTTATATCAGTGCACTGATGATGTTGCTTAGTTTGGTAATGAAATGTCTGCAAGAGAATCACCAAACTCAGCTTGCAGATACTCTTCAAGGATTAGCCATATAGATTACAGAAGTCCAAGGATACCAAGATTGATGATATCAAAAGTCATTGAGAAGTCAAGTAGGATGGAGATGAATGGTATTACCCCTAAGTAAAAGTGATGAAAAGGAAACCTCTTCATACAACATTTGATTGAGCTGTGGAATTCCATTACTGCAAGGAGAAATAACGGCCACTAATTTGGCTGTCTTTAAAAGGAGTTTAGATAATTTCATGGGGAGCTGTTGAAGTCTTGAAGAGTGAATGCTACTTCTGTGCTGATGGGATCATTTCTCCAAATACCAATTGCAAAGAACAGTGCATGGAAAAGTGTTGTATCCCGTCTTCTATTTGAAGGCATTGCAGATACAGGTAATTTTCGACAGTCCTATAAGTGATGGTTGTAATATGGGTCAGTTGTGTGGCCGGCCCAATTTTACTGCGGCCATAAAGCAAATGCCAGTGTCACTAAATGAATGAATGGTTCATTTATGGGCACAATTTTGTTGAAAACTGGAAGTAAGTGTTGATTTTCTGCAAAAGTAATATAAAATGTCATGACTATAGAATTCTGCAAATCGACATAAATGCATCTGTGTTGTCAAGCATCTAAAACTTGATCATGTGACTGTGGGGAGGGTCTGGCCATCAGAATTTCTAATCTGAGTCAGAGTTACAGAATAATAGAGTTGGAAAGGACCTTGGAGGTCTTCTAGTCCAACCCCCTACTTAAGCAGGAGACCTTATACCCATGCCACAGGTGGCACAAGAGCACACAAGCTGTCGTCTCAGCTCTGCCGCACATGTGCGGGTGCCTATCGCCAGCTATTTGGTTTTCAGGTCTGCCGTGCATGTGCAGGGGAAGGGGCACATGCAGGAGACCCATGTGCATGTGTGGGGGGCACATACATGGGGGTCGAACGCTCATGTGTGGGGTTGTGCATGGGGCAGGGCGCATGCGCCGGAGTTTAGCAGGAGGCGAGCGCACTCGGTACCAAAAAGGTTAGCCATCACTGCCTTATACCATTCCAAACAAGTGACCATCCAGTCTGTTCTTAAAAGTCTCCAATGATGAAGCACCCACAGCTTTTGGAAGCAAGGTGTTCCACTGATGAACTGTTCTCAGTGTTAGGTTGCTTTCAGGTTGGTCATAACTTGCAACAATCACTAAACAACTGGGCATAATAACTACCTGTCACTGATAATTAAGAGACTCAGTATTGAATTAAGATGGGCTGTTACATATTTGTATATACTTAATTTTTAGTATTAAGTAGGGAATGATGATAGTATTTGGATTTCCTCAGAACATATTTAATGTTATGCTGCATGTTTCCAAGATTATAAATCCTGTTTGTTTTATACACTGAGAAGAAATTGTCACTTTATCTGTCATTGATAAGTAAAGCTGCTGAGTAAATGCTTACAGCGTTTAGGACAGGGGTCTCCACTATCGGGTCGCGGCCTATTTGCAACCGGGCCATATGACTGGTGGGCTGATGCATGCGCGCAGCCCTATTCATGAGAGCAATGGGTGCCAGTGCATGCAGCCCCACTTGCACAGAAGGTGAGTGCTGGCACTCGCAGCCCCGTTTACACAAATGAAACTGTGTGTGCGCATGCGACTGCCCCTCACACAAAAACACCCTTCCCCCGTGGGGGATCAGGCTACCAAACTGGAAAGATTTGGGAATGCTGCTCTAGAAAAAATGCATCTATACAGTGTAGGGCAGTGATGGCAGGATTTCTTCTCTCTTTCCCTCCCCCCCTCTCTGTGTCTCTTTCCCTCCCTCTCTCTCTCTCTCTGTGTCTCTTTCCCTCCCTCCCTCTTTCTTTCTCTCTCTTTCTTTCCCTCCCTCCCTCTATCTCCATCCATCCATCCATCCATCCATGCTCTCCTGTCCAGCGTCACATGTCATGTGAATCCAACCATTTGGGATGTGGAGGGGGAGTGGAGGCTGCCAGGCAAAGCCAAGCTTTAGAGATCCACACAAAATAAGGCAACTCCAACCTGGATCCTATTGGGAGAAAAAAAACCCTTCCCTCTCCCTCTCCTCCCACAGCAGGGACCCGGGCAGCCTGAGCACAGTTCCCTCTGTGGAGTTGACCAGCAAGCAAACAAATGTGGCGCTCTAGCTGGAGGTAGCGGCATGGAGCCAGTGAGAGCGGAGCAGGCAGGGCAGGCACCTTCCCCCGTTGTTACTGTGGCACTGGCTGGGAGGGAAGTCCGAGCCGAACGTTTAAAGCAGCACTCGGTGGAGTTTGCAAGTGGGCTTGGCAGGGCCACTTAGCAGGGAGACCCCAGCCCGTTTGGTTGGCTTCAGCATGGGGTAGGAATGCAGAAGACAGAGGAAATCTGTGCCTCTTGGCGTTCAGCCCTCAAAGACTCCTTTGGGGCAACTTTTTCTGTTTTTTTGAAACATTATGTTTAGCAACAATAAAAAAGAAAAAGTTTTGTAATATCATTTCTCCTAACGGCAGGAACAGCAGTCAGGCATGGGTGGTGACCCGTCTGAGTTCCAATAGGACGGACTCTGCTGATGAAACAAGTCCCACCTCTTCCTTGTGGCTGTCAGTTTTTCGACTCGGTCTAGTTAGGATGGACGTGTCTAGCTAGTTCTCTGTCTCTCATTTTGGATTGCGGGACTTGTTTCATCAGCAGACTCGATCCTATTGGAACTCAGACGGGTCACCTCCCATGCCTGACTGCCGTGCCCGCCTGTCAGAGAAAGGGCGTATCAGGTAAGGACCAACGCCCATTCTCTTTTCTTCCCTCCCTCTTTCCCTCCCCCCTCTTTCCTTTCCTCTCTGCCTTCCTCTGTTTCTCTCTCTCTCCTCTGCGGAGGGGAACCCCTGAACTGGTACTGGATGGTGGGAATGATGTCCGAAAGCCGATGAGCCCAGGAGCAACATGCCCACACTCAGCTGGGGGTGGCATCCCAAAACAGGCAGCTCTGCGGGAAAAGTAACTGCTTTTTTTTTTTTGCCGAGCCGATGCAAGGTCACATTTTGTCTCCGCGTTGTAATGGGCTTCAGGAGGAAGACAGGACCCCATCTCCCTCATTGTGAAGCGCACAAGTGAAAAAGTTCATTCAATCAATTCCAACTTCGTGAGATCTTTTTCTTTTGTGAGAAGTTGGAATTGAGTGAAATGCGATGGAGAAACGTGATTGGGGCTGGGGCGACTACGCACATGTCCACAGAGAGGGCTCTGCGTGCTACATCTGGCACACGTGCCATAGGTTCGCCATCACGGGTGTAGGGGTTAAACATATTTAAGCATAACTGCCTAAGATAATAGCAGTTTTGGAAACTCATGCAGTAACTAGAAGAAACATACTGTAATGTGATACTGATTCCCCTTTCTTTTTCAATTTATAGCAAATTGCCTGAGGGTGCATTTTGAGCTGTATTAATAAATGGAGACCAAGTGTTACCTTAAAGAATGTGTATTTTCTAGACAGAAGGAAAGTATATATGTAGATTTTTAGTAAACAAACGTTTTTTGTTACTTTTCCAAAGCTAACAAGTTTATGTAACTACTGTGAAAAATCAGGGAACCATCTTGTTAGCAATTATTCTTCCCTGTATTTTTCAAGAGAGAATAAACTGTAATTTTAGCAGCCTTTTTTCCTCAATTACTCAAACCAGGCTTTAAGTTATTGTATGCATCTGTTTGGTTTTTGTGCCTCCTCATCTTTTATCTTTTGAGCTGATGAGTAATTTTTAGGAATGCTGATTGGACACAAGGACCTCTTTTTAAATAAGGATGATGATGAAGTTTTGCAGTATGCCAGCTTTCTACTTAAATTAAAAAAAATTAATTTAAAATAAGTAGGTCAAAGCATGGTATATGTCAAAAGACATGTTGACACATTGGTAATTCGGCCTATATCTTAGTTCGGCATAGGCATGCAAATGAATAAATATCTGTCTATTCAGATATTTAAAAAATAGCATTTCCTCATAGAACCATATGATCAATATAAATTCTGAATACCATGGTCAAGGATTAAGATTACTAGAAATGAACAGTATTTAGATGTAGATTTTTAAAACATCCTAATCAAGATGTTACTAAATAATAAGTGATGGGAGAGGACTATCTGACTTTAGGCCAGTGCTTCTCAATTATTTTCTGTCATGCCCCCCTAGGAAGAAGAAAACATTTTTCGCGCCCCCCGCGCGACTGTAAATAGTATCATTATTAGAAAAAGGTCTGTTCTCCTTGAAAGGGAGGAGCATGCGCAGTCACATGTACTGGCTTAATGCTCACTATCGATGCAAATGTCAGCAGCGGTAGCCCGATTTCTTTAGCAAGTTTGATTAATTGGGGCAGTGTTATGTTTCACAGGAGAAGGTCATTGTCAGTCATTTGAGCATCAATTGGGCGCACATCCGTCGGGCAACAAAGTAAGTGTGGACGGACGTCCCACACTAAAGATGGCTCCGACAGGCTCGTGTCACAAGGGTTTTGGACAGCCAATCAGATGCCGAGGTCAAACGCGGCCCCTTTTACAGAGCCTCGCACCCCCCTTGGGGGGGGGCGCCCCACTATTTGAGAAGCACTGCTTTAGGCTGAAGATGTTAAATCTGCTTAGTTAGAGGCTTAAGCGAAAGAAATACTGCATATCTCTACTTTCTGCTAGGTATAAAATTCAGATTATCTACAAAGCTTTGGGCTATGAAAAGAGTCTTCAGTTCTTAAAAGAATTGAAAACCATTTTTGTACAGAGTTTTTAGGCAATTTTTAAAATCAACAAAGTTATTACTGAATTTTGAGTTATCCAGTAGATAAACATCTGCAAGAGGAAACATATTTTTTCAATTTTATTAAAATTATTATAATATAACGTGGAGGGAGATATTGAATATGCAGACAGCTCTCTGCCTAGTTTTGGTTATCATGACCAAGTGCTGATTTGAAGTGAATTAGTTGGTCCATGGAGGTGCTGATGGTCAGCCTATCTGTGTGTTAGCATGTTTAAAGCAGAAGAACATTTTAAAATGCTGTATATATAGCTTATTTTGCAAAATATTTTCTGTGGATTATCACTCTAATAGGACTTCCCAGCAAGACTACTTTTTTAGGGCAGATAGACAAGTTGCAGACCAAAAAAAACCACTGGTTAATAGCTGCTCTTAAAACCCTATAGGTCCTTGTGGAATCCAGTGCATTATTTGAAACAATTAAATCAGGAGGCTGATACTTTGTTTTACAATATGTCTTTTTAAGTTCAGATGGAGGAAGTTAGATGAATAATTGAACTTCCTGAGGCCCTGCTTCCTTCAGTGTTTCCCATAGTTGATGTTATATACAAACCATGACTTAACTCTAAAGGGTTTGAGATTAGGTTATATGTTGTACAAGTCCACACAGACTGTATTTTTATACGCAGGTTGTATAAAGATCACAGATCATAGGGCAATTACAAAATGTTTTATTAATATTTTTAGGGAAAATATTATTGTACTTAGACATGTGTCATGTGTCAAATATATAAGTGTTTAGAAGAAAATTGCAGCCAGTTTGAACATTTAATATAATTTATGTAATTTTCAATGAAGCCTGACTTTTGAGCATTCTGTGTTCAGACAAAGTGCTATGGCTTTAGGAATGTTATTTTGATTTGTCTATTATATTTACTTCTCACCCATGTCTAGACATCATCCACAGTTGCTTTTTACTTTCCTTTTTAAAAGTTTCACAAGTAGACTTTGACTTCGAACCATTGGAAATACCATGGTGCTGAACAAATGATTACAATGGTCTTCAGAGTTCTTGCTGTCACACACACCCATGTGTGTGTCATGTGATCACAGTCTGGGTGCTTGGCAAAGGGGTTTTTACTATCAGTTACAATGTCCCGTGATCATCGTTTACAGTCTTCCCTGTCAGCTTGCCCACTGACTTTGGTTATGGGAAGCTGGTGAGAAGTTGCTTCAACTAATAACTGTGGGATTCACGCTTTATGACCACATTGCTTACCAGCAGAAATTCTGGTTCCAATTGCCATTGTAATTCAAGGACTCCCTGTATATGACTTACAGCTTTTAGATGCTGTGTATTCTTTGTATTTGCCGGTGCATAGAAACTACTGAACATTATTTCTGTTTTTGATTATTTCTGTGTTAAGAATTCAGATAATTAGTAATTAAGGATATAGCCTTCCAGTTTTGGACTGCTTTTACTTGTCTCCCCACTTCTTAGTGTCAGAAGAATTCCTTTCCTCAACCATCATAAGTGTTAATATAATTTTAATATTCCACCATACACTGCCTCGGCAATTATGAAAAATTCTAATTCATTCAAGAATTCTAAGATAGGGCAACAGAATTTAAAATATATTTCAGGTCAAGGTTGACGTTCTTGAAACAGAAGGAAAACTTTTCTGTGAGAAAATATGAATTTTCCTAGGTTTCATTAAGATTGCTGGGAAACTAAATTAAAATGTAGCTCCTTTTTACTTGTAGTGTAGAGCCTAGTTCCCCAATAAGGCCTATGGTAAAATTAGGTGGCAAACAGAGCTTTTGTTTCTCTTTGCACTATATCTAGAATGGTTGCACTATAGGACTTACCATGGCTTGGGTGTACAAAAGTGTTTCAGCAAGCAAAAGTGTTTCAGACTTCCCTTGATTCATGGGTGTAAAATGTTTGCAGTGTTTGGACCATTCCACAATGCTTTCAATATTTATAGTTGCATTGTTATACATATAATTAGCTTATTGATGTGAGATCAGGTTTGATTTCTTTTGATAACTGATGTACAAAAGCATTTGTCTGGACTTGATGCTTTGGAGGGGCAAGGGGCAGAAATATGTAATTCTCTGACAGTATTGTTTTTATTTCAGGAACTTAGTGACTTGGCTCGTGACCCACCAGCTCAGTGTTCTGCAGGCCCTGTTGGAGATGACAGTAAGTTGTTAATAATAAATACCGGTTCTTTTAAACAGGTTCTTGTAAACCAATATGATTTGTGTGTGTGGGGGGGGGGGTGTTTGGGGGAGAGAAACTTTTAAATAACAGTTTTTCCTTTTTTTTCTTCCCTTCTCACTCTGTCATTCAGTGTTTCATTGGCAAGCTACAATTATGGGTCCTGTAAGTACTGCAGTTTTATTAACATTCATTCTAAAGTCAGCTATTTAAAAGTTATTCCGGAAATACATTATTATGTTCTTATATGTGATATAAAGTTTACAGGTTTTGGCACATTTTCATTGAATTACTGTTTTTCTCATTGTACATTCTTTAGAATGTGCTAATGTCATGATCTTTGATGTACAATTTTCATGGAAATACTTTTGCCTAAGATTTCAGACAAATTTACTTCTTTAAAACACTTTCAGTAAGATAGTTCCTCTATGTAACACTACACCTGTGAAAAATTATAATGGCTTCTTTTGGGGGATTCATGTATATCATACTTTTTATTTAAGTCAGAGTTTATTCCTTATGGCAAGTTTGCACATCATGATAAAATAAACTGTATTATAGCCTATAAATATTAATATTACAGATGAAACTGATCTGTTGGCTAGATTTAATATTTATGAAACAATATTGATACTGGCAAAAGCAGTCCATTAATGTCACGATTGTCTTCTCTAGTATGTCGGAACATGTAGCTATATTCTTGAAAATTTCCAGGACTATCTATACAGAAGGAAATGTTGAAGTCAGCCTATCATCATATGCATCCCTTTGTTAATGTTGTTAAATGTGCTTTTTCAGTGTTAGTACATGAGTCATTGTGCTGCAGATAGTTTTACTTTTAGTTAGCTACTATAGCTCTCCTAAACCATAGTTCCTACAGAAATTTGTAACTTCTGAATTTTCTTCTTTGTCAGAACGACAGTCCATATCAAGGCGGTGTTTTCTTTCTGACAATTCATTTCCCTACAGACTACCCTTTCAAGCCACCTAAGGTAAGTAAAAATGGAAACTTAATTTAAAACATTGAATCTCTGCACGGATAGGCAACTGTGACCATTGCTAAAGCATTTTGGCTTGCCAAAGAGGCATAAAGAAATAGCTTCTTCAGATCTCTACACCAGCGGTCACCAACTGGTGGTCCGTGAGAAAATGTTGGTGGTCCGCAGAAAAATTATTTGCATTTTTTATATTGCACTAAATCAGGGACCATCAAACTACGGCCCCTGGGACAGATACATGCAATGAATGTTCGTGTTGCTGCAGAGAGTCTCCCCTTTTGGGGTCTTTTTGTGTGGGTCGGAGGGGGACAGAAATTCCAACTTGGGGTATGCTTCGGCCTCCTGGTGCAGGGCTTTGGGCGAAGACTGGAGGGAAGTGCTGCTGGTGGCGAAGAGCCGGAGGACCTTGTTCCAGTGGGGCTGCATCATCTCCTGCAGGTCTTCCCTCTGCTTGGAAAGCCTATGCTCGTAGTCCTCAGTGAAGTGCTTCTATTGAGCCTCCTTCTCAGTCAGATCCAATTTGAACTGAACTGTTTTACCAACTCTTATGGTGGCTGCTTAGCTCCAACAACTGCTTCCTGTTGGGGCCCTAAGGAGTCCAGGTGGGGAGGTGAGGAATGAGTAGAGGGTGCTGAGGTGCCCCCCAATGTGAGTGACATTGAGTTGGCCACGCCCACCCAGTCACATGACAACCTAGCCACGCCCACTCAGCCGGTCATTAGGCAGATCATATTAGTGATCTGTGGGATTTAAAATTATGAATTTAGTGGTCCCTCAGGTCTGAAAAGTTGGTGACTCCTGCTCTACACTGATTTACCCTTTGGGTTACAGATCTACTACATTCAAATAATTATAGAATTTCTTATATTTGCTTTATGATTGTAGATGCAGTTACTGAACATGCTTTCAGGCCGTTATAATATAGATTAGTGTCAAACGTTCTACAGCTAAATACGGATATTTGGGCTGTCATATATAATGTATTGTGGGCTTTTTAAAAATATAATAGCCATTTTTCACTGTTTAGACTACCGACCCTTCTATATTCTTTGAGTCTCTCATGTGTAACATCATTGTGAATTTTTCTTACCAGCCTGAGAATAATAAAATATTGTAAAAATAGTTCTGGGAGTTGATTGAAAAGATACATATTTCCAAATGATAAAAATTGTAAGTTTTATTTTGATACTTCCCCCAGTACTAAATAGCTCACCCCTGCCCATGCAGTTTCAAATACCAAACCTAGAGAAAGGTGATGCGATATAGCATGCGTTAGATTTTACACAAACCCTGAAGAAACTGACAGAGTGGTTTTTCTTAATTAGAAAAATAGGGGTTGTACAGAACTGAATTTACATACCTTGTAACTATTCCACTTGTAGAATTACATTGCAAGCTGTGTATATTAAAAAATAACTTTATATGAAGTTTAACAAGCAGACATTTTTCTCTTTGATATAGTTAAGCAGAATTATGTATATTCTAAATATTGAGAACTAGCATTTTTAATCTGAAAAGGATCTGAATATTAATCGCAGATTGATCTCAATTTTTTAGGTTGCATTTACAACACGAATTTATCATCCAAATATTAACAGTAATGGCAGCATTTGTCTTGACATTCTAAGGTCACAGTGGTCTCCTGCTTTAACTATTTCTAAAGGTAAGTGCATTTGGATGAATGTTGCTATTAGTTGCTATTATTGATTTCTTTGTATTTTATTGACAAAAAGCAGCTTGAATGTGTGTGCTTTATATTTAGATTATATAAAATTTGTCATTCCAGGAACAGAATATTCTAGAGAACTCCTGAATCTTTTGTTTCCTCCCAGATCATGTCATTCCAAGGGCACATTAGCAAATTAAAATGATTCAAAGTATTCTGGTTGAAAGAGCTATGTTTTGGGTTTGGACCACCCATGAAATTACCCTGCTTCTAGATTGAAGAATTTATTTCGGTAGAATTTATTTCGGTAATTCTGAATTGCCCCAGAATATGGTTTGAAAGGATTTGTTTTTGAATTTTCCAGAATGATCTTTTCCTACATTGACAAATTTTGCACATTCTTAGTACTGTATGTACTAGAATTTGTCTTACTTTCCTTTCTATTTTAGCATGATATTTGACTGTTACTTTGAGGCAACTGCCCACCAATACTTTTCCCAGCCATGCAGTTGTCCCACAGATTTCTCTCCATTTTTTCAGAAAAAGATCCTAAAAAATATTAATAGGAATAGAGTTATATGAACAAAGTGGAATTTAATTCAAGGTTGATACTTCAGTTAATGCTTGAACTGTGCAGTTACATGGTGAAGCTGTTGTGCTTTTTGTAGTTTCACTTCCCTATCACGTTGTTGTTGTTATTAATTTTATACAATTGTTCCATGTTCTCACTGATGTTAAAAACTGCCAGTCCCTGTTGAAACAGAACCAGATATCTCTAAGGGTTAAGGCTCAGTCATTAAAGAGAAGCTAAGTGGCTTTTTGCAAAGCAATTTTATTTTTTACACCTACACAGCTTTAACATTACCAAGAAGCCAAAGAATCTTGATTTGACAAAGAGCAGTGAGCCCTATGAATTCAAACTCGAACAATTTGGTTTATCAGAATATTCAGAATAGTATGGTGCCAGGGTTACATAGGTGCATGGCCGAACAAACTAAATATAACATTTCTAGTGACCAGGTTAAGCTCCCCCCCCAATTAGAGACAATCTTTTTGAAGTAAAATAAATTGGACTATATGTTCTACTTGCACATGCAAAAGTAAATAACTTGTTCTTTGAATCATTTAAAAATTTTTATATGCTCTTTTCTATTTGTTTCAGTTCTCTTATCCATTTGTTCACTGTTATGTGATCCAAATCCAGATGATCCCCTAGTGCCAGAGATTGCGCGCATCTATAAAACAGACAGAGACAAGTAAGTACAACTTTGTTTTGGGGGGGGATGATATAGTGATGAAATGTGTCTAGAGAACAGTTGAGTAATTGCTGCTATTTAAAAAAAAAAATTGGGTAAAATATTTGTGTTTTTTAATCTAGAAGGCTTCAATAGCATGCTAGAATAAAATTTTTAACACTACAAAATTACTTTCAAGTTTCAAATTGCTATGGACAATTTATAAATGAGAAAACACTGGTAATAGTTTTGAGTTGGATGAAACAAAAAGTATGCGCTACTTTGATAATTTCAATATTTCTGTTTCGAAGTAAACTAGTTACATCAAAATTAGTAGTTCTGCTTTGTGTTTGCAATTAAATCTGCCCAGATGAATTTAATAGGGCTGTATTGGCTTGTCTTACTAAATATACTTATCTAATTAGGTACAATAGGTTAGCAAGAGAGTGGACAGAGAAATACGCTATGCTGTAGGGTAAGACTGCACTTTATGGTGCATTAATGATGTGGGGACTTCAGCACTTGAGTGCAGCATGCTTAAGGCACTGGATTAACTAACAAAAGATTGTCCAAGTTACTGAAAATACAGTTTTAACTGCTTGATTTGTATTCAGCGTTGGAAGCCTATCTGCATGACTAGATTAGTATAGTCAAATACTTAAAAAGTTTTGTAGATATTTCTTGGTTCTGGAAAAATGCATTTAGCTGGTAAGTGTTTTGGGTCCTATTCAGCACAAATGTGACTCTACTTATAATTTAAATTATTCAGCAGATTAAATTCAGAAGTAAAAAAGCCTGTAGGCATGTATAGGTAGACACTAACATAATAACGGAGCATGTAAATTAGCACTGACTTGATTTCAGTGGAGTTCTGCACAGTTCTCTTAAAATCCCTGCTTATGCGAGAGGCTGGCTCTATTTGGTATCTAAAGTTTTGTTTGTGATGTTTGTGTGAAGTTTTGCTAGAAAAAATATCCACTTATATTTGCATATTATGTGATTTCTAATATGCAATACTGTATACTTTTATATACTATATCAAAATTGGCAATGGTGCTTTGTCCAGAATCTACTCCAAAACTTTTAAAATAGTGGCAAAAATATTATGTTGATGATTCACACTCTTATTAATGCTATCCAAATGACCAAGTGAATACTGGAGTTGATACCAGTTAGTAGAATTGTTTTGAATCATAGGAAATTATAGGAATACTGCACATCAAGAATTCGAATTTCCTGGTTTTTATATTCTCTTAAAACTTTTAATCAAATAAATTGAGTAGTCTCATTCAAAAAGCAAGACATAAAAATTGTCTTGCTTTTTGGAATGAATTATTCAATTTATCCTAAAATTTTGAATAAGAATATTATGTACTAAGAAAGCTAAGTAGATTTTAGTTAATTTTTTAAAAAATTGAATTTATTAAAAATTTTAAAGAGAATATGGCTTTTTTACATGACCATTTAGTAAAACTTCCCTTCACATTGTTCACATTTTCAGAAAGCCAAGTAGATTTTCTTCATTGGTAACCAATGAACCAATGATTTGGGGAATTCCTGTTATTGACTTACATATTGTTTCTGTTTTAGAAACTAATATTTTTCCAGATTTCATTGGAATAAATTAAATATTTTGTAAAGTTAGTATAAGTGATTATGTTCAGGAGTTACTGCAAAGAACTATGTAATGTCAGATCAAACCTTTATTATAGTCAAAGGTCATCACAGAACTTCATAATGTGCTACATTTTTATTGCTGGCTCTGGTTTTTCTGATATGTCTGTCTGTCTATATGTAAAATATATATAATAATTTAAAAAAATTTAAACTTCTTAAAAAGCATTTTTTTCCTTTTCCAGGTACAACAGAATATCTCGGGAATGGACTCAGAAGTATGCCATGTGATGCTACCTTAAGTCAGAATAACCTGCATTATAGCTGGAATAAACTTTAAATTACTGTTCTTTTTTGATTTTCTTATCCGGCTGCTCCCCTATCAGACCTCATCTTTTTTTTTTTTTTTAAATTTACCTCTATCCATTCATGCACATGCTCATCTGAGAAGACTTTAGCTCTTCCAGCTTTGGACAATAACTGCTTTTTAGAATTTGTAAAGTAGTTATACAAGAACAGTTGCCCAAGATTCAGAATTCTTTAAATGGAGCATGTGTGTTGTGGCCAATGTCTTCACTCTAACTTGGTTATGAGATTGAAATCATTCCTCACTGCTCTAACAGTTCTTCTGAAGATATCACCCAAAGGGAGGGGAGATGGATGTTCAGTTTGCTCACATCACAGGAAATAGCATTGCTGTAGCATCATCCATCTTGTTTTAAAACCTTCCAGTGTTAGAGACTGAGGTTTCATGACATACTTGTGCTCATAACTGGTATGGCTGGAGAATTGGTACAGAACTTGTAGCATCATCAGAACAGAACACGTGATGTATCTTATGCATGTCAATAAAGGAATGACCAGTTCTTGTTCTACAGAGAATGGAGATTGGAAGTCCAACATCCCTTGTATTCCAAAATAGGGTATCGGAACATTTTTGTAATTCTCATTTAAATTTTGTTAGGATGCTTGGAGCTATTAGTTAATCTATCTTCCACAGCAGTTTAATATAGCACTGAATAAATGATGCAAGTTGTCAATGGATGAATGATCAACTAATAGCTCTCCTAGTAATTGATTTTATTTTCTTCAATAAAGTTACATAAACCAATGAGTTAGCTGCCTGAATTAATCAGTATGGGAAACAAAGTCTTTTGTAAAAGCAAAGGTGGTTTTTGTATATACTTGTTGGGATTTGCCTCATTGTTTGACATCAAATAATGATGTGAAGTTAGTAGAGTGAACCTTTTGCCATGTTCAGTTATAATACTTGGTCTGTGTTCAGGTTGACACATTGATCAGCCCTGGAATATGCAGAATTAATAAGCTAACCTAGTAGTGTAGACTTTAGTGAGCTACACAAGGTCCTGGGAACCAAGTTTTCAATTACGGACTTGGAATCCAGCTGATATATGTACAGGTGTATTGTGGAGACTTCACCAAATGCACCCAGCTTGCTAACTGAGAAGCATTTCTTCGCCTTGTATACTTGACAGCTGAAAGATCTTTTTGTGGGAGTAAAGAGGCAAAATTGCAAAATAAAGTACTGTTTTGATGTGGGAATTGTCATGAGGTTGTGTTGAAGTGACTTTTCAATGTGGGATTTTGCTGTCCAAAGGATTATCATGCTACCACCTATATTAACAAACATTTTTGCTGCAAGGGTCACTATTTCAGGGTGACTAAAAAATTAATAAAGTCATTGCTACAGTGTTTTCTGTTTTAAGAAGCACTGAATTGTGCCACTAATTCTTGTTTGATAATTATGGATTTTCTGCATCATAATTTTGTCTCCATCCAGGTCTACAGTTCAGTATTTGCTAGTCCTGTGCTATGAGTGTGTGCTTCTGCCACTTCTACTTCCATCTTTAGCACTGCTGTGTGCATCCTAATGTTTTTTCCTCAACATAATTTTGGAAATATCATTGTAAAATAAATGTAGACTATACATTTTATGAAAGGGGAACAGGTTTGGCCATGATTTGTTTCAACCTTTTTTTTAATCACATTTTGGTGAATTCAGTTTTGTCAGTATGGTACACTGAATTCCACCCAAGTGCTTTGGATGTATTACAATGTAAGTAAAAACAATTTTACAGGGTGAGGAAAGATTACTTGAAGAATCAGGGCCAAGAATTAAAATAAGGCTCCTTTGTTAAGTTTGCAATAAACTCCTTAATTATAGGAAACGTGGCATTTTTACTAAAATGTTGCTAAGGTAGCCTTCTTCAACTTGGTGCCCTTTAGATATGTTGAGATTATAGCTTCCAATGTATCTGAAAAGCCTATTTCTATTGCCTTCAGATGATGTAATTTACATTTTAATCTCATACAAGCTGACTTCTAACATTGCTTATTATATAATCTGTGCACAACTTCGATAGAAAAACATTTCACAGTTCAACACTGATTACTTGCTAGCTTAAACATATAAGACTTGATTTGTCGTGTAGTTGTAATTACAGAAGAATCTTTGCCTTTCCTGAAGCATTTTAAATTCGATGGCATGCTATATAAGCCTTTTTTCCCCTCCTCACATGCTCGACAAAATAACAAAACTCAAAGGTTGAATAAACAATATTAATAGGTTACAGTTGGTTATTCTGTATAGTCTTACTCGTAAAGAACAGGAACGTGCGTGGATTAGATTTTCTGTATAAATGGCTATTTCAGAATTCACTGCTTTCCTATACTCAGTTTATAATTCCAAGACCTTTGTACTGCTTAACCTTTATGTTTGGAAAAATTTCAACAACTTACTTAGTCTTGGAAAATAATTGATTTGGCTCTATTTGATTCTATCCTATTGGAGTGTTTAATAAATATAAAGAGTGTCATGACATCTACTTTTCATCATTGACCAATGCTTGGAGGATGGCAAATAAGACTGCTATCCCCAGATAATTTTGTCTACCAGTGCAGTAGTGATCTCAGGTATGTTGATGAGGTCATGTAGATGTAGTTCTGCAATACATCAAATGAGGCATCTGGCTTTTTGGCATGGCCCTAATCGGTCTTGGAATCATGTTATAGTCCTAGTGTATATGTCAACCAGGCAAGCAAAATAGAATTCCACTTTGCAGTGCAAATATAGATAATCCTCATTTAGCAACCACAATTGGCATTGACAACTTGGCCATTAAGCAAAGCAGTCATCAAATGAATAGAGTGTGCTTTTAATCTTCAGGATCCTAGAATACCAAAGTTTTCTTTGCTTTACACAGGTTGTCATAGAATGGTCATAAAGTTACTTTTTCATTATAGTAATAACAGAACAAAACAAGGTAGTACCTAACAAAAACTACTGATTTTAATTTTTTTTTCTAGATGCTATGAGCTGAAAATAGATTGAATCTTGGTCTTGAACCCTTTTTCTCACAACCTGATGTTGGGATATAGTTGGTTTGTGTGAACTTAACACTCATACATATACATGCACACCAGGCATTGTTATTAGAAGTAATAATTGGATTTTTAACTAACTTCATCCTCTCATTTAAGATATTAGTATAGGTCTTAATTCAACTCATGCATTCCTTGCTCTCCTATTTCCTAGAAATAACTTGGCAGAGTGAACTTTCTTTTTATAGATGAGGCTAAATTATCTTCAGTGCCATGTTACATGCTTAAGTAGTTTTCAGTAACTAAAAGAAAACAGCCTTTCTGTTTACAATATAATACAGTACTAGTTTGACTAGTTTTAAATTTAACTCTAGTATTGTGGTTTTATTGACTAACCTGTTAAGTGGCTTCAGAGCATTTCGTAGTAGTTGACCACTCTTTATTTTTGTCATTAGTCCTGAGCTGTATGTCTGTAGCACTCCTGCAACTATTCAGGTTTTTTTACTGATCAGAAGTTTCCTTGCTGTGAAGAAACGGGGGCAAAGTTTTTGTTACATCCTTATGCTATTTAGCTAATGCTGGAGTATTGAAAATTGCAGGTTTAGGATAAAAGTGACCATTGACCATGCCATTAGGCCTATAAACCATCTATAAATCTTAGGGCAGATCTGAACTTTTGAGAGTAGATTGCATACAAAATACCCCTTGAAGTTGTCCTTGATTTTCCCAAATTGAAGCACAACGGTTAGAATATTAATATAATGTAGGATGTTCTGAAAGCAACTTCCACGCATGATTTGCCTTTCATTAAATGTCCATGTTGCTTTCTTGGAATAATCAGACCTGGATTAGTCTGGATAACTGCATTTGAGAAACTGAAAAGTACTCACTCCAAATTGGGTGTTGCTAAATCAGAGCTGCCAGCAGCCTTGGCTACTGTGGTCTGTAGGAAGGGATGTTGGCATTTGTATAGCTGACTTCAAGTATCCTACTGATCTTCTGTGTAACTGCACCAGGCAAGGAAGTTGCTAAATGTAATCAAGATAAAACCCAATTTAAGAATACTTGGATCAGTCATTTCATCCATGGAATTAAACTTTAGGCTTGTTTTAGAGCCTCAAGTGGAAAGGACAATTGTATTTTACCCTAATTAGAGTTAGAAAAATATTTCTTTGAAGTGTAAAATCAAATTGATTATGCTTCCAACAGTTATTTTTTTTAAATACCACACTAATACTGCAAAATGATGTGGCTAAAGTTCTCTCTAAAACCCAACGTGGCACAAGTCAAGATGGCTTGATAGATCTCTTTTCCCAAGAATAGCCATCCCATTCATTCTAATAGGTGGGCTGGCTTGGGGTTCCTCCCTTGAAGTGCCACCAGGTGGGACCCAGAAGGAGTGCCATTTAGATAACAGTGCCTGCCTTTTGGAATAATTCCACATGTCCAATGCTTCATTGGTCATGACCCTGCCAGCTTTAGAAAAAAATTGCACCCCCCCCATTTGTCTGGGGTGATCAATGTCCCCACATGAAGAATGTATGAATATAACCTAGTTTGTCTATTATTCTCTCTCCCTTCTCGGTCCCTCTCTCCCCCTCTCTCTAAATATGAAGGCCAAAGGGAAAACAATATTATAATGTATGGCTATTATTTTTTGCTGGCTGTGGAAATTACACAAATGGTTCAAAAAAGATGTTTTGACCTAGGCATCTGCTAGAACCACTTCTGGTTGACTGAAACAGATTTGGGAGATTTACTCAGAAAATTAAAAAGCTATACTGCTGTGAACATTTTCACCCGGGGCTCTTCAAATTTCTGGAAAAAAGCATTTGGACCATGTACTTTTCAACCAAGTTGTGACATGAGAAGATATATACATGTGGTCAATCCAGTGGTGAAATCCAAATTCTTTTACTACCGGTTCTGTGGGCGTGGTTTGGTGGGCATGGTGTGGCTTGGTGGGCGTGGCTTGGTGGCATGGCAGGGGAAGGATGCAAAATCTCCATTCCCACCCCACTCTGGGGCCAGCCAGAGGTGGTATTTGCCAGTACTCCGAACTACTCAAAATTTTTGCTACCGGTTCTCCAGAACCTGTCAGAACCTGCTGGATTTCACCCCTGGGTCAATCTGAATCCTTATGGGTTACTTTTCCCAATTATATAGAGTGTATCAAAAGACAGGCCCAATAGACTTACATTAATTGCATTAAAAGTTCCAATTGGCAATTTTCTTCTCAACACTTATTTTCTTGACACGTGTCTTTGGAATATTCCTACTGGTAAATACATTTAATATGGAGGAAAAAGCTATTGTGATTGGTCTATGGGGGCTGAGTTTGGGTACACTATATATATAAGCTAGGATTTTAACCAGAATTTTAAACATTTTAACTAACTTATTTACTATGATGCGGGAAAACACCCGAGATTTTAATTTTTTGCTTATAAAAGTTCTCTGACAGCAGTAAGCAATGGGTGTAGCCTGGCAGGGCAGTCACATCCAATTACATGTGTATTTAGGATGTGTTGAAATTTTCTATCCTGAGTACGTCACAAATCTAACACAAATAGTATTAGATAATTGGGGTACTAATAATTAGGATTGCAACACAAAACTGGAATTTTGTGCTGAGAAAAATATGAAAAACTACCAAGATAATCATGCTATAAATCTAGAGACATTTTTTTGTCCTGCAGATTTTAATCTTTCACTTCTTCATAAAAAACCCTTTTTTCAGAAACAGCCCAAGTCACTTCCTGTTTTAATAGCCACAAATTCTATAACTAGTTGTGTTAGCTTTGTTTTTCCATTAAAAGCACTACAAAGTGTTGGTATGCTCTTTTGGTGCTTTTTTCTAGATTATTGCCATTGAAATTAAATGGAAAATAAAACCTTGATAATTATTGGCTTTAAAGATTTTGGAAGGATCATACAGATTTTCATGGGAACTCTAAAGCATGAAAACACAATTCTGATTTTAAACAAAAAAGAAAATCATTTGACTTGCACATGAGCAGTCCATCAAAGCAGCTTCTTAAAATTTCAGGAATGTTGTAGTTGCAGGAATAAATTTCAAACTATTTCAGATGGTGTTATTTCATACATGTATGAAGACTGACAGATAAAACAGTATTAGTTTACTAAACATGACATTCCTTAATGGTATTTCAGATCATTTTACAATATAAATATAAATGAGAGAAACTGTTTAAAAATCCATAAAATGATATTAAATGAAACCCAATCATATCAGAGTTATAAAAATTAAAGTTTGTAAAACACAGTCCTGGGCTATAAGTCATTTAAAAGACCTCTATAAATAAAAATGTACCGAGCACCAAACAGATAGCAATAGCACTTAGACTCATAAACCCCTTCACAGTGCTTTATAGCCCTCTCTAAGCGGTTTACAGAGTCAGCATATTGCCCCCAACAATTTGGGCTCTAATTTTACCACCTCGGAAGGATGGAAGGCTGAGTCAACCTTGAGCCTGGTGGGATTTGAACTGCCAGATTGCAGGCAGCCGGCAGTCAGCAGAAGTAGCCTGCAGTTACAACACTGCACTCTAACCACTGTGCCACTGAGGCTCATCATAGAGTGTATGCAAGTATTGACTCTAGAGCTTCTGCATAACAAGCATCATAACCGAAAAGCCTCTTTGATAGCTACTTCCTATCCAATTGGCCAGAAAATAAGCCTTCTGAAGATCTTGAAAGTTTGATCATATAGATTAGACAGAAAAAATAGGGTATATTTGTAATGTTAAACAGAGTGTTTAAGGAATGAGTTGTTAATGTTTCTTTGTCTTCATAGTGCCCGGCAAGTAAAGTTGAGATGTTTTTTTCTGTATTTCAGATAATTTCTTGCAAAAAAACCACATTTGAGTCGATATGCTTAAGAGAGTAAAGTGCTTCCCACATTGCATATGACTTTAATCATGATTTGCTAAATCATGATTAGCTACAGCGCCTGAACCACCAATCACTAAACTACGGATACAGTGGCTGGATTAATACACCATGTGTAATGGTGTAATAGCATAATGTCAATATGCAGTTTAAGACATTTACACTTAGTGAACTGTTATCCTCCAACATTTATGGAGGGAATAACTGACTATGGGGATACTGGGCTTTGAACAAGCTACTGTTTTGTGTCACCAATTCAGCCAAACCCAGATTATTTGCAGTTGCATTTCCTTGGAGTTCTTGTTTTAAGAAACTACTGGTATACAAAGACAAGTTGGGTGAAGCAGAATGTGCTCTGTCATAATAGAATGAATATTATTAGGGATCTAATAATAAGACTTGCCAAAACTCATATTTATGATTTCACTCAAACTCTCAACCTTTGAATTGCTACTGTGTTGATTGGGTACGTTTCCAGCAGCTTGCTTTATCACACATTTTGAACTAAACCAGTTTGGCTCTGTTCACCTATTGCAAACGGTGAAGGGAGTTGGATGGACCCTTAACATGGATAAGTAAGTCCACATAAACAGGTTACCTTAATTTTCACTTTACATGTTTACTGATAAAAGACAAGAAGCAAGCAGAAGCTTAAAGTGTCTTAAAGGAAAATGCAGACTTTGCTGCTTTTCATATAATTTTGGGGAGGGGAGGAGTTTTTGCAAAAATGTTGTATTCTAATGTCCAACGGACATGATTTCAGTTGGAACCTTTCGAGCACAAGCTACCTAGTATTACATATTATAAAAACCTGTTGCATGTTTTCAGGGCCTCTGATTTGCCTCTATCAATATAAATAATAGCAAATGACTTCAATGTTTCTTTTTCCCTATAAATTAATGCAACAAAAATGTAAAATACAACAGCAAAATAAACTTGTTAGAAGTACAGAAACAAAAGCTAGTAGGATAGTCTTTTGACTGGCAGGCAAAATACTAAATAAATGTAATAAAGTACGATAGAAAGCCTGTTCAATGCTTCCAGTTAAAAATGAGTAATTGTTAGAAATAAAGAATGAACACAGCAAAGTACCATGCGGTCCATGCTGTTTACCCCTAAACAGCCACGTGGTTCCTAGGATGATAACAGTACTAATGTTTTCAGAACTAATATTTGGTGATACTTCATCTCTGAACCCTGAGATTTCATGTATAGTAATCTATCCATTGAATTCCTATGTATTTGTTGAATCCCAAATTGTCTAACTATCATCACGCCCTTTTGTGGTCAATTAACAACATCTTGTCTTTTGGGAAGTATTTTCCTGAATCAGATACCCATTTTTTTTTTCAAGGGCCTCCTACTAGAATCTTAGGGTACAACTTTCACCAACAAGACACTCGTTGGTGCAATTGCAGCTACCAGAATTCTTGGCAGCATAAAAAGTCATAATGTGAATTCTGTAAATTGGAAGACTTTGGGGGAGAGCCGCTGACTGTATCGGAATGAAGAGCTGGCGAGTTGACAAGCTGTAATAATTATCTGGACAAAGAGAGGATCTGAGATCGCCCAGAAGTGCTCATTGCAGTTGTTCATTTGGCAGACAAGGGAATAGATATCTTGATGTACTTGCAGTTAGCTCCTTTAAAGACATTGAGTTCGCTACTTCTTTTTCTAATCGCATTCCGAAATTGCTTGTTAACTGCTTTTCAGTTATTGGAGAACTACGGATTGACAAGTTTGACAGATCCAGATAATTTTCTTTCAATCCTTAGCCAAAAAAGATTTAAATACAAGTTTAAGGATTCAAAAAAACCCTGGAATTAGAAGCAGAAACATGATTAAAACTGATTTTAAAAAGCTACAAATTGTACTAAGGGTCCAGATAAATTTGAAATAAGATTCTGGAATTAATTACAAGAATTCCTCCATGGGAAATACTTTGCTTTTGATTTTTTTTTTTAAATAACATGATGGGATCGTTCTTTGAAGCTTGGATACTTGTGGGAACCAGAAGGTACCAAAGATTGCAATTAAAGGAAAAGGACATATTGGAGAATGGAGCAAAATATTTTAACAATTAACATATTGAAGGATATTTTTGAACAATTAACCAGAAGTTAAAGAATGTTTGCCTCTATAAATAAACTTTATTTATGGAAGAAGAACAAATTTTGCCAGATAACTGAAAGGATTTAAAAAGGACAAGCTACAAAAATCATATGGAAAAAGATACTACGCTGAACATACAAAAACAAAACAACAGCCGATGTCTTAATAATTAAAAGGGATGTACAAAGAACAAACCAAGAGAGTGTCCTGAAATTTTTTCCTAAATTGGATATACAAAAAATCTTGTTAAAGCTTTGAAGAATTTTGTGTGAAGGGCAAGGAAAAAAAATCAAGTTTTAGGACATTATTTGAAGGGGCTGAAAATCAAGATTGTTGAAGGTGTTCTTTTCTGTAGCTTTATTTTTATTGTTCTTATTGTTCTTTGTATTAGTTTTTTATAACTGTAGTTGTAATTTTTAATAAAATTACTATTTAAAAGAATTCAGTAAGTTGCTGTTCCAGTATGCCTAATTATGGGATCTGGGTAACAAATATATGGTCTATGTATTTTGGAAGTTCAACTAACTAGATAACTTAATAAATTATTTTGTATTATTTTGAAATAGGTTAACTATAAAATTAAATTAAAGTCCATCCTTTTGTTGAAAGAGTAATTTAAATTATTGAAAGTGTATTTTAAAAGCTAATCTATTATGGAATCAGATGGATGGTACTCTCTTAAGTCAACATCATTAGATATTAAAGGGTGGAAAGAAGTCAGTGATGTTTGAAAAAAATAACTCACTTATGACCTGTCGGTCATCATGACATTTTAAAAATGTATTATCTAAGACAGGGGTGTCAAACTCGATTTCATTGAGGGCCGTATCAGGGTTGTGTTTGACCTTGGGGGGGCCAGGGGGGCGTGGTCAGCTCGATGTCACTCATTTTGGGGGCACCTGTGGTGACTCGAGCGCTCTGCCAGTAAAAACGGGCTCCCGAGCGTCATTTTCGGCTGTGACGGCCTCCTGCAACCCTCTTCCAGCGAAAATGGAGTTCCAACTTTGCTGGCAGAGGCATTGCGGGCTAGTCCTTCGCTGTTTCCAAAGTGGGCCTGTGGGCCAGATCTAAGCACTCCATGGGCTGGATCCGGCCCCCGGGCCTTGAGTTTGACACCCCTGAGATATAAGTGATAAATGTTATTTTTTCCTGTACTAGATTATCAAATTCGGTCATCTTAATTTGCCATTTCTCTTCTGTCCGGGAGGCAGAACTGATTCTAGTTTATGAATTGCACCTGGTCTTTCCATTTACCTGGAAAGATTCCATGATATCAGGGGATGGTCTTACATAAACAGAGCAGCAGCATTCCTTATTTATGTGGAAGATTAAAAAAAACAATACTTCTCATTCAGCCCAGATAGGTTCCCGTTTTACACTATCCTAATACAGGAAAACAACGGGATGTTTGTTTTTCATTATTTGATGTTTTGCTATCCTATGATTGGCATTTTTTAAAAACAATCTCTAGTTACGCCCTCCTTAATGTAACTACGCTGTTCCATATGGCAGTAGGCTACCATACTTATTTTTTAAAAATATATGCCTGACTGCTCAAAGTTTCTATGCCTCTACAGCTGTCTGTCTGTCTGTCTCCCTCCCTCCCTCCCTCCCCCCCCTCTCTCTCTCTCTCACACACACACACACACAGATGATGCCAGAAACCTTATGCCCTACATCAATGATGGTGAACATTTTGGGCTTGGCATGTCAAAAATTAATGACTCTGCTGGCCCGTGACCCATGTAGGCCACCTAAATAGTGGCACTCAGCAGCACTAGGCCCTTGACTTCAGTCCTAGTGCCACTACTGCCACTCAAAAAGGTTGCCTCACATCATTCCCTAAGGCAGGATTGCCCCCAAGGCCCAGTCGCTCTCCAAATTTGCCACACACTGCTTGTTTTCTTTTGGTTGACAGCAGTGGAGAAATCCAATTTTTTTTACTACTACCGGTTCTGTGGGCGTGGCTTGGTGGGCTTGGCTTGGCTTGGTGGGTGTGGCAAGGGAAGGATACTGCAAAATCTTCATTCCCACCCCACTCTAGGGCCAGCCAGAGTTGGTATTTGCCCATTCTCTGAACTGTTCAAAATTTCTGCTACCGGTTCTCCAGAACCTGTCAGAACCTGCTGGATTTCTCTCCTGGTTGACAGGCCTCTGTGACCTACTTGAGGCCGCTTCAGGTTACACAAGGCCTTCATTCTTGAAGTAGCTTTGGAAGATGCTCTTGTGCAGCCTCTGCAACTTCCAATAATTGATTAAAATCACTTCCCATTCTTGGGTGGTTTTCAAGAGACTCCGGAGGCCATGCTAATGCACAACTCTTTTGTGTAATTTCCATACTTTCAAAAATAGTTGTTGGGGTTCAGGAACATTACCATGCCCCCTAAAATGTGGCATGTCACCTTTGATGCATGCGTCTCACCATCACTATCCTAGAAAGTCTGAATATTAACATACTGTAAGAATTTCTTACAGTTTTTTCTTGGAACGGAGTGACATATCACGATTAGCCTTCTGGAAATAATTAAGTTATAATTGTGGGATTGCCTATGTTCTCCGTTCAACTAAATAAACATATTTTAGATGTCCAGATTTTAATCTGTTTATCTAATACATGCTGGAAAACCAGAAAGCATGGGCTGTGCAATCATGTTTCCAACCCTCTCAAAGTTGTAACCATGGAATTCAATCACAAAGAACAACTAGAATAGAATAAAATAAAATAAAATAAAATAATAGAGTTGGAAGGGACCTTGAAGGTCTTCTAGTCCAACCCCATTTAGGCAGGAAACCCTACACCACTTCAGAGAAATGGTTGTCCAACATCTTCTTAAAAATTTCCAGTGTTGGAGCATTCACAACTTCTGGAGGCAAGTTGTTCCACTGATTAATTGTTCTAACTGTCAGGAAATTTCTCCTTAGTTCTAAGTTGCTTCTCTCCTTGATTAGTTTCCACCCATTGCTTCTTGTCCTACTCTCAGGTGCTTTGGAGAATAGCTTGATTCCTTCTTCTTTGTGGCAACCCCTGAGATATTGGAACACTGCTATCATGTCTCCCCTAGTCCTTCTTTTCATTAAACTAGACATACCCAGTTCCTGCAACCGTTCTTCATATGTTTTAGCCTCCAGTCCCCTAAGCATCTTTGTTGCTCTTCTCTGCACGCTTTCTAGAGCCTCAACATCTTTTTTACATCGTGGCAACCAAAACTGAATGCAGTATTCCAAGTGTGGCATTACCAATGCATTATAAAGTGGTATTAATACTTCACGTGATCTTGATTCTATCCCCGTTTACGCAGCCTAGAACTGTGTTGGCTTTTTTGGCCACTGCTGCACACTGATGGCACATATTTAGATGGTTGTCCACTAGATTAACTAGATTAATCTTAATCAGAATCAGGAAAACCAACTAAGGACCAGACTGAATCCTTGAGCCAATGGTTTTGGCTTGTTTAAAAGATAGCAGTCTTAAAATATCTGAAAAGATATTATTATCTAACTGAAAAAGTTAAGAGACCTGAAGTATTCTATGCAGGACGTGGAATAGTGAATCAGAGTTTCAGGAATGTAGAGTCTGATTATATGTTATTAAAACAAAGCTTAACAGTAAAGTCAGTTGCAGATGACTCAGCTGGAAAAGGGCTCTTTTTCACAGTGTATTTTCAGGCAAAGGCTAGATAACTATCTCTGGGAATTCTTTCTTGACTTTGAATCCTGTGGCCTAAACGGTATTTTCCAACTTCATAATTCGATAGATTAGAGGCATGGTAAATGAATGGAGCTTGCAAAGCAAATTAAATGCATTAGATGGGTCTGCCTTTGACATAAAAGATTCTCTTGCTAGCAATATCTGTTCAGATACTGCTAACTGAGAAATTATAGCAAACATGAAATAGAAAAAAAGGTAACTACACTTCTCCAGTTGTTAATACAAGTGACTGCCTCTTCACCCATGGCCATGTTAGCTGGCACTGCTGAGAGTTATAGTTTAGTAACATTTGAAGGACTATGATTTTTTTCTGTTTCTGTTCTATGCATTTCTAACTGGAAACAGACATATGTCCAACTCCAGGTGGACGTTATCCAAGAATTTATAAATACAAAATTGAAGATCTGGCAAAAATATGTAACATGCCTCTAGGAATGAACGTCATGCTAAAAGAAAATAGTCAATGAAATATTATACTCTTAAAACAGGAATTTAGGAAGTTTATTTATTTGATTATTTCTTATTTATACAAATAACTCAAGGTGGTAAACATGTCCATCACACCTTCCTCCTTCTATTTTCCCTGCAACGACAATCTTGTGAAGTGAATTGGATCGAGAGAGAATGACTGGCCCAAAGTCACCCAACTGACTTTCATGGCAAATACAGCTCTACCAAAGATAATTGATAAGCAAATCAAAGCTGTCTCAATCCTGTACCCTGGCCTGAAATGCAATTGGAATGGGTTCAGGTAATCTATTTCCTCCCAGATCTGGTGTAACCACTGTCTAATTACCTTTTTAATAATCTTCCCCACTATGGGATTGTTAGAGGCTGGACAGCAACTATTCATGATGGAAAAGCCTCTACCTCCCTCAAGACTTGGGTCATCACCCTTTCTTCCAAGAGGAAGGATTACAAACTCAGGATAGGAAAAAGCCTAAAGCAGGGGTCAGCAACCTGCGGCTCTGGAGCTGCATGTGGCTCTTTTATCCCTCTGCTGTGGCTCCGTCGCTGGTCGGCTCCACAATTGACAGGGCTTTTGGTTAGGGCAGGTAGAGGAAAAAGGACGCTGCACTAGGAGGAGACTCTATGGTGGGGAAACTGGACTTCCGGTCAGCAGAGGAAAAAGGATGCCGCACTAGGAGGAGTCTATGGTGGGGGAACTGGACTTCCGGTCGGCTCCAGAATTGAATGGAGGGCTTCCGGTTAGGACCTTTGTGGCTCTTTGAGTGTTTAAGGTTGCCGACCCCTGGCCTAAAGGATGGCAAAAGTCCTGAATAAGCTATCCCATCTACAAGCACCACTCCATCACTCCCATCAAATAAATAAATGGAATAGGTGAGGGATTGGGCACCAGAGCAGTAGCTTAAATTTAGAGTGCATTCACAAAAGAAATTACAGATGCGCCTCCCAAATTGACCCCAACATTTCTGTTGCTAAGTGAGATAGTTGTTAAGTGAGCTTTGCCTCATTTTACGACCTTTCTTGACATAGTTGTTAAGTGAATCACTGCAGTTGTTAAATTAATCACACGGTTATTAAATAAATCTGGCTTTCGCACTGACTTTGCTTGTCAGGAAGTTGTAAAAGATGATCACATGATCCAAATCACTGCAAATGTCATAAACATGAGCCGGCTGCTAAGGGGGCAAATTTTGACCATGTGATTATGGGAATGTGGCAACCGTTGTGTGAGAAATAGTCACAAGTCACTTTTCTCAGTGCCATTTAACTTTGGTCACCAAATGAACTGTTAGGGGAGGACTGTCGAGGACTACCTGTACAGTGGATAGAAGAGGCAGAAATCCCGAAATCTTCCTCTTCTCCCTTCCTACCCACCAGAGCATTGCTCCCAGACATCCACAGCCCCCTCTGAACCAGAAATGATGAGCCTTGGTGGAGCAGTGGACTAAAGCGCTGTTAAGTAGCACTTAGCTGCCAGCTGCCTGCAATTACTGCGAGTTCAAATCTCACCAGGCTCAAGGTTAACTCAGCCTTCCATCCTTCCGAGGTAGGTAAAATGAGGACCCGGATTGTGGGGGCAATAAGCTGACTTTGTATAAAAAAAGAAGAACACCGCTGGGGGGGCCAAAAGCCCTACTGAGCAGGTATATACAAAAGTATGAAGGCTATTGCTTAATGCATTGTAAGCCACCCTGAGTCTCCGGAGAAGGGCGGCATATAAATCAAACCAATAAATAAATAAATAAATGCCTCGATCCAGTTCTTCTTAATGAGTGTATCAGGCAGTATCCTGGGTGTAGCAAACCGGCATTGTTACCCAAGGATAAATGATATGAGAACGTAACCTGTAGGCGATTTCCTGACTTCACCAATGCAAGCTTGACGCGAAGGGGAGTGAGGGGAGAGGAGGTGATTTTAAAAATGGAGTCACTTTGCCTAACAGCAAGACAAAACTTGGAAGGTGCGTGTCCGAAAAGAAGTTTCCAAGGTGAGGGGCCGTGGTAAAAGAACAGCACCTGCACCACCTTTTGCCATTCTTAGGCAGTGCCACTGTCTCAAACCATCAACCAATCTGAGGGGATCGTGCGGCTACCCACTTCAATAACAGAATAACAGAAGGGACCTTACAGGTTATCTAGTCCAACCCCCCTCCACCCAAGCAGGAGACCCTACATCAGTGATGGTGAACCTATGACATGTGTGCTACAGGTGGCACGCAGAGCCCACTCTGCAGGCATGCCAGCCATTGCCCCAGCCCAGCTCCACTGGACATGGGCACGCACCTCCCACCGGCCAGCTGATCTCCAGATCTCTCCTGCACATGCGTGAGGGGTAGACCGCATGTGGAGGACACACATACACATGCACTGGGGGGGTGCGCGTGCGTGGGGCACTCGCACTGCATTTTGGGGGTTTGCACACGTGTGCCCCCCGCACCGCGTTTTGGGCCTGGAAGGCTTCCTGCACCAACCTGGAAGCCAAAATGTAGAGTTGTAGGAAGAAATATCCTTCTTCGGTTCAGCTCCAAGTGGGGAAAAAGACACTGGAAACATGGAGACTGCTTGGAAAGATGGTTTAATGGTAGACAGGATCATATGGTTTGAGTTCCTGAACAGAAAAAAGGGCCCCGGGTTTTATGCTCTCTCTGGCTTTTAACTTCCTGTGGCCCCGAAAGAGTATCCTGATTGGTTGTCAGACTCCCAGGGGGTGGGGGTCTTAGCTAGCCTTGCTGGCTGATGTAATCTTCCCAGGTGCCATGTGGTGAGTTTCTGTCCTAGATGGGTCCTATTGTGTTGCAGATGATGGTCCTTTGACAAAGGATTGAGTTTCTGCCTCTGGCCCATTAACAAAGGTGGGGGGGGGGGGAGGCAGGAAGCTGCTTTGTCTTTAAAACATGTTTCTCCATTTTTAATATTTCCTAAAATATTTCATTCTTCCAGGAAAGGGGTGGGTGCTAACTTCCTACAGAGTGGGGGGCACTACAAGAGCCCCCCCACGCCCCTTTTTTGGCCTGGAAAGCCTCCTGCACCAACCCAGAAGTCAAAATGGGCCGCGGAGCACATGCACAGGGACACTCACATTGCATTCTGGGGGTTTGCGCACACGTGTGTGCATTCGCGTGTGCGCGGCACCAAAAATTTTAACCATCACTGCCCTACACTATTTTTAACATATGGCAATCCAGTCTCTTCTTGAAAGCTTTCAGAAGCTCCCACAACTTCTGAAAACAAACTGTTCCACCGGGTTGATTGTTTTGGCTGTCAGAAAATTTCTCCTTATCTCTAGGTTGAATCTCTCCCTGATCAGTTTCCATCCATTATTCCTTATCCGGCCTTCGGGTGCTTTGGAAAACAGGTTGACCCCCCTCCTCTCTGTGACAAATATTGGGACACTCCTATCACGTCTCCCCTGGTCCTTCTCTTCACTAGACAACTAGCCGCGTTAGTTCGGCTTCTCTCCCCAGCTTCCGAACAGCGTTTTGCAGACGCGCGAAGCGAAAGCGCCCTGCCTTCCTTTGCAGCGCTCGGAGGCGTGGAAGATGCGCGCAGGCGTATTTCTTCCTCTGCGCGGAGGCCAAAGGCGCTCGGGAGTTTTCGCTTTTCCGGGGAAACTTGGATGGACGTCGCTCCCGGGACTGGGAGAGTCTCCTGCCCGCTGCACCCCCGTCCGTCTCTCCACTTCCCCCGCCCGCCCGCTTCTTCTGCCAGCAGCCTCTCCCTGTTGCCAGGGTGGAGGATGGCGAGCGGGCACCGCCTGCTTGTGCTGGCGGTTCTGATCGCCGTGTGCGGGAGCGGCTTCCCGCTCGGTTCCACTTCGCCGAGCCCCTCAGGAGGAGCCGTGCACAGCCTGCGGGGCAGCTGGCGGGTGAACAACGCGAACGGCTCGCTGGCTCTGAAAGGCGAGGTCCCGGGTTGCGTGCACACCGCTTTGTTCCGAGAGGGTGTCATCCAGGTATTGTGACGGCGGGGGCGGCTTTTGCGCGCATTGGAAAGCAGGTAGTTGGCAGGACTTTTCCCGCCAGCCCAGATTGTGGTGTGTGTGTGTGTTAATTGTGGGTCACTGGATCCTATTAGTGGATAGTAGTTGACAATAGTATTGAGTCTACTATTGTCTACTACTATTGTCTACTATTATTGATCTATTAGTCTACTATTAGTTTACTATTGTCTACTACTGTCTACTACTATTGTCTACTGCTATTGATCTATTAGTCTACTATTAGTCTACTATTGTCTACTACTATTGTCTACTAATAGTAGACAGTTGAGTCTACTATTGAGAGTAGCAAATTTGAGCTGAATGGTCCCTGAGGGGGCTGCTCTTGGATTTGACAGGGATGATACCACCGTCCTGCCTCTAGCAGAGGGTTGGACTAGATCACTAGACAGGGGTCTCCAACCTTGGCAACTTTAAGACTTGTGGACTTCAACTCCCAGAGTTCCTCAGCCAGCAAGCTGGCTGAGGAACTCTGGGAGTTGAAATCCACAAGTCTTAAAGT
>WNWU01000007.1:28546307-28598909 GCA_012654045.1 Ptyas mucosa
GTGGCAGGGGAAGGATACTGTAAAATCTCCATTCCCACCCCACTCCAGGGGAAGGATACTGTAAAATCTCCATTCCCTCCCCAATCCAGGGGAAGGTTACTGCAAAATCCCCATTTCCTCCTGATCACCTGGGACTTGGGAGGCAGAAAATAGATGGGCACGGGTCCAGTCAGAATTTTTACTACCGATTCTCCGAACTACTCAAAATTTTCACTACCGGTTCTCCACTACTGGAACTGGTCAGAACCTTCTGAAACCCACCTCTGATAGTCACACATAACACTAAGTCACCGATAACCAATCTTTTCCTTGGGGTATGGTTTTTATTTGCTTTAATGACCAAATACCTGTAATACTTTACCTCACACCAGAAATCTAAAAGGCTCCTAATCATCAAGCTCATTCATTTGTCTACTTTTGTTGTGAAGCCTGCAGTTATGATTTTGAATTTACTTCAGAGGAGACTGGTATAGAATTGCATTCTAAATACGGTATTGCTTCATTTGAGCATAATGGTAGGGAATAGGATCCAAACACAAACCCGGGATGTTAATAGGAAGTAAACAGATGGATGTTTTAAAAGTAATGCTTTCCCACAAATTCATCTGACGACTTCTGCTTGATGCATTGTGGCAGTTGGTATCCTATTGTACAAATTATTAAAAGTATGCCGGGGTACTTTATTAGGCGCTGCTAAGCATTTCACGATGGCTAGGAAGCTGCTCAAGGATAGTGGAATGAATGACTCACATTTCAAGGCTTACCTCATAATGGAATAGTTCAGGATTTGAAGTCTATTTCTGAGAAAGGGTCAGGCAGCAATTTCATTGAGAGCTGGACACTTCTATTAAGTGCTCTCAGTAATTTCTATGTGAATATACTGCAGTGAGCATTTCTGCATTTTATTTTGAGTCCCAAAACCAAACTGTGAATGCTGAATTCTCTTTATTTGCACTGAAACCAGCTACTAGCTTTCTTTTGCCAAGAAAAACCTCACAGTGACTGCGAATAAATTCATGCACGTGCATATCTAATTAATTCTACCACCGTCTGCTTGTGACTGAATTATTCAGATCATAGAAATTGTTTTTACCACTCTAATTTCATTTGATGGTCTAAGATACGTAGTTGAACTTTAAGTGACTTCTTTCTTCCTATATCTAGCCAAGAAAAATATATGTCACATAATCAACCTCAAATATTGTTGCCTTTTCTACTGTAGGCAATTGATCCTTTTTATTGGCCTTGTTTTGTTGCCATCACGAGCAATTCATTTCTGAGACTTTACCAAAGCTGAATGTTAAATAGAACAGATAATTTCCCTACATGGTAGGTGGTCTCCATTTAATGATCTATGCCTGTGGCTACAAACTACACAGCATAAATACACTCATTTCTGTTTGTTGTCTGAGTTGACATTGTAGTGCATTAGCAAGGCAAATTATCTGCTTGTAAAAAGATTGGAAATTACTTCTATAAATTACACATGTCTCCGCAGCAGGTGGCTTATCTTTCTGATTACTCAACTAATGTTGGGTTGTTGACTCTTCTGGTTATGCTGAGACTGGCCAGTACAAGCTACAGCTGCTTCCTTCCTCATGATGTTACACAGATTGATACCCTCTGTGAATGTATCTGATCCTACCAAGAAGTCATTCCTTAAAAACAGTAACACTGGGCAGCTTTCAAAGTTTGAAGTCATTCATGCACTGTACAGTATCAAGTGTTGGCTCCTCTTAAATCAAATGGGATTTGAGGGATCACACAGCATGTGTAGAAGATACAGGATTTTTAAGGAGTTGCTGATGAGGGTTACATGAACTCCCATGCATGCTTTAAATTGGTTTCTGCTTCAGATGTGGATCATTACACAAATTTAATAAGTGGGACCTATAACAAATCATTGGCCCTCCAAATCAGTGGTGAAATCCACATTTTTTTTACTACCGGTTCTGTGGGTGTGGCTTGGTGGGCGTGGCGGGAAAGATACTGCAAAATCCCCATTCCCTCCTCACTCCTGGCGGAAGGATATTGCAAAATCTCCATTCCCACCCCACTCGGGGGGCCAGTCAGAGGTGGCATTTGCTGGTTCTCCGAACTACTCAAAATTTCCCCTACTGGTTCTCCAGAACTTGTCAGAACCTGTTGGATTTCACCCCTGCTCCAAATCTTCTATCTTTGTAGTTAGGACGTGGAATTGTCCCTTCTCCCCAATTTTTCTCCTCATTTGTCAGATTAACATACTACATCTATTACATAGTATGTGATATCTCTATTACCGCCAGTTCCCTGATGCTAATGTTTGCAACTTGATTGCATTAGTTGTTATGCCTAGATAAGAACACATGCTTGGAGACTTATTTCTTATATCGTTATTCTCGGAGTTGGAGGCAGTCTGCTTGTTTTCTGTTTTCATCACATTTGTCAATATTTTGCTGGTTGATTTGGGTATATGCAAAGTTTCTCTCTTATATTTGGCCTTGAAAATTGCTGGTTCGGTGATTCAAAACAACGTTGACCACATTTGATAACTACAGCATGTTGCTTTTCTGAGTTAAAGCTGGAGGAACTGCTTTGTCGGTAACACTCCTGCAACCTATAAATGTACGAGGAGGTTCAGGATTGGGCTTGCATATTAAGTTGAGATGAATTAAAGAGATTCATAGAAGGAAGCCTCATTCCAGTTACAGTAACAGAGTTGGAAGGGACCTTGGAGGTCATCTAGTCCAACCCCCTGCTCAGGCAGGAGACCTGTACTACGGATTTGAACTGCCGACCTTTCTGATCGACAAGCTCAGTGTCTTAGCCACTGAGCCACCTAGTCAGGCTCTATCCTGTGCAATTCAGGTGATTTCATTGAAGGGACTACTGGATATGAGAAATGTTCTTCTTTTAGGTGTTGTCAAATTAAAAACAAATTAAAAACAATATTTATTTCTATTCTGCCTTTCCTGTATGCATTTTCATTCTGTTTCACCATGTCTATTCGCTCCTTGTGGGATTTTACTGGTTTACATACTGCTTATTTTGCCTCTTTATTTAGCATTAGTCTTTTATCTTTATTTTTATACTATTGTTCACGACTTTGGTGGTAGTAAATAAATTATAATTTTGTAAATGTCCTAATCTAATGAATCAACTGGATGTGGATGTAGAATCCTCTCTTTTATTGAGCAACAGGTAGCAGCGATGAGCGAAAGCAAATCAGGCATTAATGCTTTTACCTTAGTTAATAGCTGTTTGCAATTTCCTATGCCGATATCCTTTAAAATGTCTTTATATAATTTATTTCATCAATCAATTTTAAGTTTGTGTTTGTTTGTTTCATGTGGTTTGTAGGATCCCTACTATAGATTTAATGATCTGGCCTACAGATGGATCTCTTTGGACAACTGGACATATAGCAGAACATTCAAAGCTCCTTTTAATATCAGGTATGTAATAAAACTGAATTTAAGATTACTAAGGTTTAGACTGCACGTTTGCATGCATTTATCCAGGAATAGAAGGGGACGCAGTGGCTCAGTAGCTAAGACTGAGCTTGTCGATTAGAAGGTTGGCAGTTAAAAAAAGAAAAAGTCTCTGCCGATCAGGCAGGTCAGCTGGGATCGTCAGGGACTTTTTAAAAGCATTTTTTCTACAACCTCTTCAGATGAAAAAAATGTTTTTAAAAGAAAAAAAGCCTCTGCCATCAGACAACTCAGCTGGGATCGTCAGAGGCTTTTTAAAGCATTTTTTTAACAATCTCTTCAGCGATCCCTAGTGCCGTGTAATGGAGTGAGCTCCCATTACTTGTCCCAGCTTCTGCCAACCTAGCAGTTCAAAAGCACGTAAAAAATGCAAGTAGAAAAATAGGGACCACTTTGGTGGGAAGGTAACAGCTCTCCATGTGCCTTCGGCATTGAATCCTGCCAGCCACATGACCACGGAGACGTCTTTGGACAGTGCTGACTCTTCGGCTTAGAAACAGAGATGAGCACCGCCCCTAAAGCTGGAAATGACTAGCAAGCATGTGCGGGGGAACCTATACCTTTATCTAGCAGTAAACCCCCCTGAATACAGCAGCACACATTTTTGAACAGGAGAATTGCTGAGTCTATGAGTCACCTAACTTATTTCACAGATTTGTTATAATGATAGAATTTGGGAGTGGGATTAGAATTGTAAAGAAGGAATGTAAATATAACAAATGAAATGATTCAAAATTCTGTTTTTTGTTATCTTTTCTGCAGCACATGGCAAAAAGTGATATTGGTTTTTGAAGGGGTAGATACGGTAGCACAGATTGTGGTCAATAATGTAACTGTTGGAAAGACGGATAATATGTTCCAGACATATGTGAGTATCTTTTTTTTTTAGGATTCTGCTTCGTTAAAGTCACAGAAGAGAACAAAAATAAACACATCTCAAATTCAGGACATTTCAAATGTTACCAACTTATTGAACTATATAGTTTAACTCAAATAAGAGTTGCAGCGTATAATATATTACAGCTGTCCTAAAAAGGCTTCCGTGACTGAGGAAAGAATATATACATTTGATGTGTTTTGCCTCTTCAGATCTCAATTTGAAATCTTGCTGGTGCTTTGCAGTGTGAGATCCTGCACTCTGATGTATACAGGAAGTTCTTAACCTTCGAACAGTCACTTAGCAACCATTTGTAGCCCTCCGTACAGTCACTCAAGCTCTCATTAGCTCTCGATTGGATTACTGTAATGCCCTCTACATGGGGCTGCCCTTGGGGTGCATTCGGAGGCTCCAGCTGGTCCAGAATGCGGCCGTGCGGGTTGTTATGGGAGCTTCTCATTACTCCTGTGTAACACCTCTTCTGCGCGAGCTGCACTAGCTGCTGGTGGCCTTTCGGATCTGCTTCAAGGTACTGGTTCTCACCTATAAAGCCCTACATGGCATGGGCCCAGGGTACTTGCGGGACCACCTCCTACTGGTCTCCCACCGCCCAGTGCGGTCACACAGGGCTGCCCTCCTCCAGGTGCCATCGGCCAGACAATGTCGGCTGGTGGCCCCCAGATGGAGGGCGTTCTCGGTGGCCGCGCCGACCCCCTGGAATGAATTACCCACCGAGCTCTGGACAGCCCCTGATCTCCGTTCCTTCCGCAAAGATCTTAAGACCTGGCTTTTTACTCAAATTACCTGATCTGTTTGGATTTTAATTAATTGTGGGATTTTAATTGGTTTTTTAATGATATTTAGTGGTATTGTTTTTATTGTTATTTTATACTTGTGAGCTGCCCCGAGTCCTCCGGGAGAAGAGCGACATATAAATTTTAATAAAATAAATAAATAAATAAATTTGAAATTATGGACTTAAAAAAATCTTATGTACTTTCCAAGCCAGATTCAAAGTTCTAATCCCCCCACCCCATACTCATGTGTTCACATTTTGACCTGCATTTATAGCTTTTTTGTAACACCCCATAGTCACGTGACAGTGATTTGTGATTTTTTTTTTTTACTGAAAACCAGCATTTACTTCCAGTTTTTGGGAAAAAATACACATTGTAGACAATGGGTTTACTTAACAACTACAGTATTCACATTCTGACCATTGTGTTTGCTTAACAAACACTGCAAAAAAAAAAAGAATTGTAGAATTGATTGGGTCATGTGATGACCCTCTTAATGATTGGTTAATGTATTAACATTAAAAATACATTTTTTTCTCCAGCCAACTTTGTGAGCCCCTCCCTGAAATTCAGCCACAGACCCTGAATTAAAGGAACTGTGCAATTTTAACCCAAAGATGACAATGCTAAAGGGAGATATGATATCGGTCTTCTAATATCTGAAGGGCTGTCCTAGGAAAAGGGTGTGAATTTATTCTCCATAACATCTGAGGGTATGACAAGACCCAAGCGGTTTAAGCTTTCAAAGGAAGACCAAAATTTGAAATACGGAAGTATTTCCTGACTCTGAGAGCTATTAAGTTAAAGAACAGCCTGCCTCCTGGAACTGTAGGTGGTCCATCACTGAAGGTTATTAAACAAATGGTTATCCAACCATTTGTCTGGCATAGTCCGAGGATTCCTTCCTGGCCAATGGTATTGGCCAGAAGATTTCCACAATCCCTTCTATTATTTTATGCACTGAAAAATCCCTGAAAGAAGTCAGGCGGCCAGAATTATTGTGAGATAAGTCAATTGATCAGTGTTATCCCACAAGAACAGACCTTAATTAGAACTATCTAGTCTACTACTGTTTCCATGGTGACCGTGAAACTGTCTACGGGATATCTATGAGATAGACAAGGGGCAATGGATTTCTATTGTTTCATAGAAACTAGTATCAATACACATTTTGCTTTTGATATTGGAGATACCAAAAGTCTTGGGGGTTGCTTTTCATCTGTGAATTTATTTGATCCTCTTTTAAAATCATCTAGTGTCCATTGTTGCATCTTACAACAGCAAATTCCATATGCCATGTAAGGGATTTGTTTTGTCTGTACAGAATCTCCTACCATTCAACTTTGTTGAATATCTCTACATTCTAAAGTTAAGGGAAAATTAGATAAAAAAAACCCCCACCCTATTCACTTTTGTCCCACAGCGTCAATTTTATGCACCTCAATCATGTTCTTTCCTGCTTGCAATTTTATTATTTTATGCATTGAAGAATCCCTCAAAGAAGTCAGAAATGCTTTTAATTTCATAAAACTTTGGGGTCGGGTTCCCCATTCCTGTAGATGAGAGTGATAGTCAACACAAATTGTATTTAGAATAGATATGTCCATGGAAAAAGAAAATCATGCACACCTCCAGCCACTGGTTTTCTATCGAACTGCTCAGAAGCAAAAATTAACATGACCATTTTACCTGCAAAGTATCTGATGGACTGAGAAAGCCCTATAATTATTGTACGGAACACAAAGTCTTGAACTGGTCAATGTGAGTATCCAGAATGGACATTGAAACCAGGATGAAGACGGATGATGACACTAGAGATCATCTCTACCAGTTTAGACACAAAGGCTACTGGATGACAGAATGGATGTTATGCCAGTAACACCCTATTCTATTCCTTCAACCCAGAATGAAATACATGCCCTTATAGACAGATTGCATTCTGGGAACTCAAATTGCAAAATGAGTAGTTTCCTGATGATGGGGATGGAATTTCTGTGTATGATTGCAACTCCACAAACTCATTCAACCTGTATTTGGATAGATTTAATTGATTAAATCTGGGCCACTTAGATTTCTCATCCAAGTCTCTATGATACAAATTAGGTTAGCTTGTTTAACCACACTGACATAATAGATCATAAATCATAGATTGGAAAGGACCTAAGAGGTAATCACATCCAACCCTGTCCACAATGTAGGATTCACTACAAGCACCTCCTCCTCCAGATTGATGACCGTCCAGATGTTTTATTGCGGGTTAATTTGATGTTCAACAGCAACATCATGAAAAGGGTAAGCCAATCAATGACTATCTGGGTCATCAATAAGATGGGGTAACCTAGTGTTAGGAACAGTTCTTAGGTGTCTATCTCTTGTGCTTGAAAAGTATAATAAGAGGATAGAAATGGGAACACAAAGCATCTGTGAGGCAAAAAACCCTCCCAATACCTTCCTGAAATCATCTCTGCAGAAAGCTCAGCATTGCCTGAAAAGCACCTCTTCTGGTAACATCACTGTAAAATACAGGGCCAACCAGCAGCTAATGAAGCTGTTGTTACTATTATCCAAAAGGTTTGCTATGCTCGGAGCAAAAAAATCTTTCCTGGGAGTTCCTTTTCTTTGGAGAAATGTGAAGATAATCATACAGAAACTCATCGAATCACACGTATTTCTTAACAGTGCCCACATATGTGGTATACATCTAAAAACAGAAGAATCCAAGTACACGTAACTGAACCAACATACAAAAGATTCTGTGCACCAAAGTAATTCATTCTTTTTGTCTATAATCACCTTTTCTCTCTCTCTCTCTTTCTGGTCTATCCCCAAAATAGAAATTTGATGTTACTGATGTGATCAAGGAGATCAACACAATTCAAGTTCATTTTTTGTCTGCTATTTTGTATGCTGCACAACAAAGTAAAATTCACCAGGTGTACAAAGTGCCTCCAGAATGTCCCCCACCTGTGCAAAAAGGAGAATGTCATGTGAATTTCATCAGAAAGGTAATATTGTTGTGTGCATGTAGGTTATAAGAATGATAATCAGAGGAAATGAATTCTACAATTGTCCTTGCTTGGTAACTGAACTTTATCACTTAAATATATCTATTAATAATCCATAGTCAATGGATACTTTTATAGGTCCACACAAGGTTAAGCAATGGATGTACCTTGACTTCTTTGTTATAGGTCGCCCTTGCTTAATGACTGCGCTGTTTAATGAACAGCTACTGAAAAAAGTAGCTTTATGACTAGTCCTTGGGCTAATGATTGTTCCAGTGTCCCAGTGGTCACATAATCAACATTTGAGTGCTTTACAACCAGCTTCCGACAAACAGAGTGAAGAATGGAGAAGCGGGCAGTGAAATTGCAAGTTGCAGCCACGGATGTCTTGCATAATAACTATGGATGAGTCACTTAGTAAACATCATAATCATTTGCTTAATTATTTGCTTAATAATTGCTTAGAGTGACCTGTCCCACTTTTGGTTCTTAAACAAGGGCTACCTGCATTTTCATTGATTATAGTTATGGTGTGCCCACCTATGAACTTTAAATATGCTGTGATTGCTTTTTAGAAGTACGTCATAAAATATTTTATAGTCTGCTATTCTTATCTGAAAGTAAAAGAGAAAATTGCATACATTGGATTATGATAGGAAATACATTTGCAGAATTCAAGATATAGCTGATAGACTTAGATTTTTATTTTCCTTTTCTAATATTCTGCATCAGGGGTGTCAAACTCGATTTCATTGAGGGCCGCATCAGGGTTCTGTTTAACCTCAGGGGCTTAGGGGTGTGTGGCCAACCTGACGTCACTCCTGTCGGCCCCTGTGGTGACCTGAGCACTCTGCCAGCAAAAACGGGCTCCCAAGCTCTGTTTTTGGCTGTGACAGCCTCCTGCAACCCTCTGCCAGGGAAAATGGAGCTCGGGAGAGCCTCACGCAGCCCTCCCAAGCTCCGTTTTCCCTGGCAGAGGCACTGCAGGCTGGTCTTTTGCTGTTTGCAGGGCAGCCCTCCGGGCCAGTTCTAAACAACCCGCAGGCCAAATCTGGCCCCCGGGCCTTGTGTTTGACACCCCTGCTCTATATAGTTAATATTAAAATGTTTTCTTTTATTTAAAGCTCACTTAAGTATATAACACACTTTATTGAGACATAAAGCATTTAGAAACAGAAATGGAGACTTTTCAGTACAATGAAAAGATTATTTAGCACCAACGATAACAAAATAATAATAGAGAAGAGAGTTCATATAATCCATGCCAGAAAAAGGCAGTTGTAAACTGTTCCTAGTTGGGCTAATGTAAATAGAATGGATTTTTAAAAAATAGCCAACTCCTATTCCTTCCACATCATGACTGAGTCCCACCAGAGAATTTCAACAATGAGAAAAGATGCAAACTGACTCTTGTGAAATCCCCAAAGACACTGGCAGACTTGTAAAAATCTTGGCCACGCAACTTTGTATGCATATGCTGTTCCCCATGTACCAAACTACTTATATCATGCAACCTGCCCTGACAATTTCTGGGAAGTGTTACCTAATAAGATGTCAGATTTCATTAAGCTATTTTAAAAGGGTAGTGGGATCTATTTGAGGATTATTAGAGGATAATTCTCAAGAGCTATTATTCAGTTCAGTCATAACCCCTAGAAATGTATTAAAAAGACCAATCAATCTTGTTTCTGTAAATAATAGACAGAACAATCCTCTGCATGTTTATCTGGATACAAGTCCTTCTGTGTTTAAGGTGACCTACTCCCTAATATGTATACAGTGTTTAGGATTGCAGTCCTAGAGTAGAGAGGCATATCCACCATTGTGAATGTGATGTGCTTTAATTATGGCAATTAAAATAAGGGCCAGCTGGTCTAGTGGTTAAGGCACCAGTCTAGAAACCAGGAAACTAAATTCTAGTCCAGCCTTAGGCATGAAAGCCAGCTGAATTACCTTAGGCCAAGATGGATTCACTCCCAGCCCAACCCACCTCACAGTTGTTGTGGACAAAATGGGAAGAGAGAGTACTACTAGGCATGTTTTTTTTTAATTTTTTTTTTATTTATATGCTGCCCTTCTCCGGAGACTCAGTATGGCTTACAATGCGTTAAGCGATAGCCTTCATACTTTTGTATATTTTATACAAAGTCAGCTTATTGCCCCCACAACCGGGTCCTCATTTTACCCACCTTAGAAAGGATGGAAGGCTGAGTCAACCTTGAGCCTGGTGAGAATTGAACTCGCAGTAATTGAAGGCAGCTGGATATTAAATGCTGCCTTAGTAGGAGGCATTAGCTTCCTACGCCACTCAGGCTCCTTGTTTGCTGCCTTGAGTTTTTTTTTTTAATCAAAATAATAAAAGAGGGAACTAAATCAATTTATTAGCTTGGTTATCTTCTTTGTCCCTTGTTTAAAAAAAAACAACTTCATCATACATGGGTGGAATGTATTTAAAATGTATTAAAATATAATAGAAATAATTTTGGTTGAATTTCAGTGTGGCCTCTGTGGTTGAAGTGGATAGATGAAATAAGATATAAAGAAAAAGCTATGATTAATCATGACCAATTAAAATGTAAAAGGGTCATTTTTCTGTCTGAGAATGTCTTGCCTTCTCTTGCTTCTAGGCTGGTTAGAAAACAGTGCTGGGAAGGAAGGGGAAAAATAGCTTAAATTGCCTTATATTTTTAGTAGAGAAGATGAGGGCATCCTTTGTGAAAAGTTGTGATATTATGGGAGACACTGTTTGAGAAAAGTTTTTTATTCTTGAAGAAACTGCATTTAAGTCTGAATATCAGTTAAAATGATGGGATGTGGTGGCTCAGTGGCTAAGACGCTGAGCTTGTCGATCGAAAGTTCGGCAATTCAGCGGTTCAAATCTCTAGTGCTGCATAACGGGGTGAGCTCCCGTTACTTGTCCCAGCTTCTGCTAACATAGCAGTTCAAAAATGCGTAAAAAATGCAAGTAGAAAAATAGGGACCACCTTTGGTGGGAAGGTAACAGTGTTCCATGCGCCTTTGGCGTTTAGTCATGGGGGCCACATGACCACAGAGACGTCTTCGGACAGCGCTGGCTCTTCAGCTTTGAAATGGAGATGAACACCACCCCCTAGAGTTTGGAATGACTAGTACACATGTGCGGGGGAACCTTTACCTTTATCAGTTAAATTGGTTCCTAAAATGAATCTTTCCCCTTGTATTTCTCCTGTGTATTTCCTTTTACAAGGAAATTTATCATGATATTTGTGGAGGTTTATCCATCATTCAACAGTAACCACATGGCATTTGCAATAAAAAAAGGCAGGCTGAAGTCTTGGATCAGAGAAGCAACCTGTGGACTGAGTTCACCGTATCACCAAAACCTGGTAGAAAATTAGTGTTTTTCAGTTTTCTAATGTGGGTTTATGTTTTAAGGATAAGAGCTCTAATGGCAGGAATATCTGCTTGGCTTAACATCATGATTATGTCTTAAAACAAAAACTAAATAGGCCTCTGAATGGAGGGCGTTTCTAGGCGCTTTCCTTTAAATTAATGTTACCTGCAAGACTGGCTTTCTATTTATCTTCTAGTTCTTCTTCTCTCTTCATGTCAATTTGGACAGCTAGTTGATATTACAGCTAGGCATGCCCCCATTTAAATACATGGAACAGGCAAATATGTGCTGTGAAGCTAGTTGTCTGTGGGTAAGAGATATTTACTGGGTAACGTGATTTTGAAATGGAATTGCTTCTCTCGACTCTCCCATAATCCTGACACATTTTGTAAAAAAAGACTCTTGAAAACAGCTGCTGCCTTTTTTTCCTGAGGGCTTCATGTGTCTGATTTTAGGAGCTAGCCAGGTGTTTCCGAAATGCTATGGGTGAGTGTGCATGGGCCAGTTGTGTGAATCCTTAAAACCTCCCTGCTCTTTGCGTTTAACTAGGAACAGGCCAGTGGTGAAATCCAAATTTTTTTACTACTGGTTCTGTGGGCATGGCTTGGTGGGCGTGGTGTGCTTGGTGGGCGTGGCAGGGGAAGGATACTGCAAAATCTCCATTCCCTCCCCACTCCTTGGGGAAGGATATTGCAAAATCTCCATTCCCACCCCACTCTGGGACCAGCCAGAGGTAGTATTTGCTAGTTCTCTGAACTACTCAAAACTTCCGCTACCAGTTCTCTTAACTACTCAAAATTTCCACTACCGGTTCTCCAGAACCTGTCAGAACTTGTTGGATTTCACCCCTGGAACAGGCCTATCTGTCAGTGTGCAGTGCTTATGGTTGATGTTTGTGACTTTTAGAACCACAAGCTTCAGTTCATCTTGGACCAGAGCATGGTTCTCCTAGATACCAAGGCATACTAGTGCATGATGGTCACTGATCTCTTTTTCTTTTTTAAAAAAGCAATGCATATCCCCTTAAGACATAATACATAGATACGTATGTGTGTGTGTCTGTTGAGAGAGAGACAGAATTAATTAGAAGTGTCTCAAGTACTATGTGATTCAATCTGAGAACCCAGATCTTTCAAGATTTGTCTCTTTCCCAAAATTTCAGCCATTTTAATTTAATAAAAGCGACACATACTTTTAAAGACACATGCATCCAATGTTTATATTTGGAAACTTGCTGCTGCACAAAACTGGGCAGTGCATTTGCCAGTTGAAAAGATGGATGTCCCTGGAGTATATACATTATAATACAGCTTCTTTCGTGTATGGATTAGTGCAGAGGTGTCAAACTCAAGGCATGGGGCTTAGATCTGGCCCGTGGGGTCGCACTGGAAACAATAACCAGTCCGCGATGCCCTTGCCAGTGAAAACAGAGCTCACGAGGGCCACGAGTGGCCCTCACAAGCTCCATTTTTGCTGGCTGATGGTTGCAGGATGCCGTCGCAGGCAAAAATGGAACTTGGGAGCCCATTTCCGCTGGCAGTGTGCTTGGGCCGCCACAGGCACCCCCAACACAAGTGATGAGCTGGCCACGCCCACCCTAGCCATTCCCACCCCAGCCCCCCAAGGTCAAATACAACTCTCATGCGGCCCTATGCAGAATGGCATGATGCAGAAGGGCAAACTGAGTTCAAAGAGGCTGGGGAAAAAATCCTTGTTGAAGCAGCTCATGGTATACTGGTAACACTGAAGAAAAATGGCATTGGTTGCACTCTACACTTACAAGCTAGTTCAGTGATAAGTATCAGGAGTTTGAATGATAACATTTTGGAGGTAGCTGTTAACCACCAATATGCAGGCACTCTGCAAACCAGATCTGCCCTGTGGATTGTTTATCTTCTCTGACCTACTATTATACACTGACTTTGTAGTAGTGTACATAAGAAAATGAGGAAATTAATCCTTTATTAAAAATAAATAAACTAAACTTTAAGTTTAATGCTTAACGCATTGTAAGCTGCCCTGAGTCTCCGGAGAAGGGCGGCATATAAATCGAACCGATAGATAGATAGATAGATAGATAGATAGATAGATAGATAGATAGAGCAGGGATATGGAAGTAAAAAGTTCCAGGAAAATGAGGGAGACGGGCAGTAAAGAAATACAAAATATAATTAAATGAATAATAAAAGTCAGTTTACACTAAACGTCTATATATCATTCCTCTGATGATCAAATTTTATTTTCTAAATAAAATTTAGAATTGTAAAATGATTTTATAGCAGATGAAACCTGGATTCATGCCTTTATTTCTGATATTTTATATCTGCCTATGTCGATTCTGTCGCCTTCATTTTCCAGGGGGAACATTTAGAGTAGTTGCCACGTGCAGATTTAGGATTTAGAAGTGTGTGACTCCAGTCTGAAGCTATTTCCCTTGCTGTATTCTTACCAGCTGCTTGTATAGATTTGAAACCAAACATTTGCATCATAGCAGCAGTCAAGCTGAAAGGTAATTGGTATGGGGATGGAGAACCTCTGTTCTAAGAAATGGTTATTCCCAGGGTTATAAACTAGAAATAGGCACAATGCCTGCTTCACATTACTTGTAATTTGATCTACTTGCAGGCAGGCCAGTTCCTGGGATGTAGGGAACAAATGAGGCAAGTGCAGTGTGTGTTGCCAAAATTAGTATGGTTCAGCTACTGATTATTAGGGTTATAAATTTAGATGGTAGGTCACAGTGTAAAACTTTAGCAAGGTCGCTTGTATGCCCAGAGGGGGGATATTATGAGGCCATGTTTTGGGTATCTGTCCAGGAGTGGTCAATAACTTTCTTGCCCTAATGTTTTCTTGTGATCAAAACCTCACATCCGAGTAGAATGTGGTTTTTTTGCATTAGTTTACAGATCAGTTCAATGGACTCATATAAAGTTAACGGAAAGCAGCGCGGCTGTTAAATTTTGGTGCTGCATAGATAATCTGATTCTGGATCTCTCATTCTTGGATTACTGAATTATGTTAAACCTAAACTGCTTAGTTTTAGAAGCTAAAGTCCTGAGGGTGTTTTTCTTCAAAAGCGGGAACTAAGACTTTTCTACTTGTTTTGGCTGCCCAACATTTTTGTTTGTTTGCTTGTTCGTATAGGGCGGGGGTCGGCAACTTTAAACACTCAAAGAGCCACAAAGGTCCTAACCGGAAGCCCCCATTCAATTCTGGAGCTGACCGGAAGTCCGGTTCCCCCACCATAGAGTCTCCTCCTAGCGCGGCATCCTTTTTCCTCTACTTGTCCTAACCAAAATCCCTATCAATTGTGGAGCCGATTGGCAACAGGGAGCCGCAGCAGAGGGATGAAAGAGCCACATTCAGCTCCAGAGCCACAGGTTGCTGACCCCTGGTATAGGGACTGACGATACGGGCCTCCAAATATTATTCCACAAGCATGGTGAAGTTGCAGAAAATAAATTTCAAAAGTTGTTTTCTCAAGTAGAAAACTTGAGAACTACAACTTCTTAAAACTCAGGCCCTATAGCGTGATTCATCCCCAGATTAGCTGTAATTTTCTGAAATTTTGACAGTTGTAAAAGAAAACTCCATGAGAGCCTTTCAGGGGCCTGTCATAAGCTACGCTGCCAATCTTGTAGTTGAAATTAAGGAACGATGGATTCAGGAATAAAAGTCTCCGATGCTGCTATTCTAGCTATTCTTTTTTGTTTTGCATGGTATCATATACATTTGCCATCATCCAGAAATGGAATGTAGCACTTAACATGCTTTCAAAGTAGCCTCATGCGGCAAATCTTACGACAGCTTTGCGTACGTTGACATGAAGCCTGACAGCTAGCATGTGATGAAATGTATCTGTGGATTGCTGCCACATGCAAGGGTCTATCATTTCATTTGGTAGTGTTTTTTGCATGGAAGTGCCACTCCATGGGATACAAGTTAATGTGTCAAGTGGCTCTTTGGAATTTCTAAATCTTGGAGAGAAGAACAAATTATTTCTAAAGCACGTGAATTGCACTTAACTATTTTTGAAGCATAATTGACATTTCTTAGTATTTTTTTTTTGAACTGGGATAGTAGTTGTAGCCAAATACATATGACCAAGGTATTCTACAAATATTGGTAGACAATATAGAGAGAGATATGTATATACCTGCCAGGTGCTCCCTCACCTGATTTCTACAGAATGACTGGGAATTCAGCTTTCAGAACTTCGAAATTATATAATGGGAAGCAAGCTAGAGAGGTAACTGAAATGGAACACTCAATTTTATCTCATTGAACTTTCTTTTGGCCCCAATGGCCACTTATTTTCAATTCTAAGATTGGAAATATCAACTGAAATAAATGTCTGAAAAAGAACGTAATTAAAGAGAAAAGCAACCTGAAATGTAAAACACTTGTCAGTGAAAAAGAACTGAGAAGAGGGAGGATACCCATTGTGATTCTATATTGCAGGGGAAGGATTTGGCTAGTCTATTAATTTACACAATAGCACAGCTAAGAAACAATAGTGAATCATCTATAGAGAATATAGGATAGTAATCATGTTGAGCTTTCATTTTCTCTTTAGAAATAAATATTGCTTTAGCTGTATCAAATAATATTACAGTCATATCTCTGTCCCACAAATCAAAGACCAAAGAAATAAAATGCATGATTTGGTGATACTCCAATTTATCCTTACAGGTTAGTTAGACCCAGAGAGAACCTTATCCACAATAACTGAGTTAACTTCACAACCAAGAAGATTTGAATTCTCACACAGCCTATCATTATAGTTTTGGTTTGGTTTGGCTTAGTGAGAGCTTGACTGAGATACATCTTAAACTTGTTGCCTTCCCTTGCCTGTCCAGATACTTGAAGATGGATTTTGTTTCTTAGCTAAGCTAGAGCAGTGGATGGTGTTATGAATGTGGAAGTTTATCAGTGGTTGATGGGTGAGAAAATCCATGCTGTACATTATCCTTCCTAAAAGATTTCTTGTCTCAGTCTGTAACTATGACCATAGTGAGACATTGGGATCTTAATCCTCTGTAGCTTGCAAATGTACTGCAGACTCTGAGAAAAGAAATACCATTAAAATGAAAAAAATCCTAAAATTAGGAAGTTGTTTCAAACAACTTTATTATTATTGTAAAAAGTAAGCTTCATTTCCAAAATGGAAAGTTGTTTTAAAAACAAGGGACTCAGCCAGTGGTGAAATCTGAAGCGGCTTACTATCAGTTTGCTGGCTGCGCATGCGTGCTGTGTGCCAAATGCGTGCTGCACACACATGCCCAGTGCGCCCCAAACGTGAGCTGCACACGCACACATGCAGTGCGCACCAAAAGGAGGCTTGGGAAGGTAAGTAGAACAGCACGGGGGGGTGTGATCAGCTGTGGCGTGCGATTGTGGGAACCTTTTAAAAAACTTTTTAAAAGCATTTTTTACTACCGGCTCGGGCGAATAGGTAGTAAAAAAATGCTAAAAAAGTTTTTTTAAAAAAATTCCGACGATCGCACGTCGCTCAGCTGATCGTCAGAACTTTTTTTTTTTACATTTTTTACTATCAGTTCGGCAAACCAGTAGCATTTTTTACTACCAGTTCAGGTGAACCGGCCTGAACCGGTAGCATTTCACCCCTGGACTCAGCCATCATTGACAATCTTTTTAAAATAACCAATTTTGATTTACTTAGGATCATTCTGATCTCGAAAATCACTCTCCATTTGGAGCTCACCAAGCCAGCGTACCATTTCTATTAATTTATTTTGCTATTTTTTTCTATTTTACATAATAAATTAATATTCATAGATTCTGTAAAAAATTCTATTCCCTTTCAGAATGGATTTCTGTAAACTAGAAAGCATATAAAAAGGAAGCTGTGTTAGAGTCATCCTCCATACTGGCAAATGGCTTGTTATTTATATTTCTTTCTGTTCACCCTACTGAGGTTTTTAGTAATAACAGCAACAATAATAATAATAAATAATTCCCTTTGGAGATAGAATGGGTTAGAAATGCAGTTTGTTTACAATATAGGTCAAAACTTGTTCATTTCACTGTACAAGTATGAGCAACCCACAAGTCACTTTCAACCTTCAGTCCTGTTTTGTGATCTCCACTTACTCAAATCTGGCAGCAAATTCAATCTTTTCTTTCTAAATAAAACCCTTTGCTTCACCACAATTCCTCGAAGCCCATAAAACTCCAGAAAGTGCCTCCACATTCAATTTTGCTACATACGAAATATTGTACCATATTTCAGTCCTGCAACCAACCCTGAAATGTCTTTCCCAAAAATAATAATAATAATACAGATCCCCTGAATGTTGCAGAATCTAGTGTTTTCCTATTGCAGGTGCTCATTGTGCAGTTCACTTTGTATTTTGTCTCATTTATTTCAGGAGCAGTGTTCATTTAGCTGGGACTGGGGCCCCTCTTTCCCCACTCAGGGTATTTGGAAGGATGTTAGAATTGAAGCGTATAATCTTTATCAACTTGTCTACTTCTCTGTGACTCCTTTCTATGGTAAGTCTTGCTTTCTTAACTCTTGACTGAGCGTGGGAAGCAACCGTGTTTTGATACTTTAAAACTTAAGACAACTACAGGTAGTCCTCGACTTAAAACAGTTTGTTTAGTGACCTTCAAAATTACAATGGCACTGAAAAAAATGACTTACAACTATTTTTCACATTTACGACCATTGCAGCATCACACGATCCAATTCAGAAGGTTGGCAGCTGACTCGCATTTATGACCGTTGCAGTGTCCCAGGTTCTTGTGATTCCTTTTTGCGACCTTCTGACAAGCAAAGTCAATGGGGAAGTCATATTCACTTTACAACCGTGTGACTAATTCAAGAATTGCAATGAGTCACTTAATAGATGTGGCAGGGAAGATCGTAAAATGGGGCAAAACTCACTTAACAAATGTCTTGTTTAGCAACATCAATTTTGGGCTCAATTGTGGTCGTAAGTCGAGGACTTCCTGTAATGGCATTTCTTGTTCATGAAACTGACTGAAAATAGGCCTCTGTAGTAATACAATCTTTTTGTGTTTCTAGTTACCGTGTTTCCCTGAAAATAAGACCGTGTCTTATATTTTTTGAACCCTGAAATAAGCGCTTGGCCTTATTTTGGGGAAGGTTTTATTATTTTGGGGCACCTGGAGCAAGATGGGGCTCCTCTTGCTGTCTTACCTGATTTCCAGCTCTGCGTTTAAATATTTTCGGGGAGGGCTTATTTTAGTGTATGCACTCAAAAGCCCTATTGGGCTTATTATCAGGGGATGTCTTATTTGTCTTCAGTTGTGTGCTTACTTCTTTTTTCGGAATATAAAATTGATTTTATGAAGGGTTTTCAGTAGTTACTGTTAGATAATTCTTTAAATTTCCATTGGTTTAGATCGGGTGAAACGCTCCCGGTTTGGACCAAATTAACCGATCCGGTAGTGATGTTTGGAGAACTGGTAGCAAAAATCCCTGCGCCCCCCCATGCCCAGCTGAGCTGCGCGATCATCAGGCTTTTTTAAAATTATTTTTAAAAGCATTATTTCTACAACTTCTTCAGCCTAAAAATGCTTTTAAAAGTAAAAAAAAAAGCCTCTGATGATTGTGTGGTTGAGCTGGGATCGCCAGAGCTTTTAAAAGCATTTTTTTAACAACCTCTTTGGCCGAAGAGGTGGTAGAAAAAATGGTTTTAAAAGTTAAAAAAAAAAAGTTGGCCACACCCACTCAGTCACATTACCCCCCCCCCCAAGCCACGCCCACAGAACCGGTAGTAACAAATTTTACATTTCACCACTGGTTTACAATCATACAATTTGTACAATTTACAATCCATAAATTGTATAGTATCACAAACTTTGAACATTGCCTGTTCTTCTTGTTTTCACCTAACAACCTCCTTGCTCTCTCCATATTAACTGCTATTACTACACTTTGTTTCTAGCTTGTTGTTATGGACCTTCTATCATATTACTTCCTGTACTTTGAACAGATGTTGTCTTTCTTTCTTTGCTTGTCAGCTCGTTGCCCAATTTCCTGAAAGTTCCTTTTCTTGGCTCTACATGTTCTATGAAGGCTTTCCTGAATAAAGGCTTATGATGAAAGTGTGTTAAGCTGGATACAAAGGTTACCCAAAGTGCAAGACCAGCACATGAATCAGCTTTTAATGTACCTAGAATCGGCTGTAAAAATGAGATATTAATACATGTAATCAGGGAGGAGTACTCTTACAATCCAGAATATTGAAATGGGAAAAAAAAAATTTATAGGTGCTCTCAGTATCTAAACGCGGTTTTAGGAGTGAAGATAGGGTTCCTACATTAAGCATGGAAAGAGTTTGTATTTCTGGTAGACTGCCTAGCACCCTACTATCTGACTTTATTTATTTTTTATTTATTTATCTTAGATTTCTATACCGCCCTTCTCCCTGGGGACTCAGGGCAGTGTACAGCCAAGTAAAAACACATAATATAAACAATTAAAAACCAATTAAAAAGAATATCTAAATTTGGCCCAGAAATTTAAAAAACACCCCGCTTTAAAATCATTTAAAAGGCTTCGCTTAGGCCAGCCCGGCTTGTTGGAAGAAAAATGTTTTAAGGGCCCGGCAGAAGGCACGGAGGTCATGGATTTTTCTTATCTCAGGGGGCAGCTGATTCCAGAGGGTAGGAGCTCCCACAGAGAAGGCCCTCCCCCTGGGGGTCACCAGCCTACATTGCTTGGCTGATGGCACCCCGAGGAGACCCTCTCTGTGGGAGCGCACGGGTCGATGGGAGGTTGTCGGTGGCAGAAGGCGGTCTCGTAGATAACTGGGCCCTATGCCATGGAGCGCTTTAAAGGTGGTAACCAACACCTTGAAGCGCACCCGGAAGACCACTGGGAGCCAGTGCAGCTCGCGCAGGAGCGGTGTTATGTGGGAGCGCCATGTAGCCCCCGTAATTACTCGCGCGGCCGCATTCTGGACCAGTTGGAGCCTCCGGGTGCTCCTCAAGGGGAGCCCCATGTAGAGAGCATTACAGTAGTTTAAAAAATGATTCTTACTATTACTGAGCTATGGTGACACAGTGGTTAGAATGCTATTGCAGGCTAATTCAGCTCACTGCCAGGAGTTCGACCCTGACCAGCTCAAGGTTGACACACTCTTCCATATTTCTGAAGTTGGTAAAATGAAGGCCCACCAAGTAGAACAGCGCAGGGGGAGGGTATGTGATCAGCTGTGGAGTGCGATTTTTTTTTAACTTTTAACAGCATTTTTTTTACAACCTATAGGTTGTAAAACCTATAGGTTGTAAAAAAATGTTTTTAAAAGTAAAATAAAAGGCTCTGACGATCGCGTGGCTCAGCTGGGATTGTCAGAGCTTTTTTTAACCTTTTAAAAGCATTTTTAAAAAGAAGCGGCAAGCGGGCAACTGGGCAATTGGGTGGGCATGGGTGGGGGGGAGGGGGCAGGGGGCAGGGATTTTTGCTACCGGTTCTCCAAACCACCTGCCGCCATCGCTACCAGTTCAGCTGATCTGGTCCGAACCGGGAACATTTCACCCCTTATATTGTACTTTAAAAGAAACCTTGCCTGAATTTACTGATTCATAGGATTTGCCTATTGTATGCTAAAAAGGTCATTAGCAAAGCTTCAGCTTATTCTGGTGTATCCAAATACCAAACTCTTTCTGGGAATACTCTGACTGGATGAATTGAATTGGAAGATTGTTTTAGATGCTGCAGGGAACCTTTCTCGCCAGTTATCAGCATACCGATAAGTCTAGCACACTTGAGTGACCAAGAGGGAAAAAAAGCATAAACTCCTTAAGATTCAGACACAACAGATTCAACTCATTCTCCTCCAGCATTTCACCCACTTCACAACTTGCAGCACAGAAGATGTTTTCACTCATCTGGATTGAATGCAGCATTTGTTTGTTCTGCTGCAGTGATTGTGTTGTCCAAAAGTTAAGACTTTCCCCAAAATACAGCAAATGTAACAGAAGAGGGGGAGTGCCCCAATGGTTGGTGTCATTAAGTACAACTGGGGCCAGGCCAGGAAGGGAGGGGGGGAGGAGAATAATTTTTATTATCCTCACTTACCTGGTTTTGACATATATTTTAAAAGAGAAAGAATACCTGAGAAATTTTCTTGGCAAAATTCAATACTATTATGCTTGTTTAGTAGTGAGATGGCCAAGAGGAACATGTGAATCTCCTCTGTTTAGTTGCAAATAATCTCTCTAGCAGGCTACCGGTTTCCTGGTCCTTGTTGCTCCTCCATTAGTTATGCTGTTGTCACTCCAAACTGGCAGTCTTGCCCTTGAAGAATTGTTGGGGATTTTGTTCTCCATCTGCCATCCTGTATCCTTCAGTTGCAAATTAGGTAAAGAATTTTAAAAGGTTGGTTCTGTGCTGCTATAATTATAATTGTTCTGCCCCAGCAACGGACTCCAAAGAACACAGCACACACAAAGTTTGTACAAAACTTAAATTTACTAAAATAATTTTTTTCCAAACATAGGCTGTTAATAAACTTCCTTAACAGCCTACAAGAAAACAAAGATAAAGTAATCACAATCTTACTAAACTTACTGCTTACTTTGGCAGAAAGCCCAGAAGCAATTTGCAGAGAATCCAGACGCGGAGGAGAATGAACTAAAGTTGTTCCCTACAATTTGCTTCAGTCGGCATTCCTCCTTAAATAGGCTAAGGGAGTGGCCAATTAGCCCTAAGCCTTACTCTCGAGGAGACCTCCTCCTGAGGAGCCACTCCTGCATTTTGGCACCTCTGCATGCCAGTGCATCGAGAAGAGGCTCCTCCTCTTCGTCCTCTTCACTTAAAGGAGCTTCTGGAGGTTCTGAAGGCCCTGGCTGAATCCCTGCCTCTGGCACCACATCTTCTCCAGCCCCCTCATTGTCTGACTCGGATGCCAGCTGCACAGGCTGCTTGCGCAGCACCACGCCAGCCTTGTCACTGTCAGAATCACCTACAATCCACACAGGCTGCTGACAGGCCACAACACTAATAGTCTTGATGCAGCATTTATCTTCTATGTCTCAATCTATTACTACTGGTCAATGGATGAGCATCTTGGGTGCATGAATCTAATTTTCCAATACTTGCTTGAAGAGGGAAGTCAATGGCAGTGGCTGATATTTTTGTTCTGACTTCACCTGTTATTATTGGAGTGTGGCCATTGCCAGGCCTTTGAAAGTCAAATTGTTTATTAACCAAGAAAAAGCAGTGCACCTCACCTGCAGTCTCCATCTCCAACTGGGCATGACGGTCCATCACCCCGAGAGAATACCAGATCAGGAAGACCATTTTGACATAACAGAGTACGTAAAAGAAGCATCATGTTTCATGTCTACCAGCAACCAACCTTCTTGTTTTTATTTTTGTCCAGAGCGAGATATTCATCAATGGCACCTTCAGATAGAGTCAAAGTTTGAGGTTGTCAGCAAAAAGCCAATTGCTGGATTTGTGACTGTGGACCTTCCTGAGCTGAGGATCCAGCAGGTGTTCACTGGGCAACTTCTTCCTGGAGAAGGCACTATTGCATTGCTCATAAATATCAGTAAGGTGAGCATCACATCGATTGCATGTGGAGAGTTTTCTTCTGCGTGAAAATCAGTGCACCATATTGCTGCATACTGGAAAACAAAGTCAGCAAACATAATCTAGACAAATATTAACTGATTTTATACCCTATTTCCAGCGTGATTTTAATCCTTCCGTTGATTTTAAAGGGTTAATTGAGAAATAACTAGGACTTTTCCAGTTTGTAAGGTCTTACTTCTGTGGTTGCCTGGGAAAATATAGTTTGACCTAGAACCGTGATGGCAAACCTATGGTACGCGTGCCACCTGTGGCACGCGGAGCCATATCTGTGGGCACGCGAGCGTTGCCCTAGCTCAGCTCCAATGTGCATGCATGTGCTGGCCAGCTGATTTTCGGGCCTTCTGGGCCCACCAGAAGTCGGGAAACGGGCCGTTTCCAATCTCCAGAGGGCCTCCGGGGGTGGGGGAGGCCGTTTTCACCCTCCCCAGGCTCCAAGAAAGCCTCTGGAACCTGGGGAGGGCGAAAAACGGGCCTACTGGGCCCATTGTGCCATCGCGTGCCAAAAGCGGGGGTTGTACCGGGAGGGGGTTTGCACGTGCATGTGTGGTGGGCAGGGCACATTGAATTATGGGTGAGGGCACGCGTGCATGTGACCCCCCCTGCACTTCCCCCGCTTTTGGCACGCAACGGCAAAAAGGTTAGCCATCACTGACCTAGAATCTAGATCAGGGGTGTCAAATTCAAGGCCCGGGGGCTGGATCTGGCCCACAGGGTGCTTAGATCTGGCCCATGGGGCTACCCAAAAACAGCAAGGGACTGGCCCGCGGTGCTTCTGCCAGTGAAAACAGAGCTCGGGAGGGCCCTCCTGAGCTCCATTTTCTCTGGCAGAGGGTTGCAGGAGGTCGTCACAGCCAAAAACAGAGCTCGGGAACTTGTTTTCTCTGGCAGAGCACTCAGGTTACCACAGGTGCCCCCGACACTAGTGATGTCGAGCTAGTCACGCCCACCCTGGCCCCCCAAGGTCAAACACAACCCTGATGCAGCCCTCAATGAAATTGAGTTTGACACCCCTGGTCTAGATGATCAAAGAATGGCTATTGCTAAGTAGTTATAGTTGGTGTTTAATGTTCTAATACCTCATTTTGTACCTAGGGCATTGTGTTCTTCTCTGTGCTTGATGCAAAAATCCCTGCTTGCATTTCACATGATAGCCAGATACAAGAAGACACGGTAAACTGTGGTTGGGCTCAGTGTATTGATTATCTCCTGGCATAGTTTGTATCCCAGCCAACTTTGTAGTAGCTTGCTCCTTTTTGATGTATTAGCATAATAGAAGCAAACCTTGACATTACAGCAGTGTTTCTCAACCTTGGAAGCTTGAAGATGGGTGTACTTCAGCGCTGCTGACTGGGGGATTCTGGGAGTTGATGTCCATCCATCTTCAAGCTACCAAGATTGAGAAACACTGCACTACAGCATTCTGATCATTACTGAGCCATGGTAGCACAGTGGCTAGAATGCAGTACTGCAGGCTACTTCTGTTGACTGCCGGCTGCCTGCAATTTGACAGTTCAAATCTCACCAGGCTCAAAGTTGACTCAGCCTTCCATCCTTCTGAGATGGGTAAAATGAGGAGCCAGATTGTTGGGGGCAATATGCTGACTCTGTAAACTGCTTAGAGAGGGCTGTAAAGCACTGTAAAGTGGTATAAAAGTCTTAAGTGCTATTGCTATTGCTATTGCCGGATCAAGACAGGATCTCTCTCTCTCTCCACCTTTTATCCTGATTTTAGCTTTCTACCCTCCCAAGAGGAAGGCATGAAAAAAAAAAGATGAAGCAACAGAATATACTGCAGCTGGAATGGACCTACTTTGTGGTTCTTCCAGTCTCCTCTTATGCCCACAGGCCAACCAGGAAAACAAACCACATAAAACCCCCTCCATTTGAACCATACGTCGCTTTGTATTACTTAATACGATTTCTTTAGTCACAATTTAATATACAGTTTAACTGTCAGATGAGCCTTCATGGAGTCTTGCAGAATAGGACAAACCAATTTGCTTCAGAAGTTCCATTTAAGAGAACAGATTTAAAACCATTTGGCAGCATTAGCAGATAAGTCCTATGATTATAATAACACATTTGTTGTTCCATTATAATAACACATTTGTTGCTTAGCAGTCCCATCTTCCCTGATCCCTTGTTTGCGTGCTCTTGTGATGAAGCACTCAGAAATGAAATTTATATAGCTTAGAAAATCTGTACCTGCCGTTGATGTTGCTCTGTGGATTTGACGTATTAAATCACAGAACACATATTTTTTTTAAAAAGCAACTACAATTTATTTCTGGGACAAGTGCCAAAGACAAGGTTGCTCAAACGATTTGAGGCCCTCCAAAACAGTATAAATTTCTCTCTCCCCCCCTCACTTTTTACCCAAGTTAAATATATTTGGTGTTTTCCAGCAAAGGAGTAGCAAATGGATGAATGAGGATGTGACATCACTAACAGCCAATAGCTGTGCTTCTATGCCATTTTCTATTTTATGCTGCAGAATGAAAGAGGCATATTAGTAATGCTTTGTGAGCTCTGCTAAGAATTCATGTACCCTTGCATGCTTCCTGCTTGATGTAATCCCAGATAATGAAAGGTAAAACATTAGTGGCTTTACGATGTAATGCCTTGGTAATAGACACAACAAACTGGATTGTTTAAATGTTTCTTTTCTAGTTGTTGTATGGGAAATATCCAGACTATTGAACATTCATCTGTTCGACATCTATTCATTTAAAATGTTCAGACACAAGTCATAACTTTTTCAGGGTTAAAATTTTGCATCAGGATTTACTTTACATATGAGAGGCAAAAGTTCTGCCTAAAAGGATGGAAACCTATAATGAACTTTGCATATGAAAAGTTGCAAGATGATTTCCTGTGACAGCTGGTTGGGACTTCTAATAGAATGAGTTGCATGATACCCCAGGGTCCAACAACAATAATCTTGTGTAGTGCTGTGTGAGGACCTCAGACAGTGTGTAGTCCAGGAGTTAACAGTATAGTGCAGGGGTGTCAAACTCGATTTCACTGAGGGTTGTGTTTGGCCTTGGGAGCAGGGTTGGTGTGGCCAGAGTAGGCGTGGCCAGCTTGATGTCACTTGTGTTGGGGGTGTCTATGGTGGCCTCAGCGCTCTGCCAGTGAAAATGGGCTCCAGAGCTCCATTTTCATCTGTGACGGCCTCCTGCCGCCCTCTGCCAGTGAAAACAGAGCTCCGTTTTCACCGGCAGACGCACCACGGGCCAGTCCTTTGCTGTTTCTAGGGCAGCCCTGTGGGCCAGATCTAAGGACCCCATGGGCCAGATCCGGCCCCCAGGCCTTGAGTTTGACACCCCTCGTACAGTGGTTGTAGTATCCTTATACTTTCTAAGGACACCCAAATTAAAATGATTTTTTTATATAGTACTTAATTATTTTTAATGGTTAAAATCTTGTAAAATAAATATACACGAGATCTCAGTAGGCAAGAATGTTGGATTTGGGGGATATTTTGTTTTTAATGAGCCACTCATGCCTTTGCTTATGGTATTTAGCTTTTATTATTATTATTACAGCAAATATGGGTTGGGCTGAGAGAGAATAACTGGTCCAAAGTCACCCGGACAGCTTTGATGCCTAAGGGAGGCCTAGAATTCGCAGTCTCCTGCTTTTTAGACTGGCATCTTACCTAATACCAATCTATCCCTATCATATTCCTCCTCCAAATTCTCTGAACCCTACGTCATCATTCTAAAATTAGTTCAGATGGCAACTGGTGAGGCAGGGTAGAGTAGCCGAGGAAGCAAAACATGTATGATGTTTTGGTACATTCTTCTTTGATGCTAATATACATTTCCAGATCCTCAGCATGGAGCTTATTATTCATAGTGTCAGGTGATCAAAAGAGAGACAATTAAGCTGGGCTTAAATGCAATTACAGTACTTGAAAAGGAACTTACTCCCTGAGACTAAAGTCTAGGTCAGGTTTAAGAGTTGCTGGAAGAAAGATAAAAGCTATAAGCTTTTTCCTCTCATCTCCCACTGGACCCTATATCAGTTTATTTGTTTCTGTTGCCTTTAGCAGCAGGAAGTCATCAATTGGTTCTTAGTCAATCACTTGCTAGCAGACAATAGTGTATGACTGATCCTAATGGAACCTACAGAGATTTTTCATCCCAGGCCAGCTGGCTGCACTGATCATCCAGTTCAAGGGTGTCAAACTCAAGGTCCGTGGGCTACATCTCGCCCGCGGGGTGCTTAGATCTGGCCTCTGGAAACAGCGGACCGGCCTGTGGTGCCTCTGCCAGTGAAAACAGAGCTCATGAGGGCTGCATGCGGCCCTCACGAGCTCCATATTCGGCTGAGACCGACTCCTGCAGCCCTTTGCCAGTGAAAATGGAGCTCATTGGGGCTGCATGCGGCCCTCATGAGCTCCATATTCGGCTGAGACCGACTCCTGCAGCCCTTTGCCAGTGAAAACGGAGCTCGTGAGGGCCGTGTGCAGCCTTCACGGGCTCTGTTTTTGCTGGCAGAGGGCTGCAGCAGGCCATTGCAGCTGAAAACAGAGCCCGGGAGGGCTGTGTGCGCCCCTTACGACCTCCGTTTTCGCTGGCAGAGTGCTAGCAAAACAAACTACTAGCAAAAGTGGCATTTGATCACACAAGTGATATTGAGCTGGCCACGCCCCCCCCCCCCTTCCACCCAAGGTCAACACAACCCTGATGCGGCCCTCAATGGAATCGACTTTGACACTCCTGATCTAGTTCATGGCACCAACTATACCCACATCTGATTATTTATTTTAAGGAATGCAGGAAACAGTTATTAAGTGTTGTTAGAATGACCCAGTACTATACCTATACGCTGACGTTAAATTTCATTCTTTGTCTCACAAATCTTTTTTTAAAAATTGGTTTAATAGTGCTAATAACTTTATAACTATTAGAATGTTTGAAATAGGTTCTGAATTCTACGGTGAATATTCTCTGCCTTGTAAAGATAATATCTGTTTTGTATATTGACTTGGATTTCATTTTCCTAAACTGAAATAAATAATTGTCACTGATCATGTAAGATTTTGAGGAAATTTTGAATTGAGCATGCATTTTAGATGATGGTTTTGTACCTTTGGTTTTTTTATATGTAATATTTAAATTGACATAAAGTAATAGCTCTTTAGTATATAAAATCTGACTAAAATGGAATTCTTATATCACTAATATCTATTGCAGATAATTGGGTCATCTGGAAGGGTTGCTTAGTCCATCATTCAAGGAATATTTAAGGATGTTGTTTGTTCAAGGAACAGTTCTCTATGAATTAAATGAAGTTCTGTTCAGGTTTTCATCATAACATATTTCTTTCTTTGCCTGGTGTGGGTTTATAAAGAGTGTGCCAGTGGAACTTTGGTGGCCATCTGGACATGGAAATCAGCCTGGATACAACATGACAGCAATGTTCATTATGCAGGAAGAATACAAGATCATAAAACATTGGAAGGTATGTGAGATCTTCTACTTAGCAATACGTATGACAGACAATTGTCTCTTTGATAGCTTTTGTGACTGGATTCATAGATTGCACTCTATTAATGGTCAAAGAATCACTACATCTTGCAAGATTTTGGCATGTATATTGTTGAGTGGATGAGTGGAGCCTAAACTGTATCTCCCTTCAATTATACACACATTAACATTAGTCCCGTGTTGCTTAAATATCCGTGTCTATTTTAATATTTTCATTTTGCAACCTACCTGTGTTAAGGATAAGGTTGTGAATTAATGGCTACATTTGATCTTAGATTCCTCGTCTGTCCATCAATATCAGCAGAATCCTTGAAAGGAAATAGATTTCCTTTTCCTCATGAAATATCTGATATTTTGGGGGGTTCTGGAAATTCATCACCTTGTTTCTTGCAGGACATTTGATCAGAGCAATAACTTGGTCAGTGAGAAAATCAGGCAGGTTTCTTGAATGCTTCTGTGGACCATAAAGAAATGGTGGAATACTGCATATAACAGAATAACAGAGTTGGAAGGGACCTTGGAGGTCTTCTAGTCCAACCTCCTGCTCAGGCAGGAAACCCTATACCACTTCAGACAAATGATTGTCCAATCTCTTTTTAAAGACTTCCAGTATTGGAGCATTCACAACTTCTAGAGGAAAGTTGTTCTATTGTTCTAACTATCAGGAAAATTCTTCTTAGTTCTAGGTTGCTTCTCTCCTTGATTAGTTTCCATCAATTGCTTCTTGACCTGCCTTCAGTTGCTTTGGAGAATAGCTTGACTCCCTTTTCTTTGTGGCAGCCCCTGAGATATCGGAACACTGCTATCGGGTCACCCCTAGTCCTTCTTTTCATCCAACATGACACACCAGGTTACCCACTAAGAATGTGGTCTTTGAAAACATTGCATGCAACTACTGGAATATCTCTAGAAATGGCCCCATGATATTAATTAATCTTTGGTATTATTTATTGCCACTTTGTGCAATAATATTAATGGAAAGGCAAAGACAGATGATTAAAAATATTATAAAATGATTGTTTCACTATTGCTGTTGTGATTGGCAGAATCTTGTCATCATGGAGTGATTTATTTCTACAATACCTGTTAAAGAAGTAATACTTTTGTTACTAGGTGTGTGTTTGGGTCTTTATTCTTGAATGGTTATACTTCGGGGATGGATCGTAGCTGTAGGGAACAGTCTCCTCCAAATTACTTTGCCTTTTCAAGCCATTGCGCTCCTGATATGTTGGACTGCCATTCTCATCACACACAGCCAGTGGCTATGCTGGCTGGGAATTATGGGAATGGTAGATCAACCCATCTGGAAGGAAAAGGCTCTCGTAGAAAGCTGTAATTTAGAAACTCACTGTATAATGAATTGGGATAATCTCAGATTTACTCAGCTGCTCCTTTAAAGTTGCCAACAAAAACTTTAGGTTCCTTTTTCCATAGCTGAACTGGTTTTTTTTCTTGAACTGTAATTTGAATCAGAAGTAGTGGCTGGAGAATCCTTTTAAATCTGTCCTAGGATTTCTGTAGTTTCTTTGTGAATGCAGTCTGATTGTAATAAATACTTTGTTTAGTTGATTCATTAAATTACCCTGAATTTACATTACATTACCCCGTATTACCCTGTAAGCAAACTGCATAGATGTTCATAGAAAAAACATATTTTCTTTGTTGAAAAAGAATCAGCAGATTCAAGCAGAAATCTTAGAATTTTCCAGTAGTGTGTAGTTTTAGGTTCCATTTCCAACTGATTCCAATTTAATCAAACCTCATATCTTTCTTATGTCAGGTTGCATTATATTTCACAAGGTGGTTTTGAGGAGAAGAATATTCAAACCATACATTTTAAAGCTAAAGAGTTTTCTCAAATATGTCCAAATTTTCATTTCCCCCAGGTTTATTTTCGGACAGTAGAACTGATAGAGGAACCTATTCCTGATTCACCCGGTTTGAGTTTTTATTTCAGAATAAATGGACTGCCCATTTTTATGAAAGGCTCCAATTGGATTCCGGCTGATTCTTTTCCTGACAAAGTGAACTCCAAAATGTGAGTTTGAACAAATGTTTTTTAGATGTTTGCTATAGGAAATTTGTCTATAGAGGCATCTACTTGATTGAAGGTTGGAGAATGTTGAAACAGTTTCGAAAGAGTTGTGTGGAAATGTTTCTTTCTAATGGAAGATAAGTAATTCTGGCATTCTAGAAATAAGATATAGTACAGAGTTCTTAAAGGAAAAGGAACACATTAACACATGTACAGTTCATGATACTGTTTCTTTGAAAGAAGAATGAAAATAGCAGCTCGCAAAGATTAATTTCATTTCTGGATGGCAACATCCAGAAAATATGTCTGTGGAGATCCTGAGTCATATAGGATCTGGTCATGGTTGTCCCATGCTTTTTCAAAAGGCAACTTTGAATACGTTTCACTTCTCATGCAAGAAGCTTCTTCTGTTCTTCAGTTTTTCAGTTCAGAACTGAAGAAGCTTCTTGGATGATAAGCGAAACATCGTCAAAGAAAAACAAAATCCAGTTGTCTTTTGAAAATGTTAGATTATTAGCACCTTTGGGACAACCCAGAAAATATGATAGCCAAGTATCTTTCCTTCAGTTCTGTGCTGCTCAGGGAATAATTCAGTGCCCAAATATAAAGAGCAAAATTCACCAGTGAATTATGTGCATGCTTTGAAATGAAATATTTGCTACTTCCTTATGTTTTTCTACAGGTAGATTTGCTGTTTAGTAAGATTGAACTCTCTCTTCTTGATAGGTTACGGCTCTTATTGCAGTCAACAGTTGATGCCAATATGAATATACTTCGAGTTTGGGGAGGAGGCCTATATGAGCAAGATGAATTCTATGAGATCTGTGATGAACTAGGAATCATGGTAAATCCCCCAAACCACCATTCAGTAGCAGCAACAGACTTCAAATGTAGTAGCACAAATATTATTTTCTAAATTAAGCGTAGCTTTTGGCTACACAATAGTTGCCCATTCCTATAGTAAAACCACAGGTAACAGCTGAAGCCAGGGGATAGAAGGTGAATTCTACTGGAACAGATCTAAAATTTAGCACTGTGTGTCTAATGCACCAGTGTGGGAATGCTTAGCCAGATTAATCAGTCTACTCTTTTCCTGTACAGCAGTTTGTGAATATGCTGAAGAAACAGAAACCCCTGGTGCTTTTAGTTTACTGAATCTATGCTCATGTGGGAAAGATTGCACACTTCAACAGTTCATATGTCTCCCTGCTCTGGAAAATGCAAAAGGAATAAAACCAAAAGTAACCGAGTAGAAAAATGCAGAAGTAGGAGAGTGAGAAGCATGAGGAACTGTTCATGTTTCCTGTTTAGTTTTGGTCTTCTTGGTATCTAAAATATGTGTGGTTTCTAACGTGTATTATTACTAAATGCTCACTATGATGGTTCTTTTTGACTTTTGAGATATATTAATAGCAATATCAATAGCACTTAGACTTATATACCGCTTCACAGTGCTTTACAACCCTCTCTAAGCGGTTTACAGAGTCAGCATTTTACTGACTTTGGAAGGATGAAAGGCTGAGTCAACTTTGAGCTTGAACTGCCAAATTAAGTTAAGACCAATAGAAGAGAATATATACTGCTCAAAAAAATAAAGGGAACACAAGCAGAAGACATCCGAGATCTGAATGAATGAAATAGCCTTATTAAATACTTTGTTCTTTACATACAGTAGTTTATACACTGCTCATACAACTAAAGGGAACACAAAACTACTGTATGTAACGAACAAAGTATTTAATAAGGCTATTTCATTCATTCAGATCTCGGATGTCTTCTGCTTGTGTTCCCTTTATTTTTTTGAGCAGTGTATATAACTCAGGGTTCACCTATGAAATCTTTGGTGCTCTCTGAGCTTGGTTGTTTGCTTGCAAATGTTTTGCAAGGTAGGTAACACCTTCAACAAGTCTGGTAGCAAAACATCTGCAATTAAAAAACCAAGCTCAGAGAGCTCCAAGGATTCCACAGATACGTTGAAGTCCAAATGCTGTAAAATATAATGTAGGCATCAGAAGATAATTGAAAGCTTCAGACTATTTTGAAATTTCTTACTTTAGAAAGCAAATAATACTTTTTCTTAAAAAAAAGCCTACACAAGTTCTGGCTTGACACCAAACTCAGAAAGTTTAAAAACCCATTTTTTTAAAAAAAAGAAGAAGAAGAAGGGTATATCTATATCTATATACATGCACATATAAACAGATTACAGAAGTATGATTAAGGGAAAGTCACCTGCTTGAAACTGCAGATAAATCGTATCTGTGAAATCTTGAGTTATAGCCTATAAGTTCATTTCTTTAGATGTTCTTTAATGATATAGTCAGATGAAATTGGGCTCTTTGGATCACATCCAGATACCATTATTCTTCTTGCTCTCCCCTTCCTCTAACTCTTCCCTCTAGCAAGATTGAACTTGGTGCAAAAAGTGTACAGTTTAGCTTAAAGAATTTAGAGCCTGTTTTGAGTGTCACGGGTCATTCTTTTTCCGTGCAAAGTCCATACTTGATTACTTGACGCTTCTGTTATTTCAAAATATTATCTGTGTGTGTATCTTGTGGGGATAACTATTTTTGCTGTTTCTATAATAAAAATAATCCTGCTGATAATTTGCACTTTGTTTTATGAGGAACAATCATTCCAAAGAGGGAATACTGGGACAAGTATTCACAAGCTCTTGCCTGTTTTCTGAATGTGTGGCTTCCATAGAAAGTAAGCCTCAATCCAAGGTTTTGTAACTTTGTTTATTCCAGATGTGTTGAGTTTCAATTCCCACAAACATGAAGAAATCTGGGAGTTGTAGTTTCCATACATCTAGAGGATGCCAAATAGGAAATGGCTGCCTTAGGCATTTTTATTTATGTCGGTATTCTAGCCAATTGCTTGTTGAGGAAACAAACCATGTTTCCTTTTTATATTCAGGCTAAAGACTTTGAGGGCTGTAGGATGTTTGACAACAATTAAGCCATCATTTTTTCATCATTACTTTATATTACTGTATGTAACTTTTTCCACTTTATAATGCTAACGAATCCTCTAATTACCCCAATTTTGTTGGGCTACAACAAACCTTTATTGTATTTTTATTATATCTTATATACTGTAAACCTGCAGTGCAAGCTCTATATTCAGAGGCATATTTTCAAGAAAATGTGACGGGAACCTAGCTTCAAATTTGGAGGAAGACAATATTTTGTGTATTCTTTTAAAAAAGTAACCCTTAAGGTTAAGATTAACCCAATCTTTCTTGATTCAGTTCCCTCCAGATCTGTGAAATAACAGTCTTCATAATCTCTAGTTAGTATGCCCTTGATGGATGTTATGCTTCAATTTTTTGTAAATAACATTTTGGAATCACTGATATGATATAATATATGTTCTGCTTTTATAGAAAGACACCGGTTGTTTATTGCACATCAATTTTTTTCCCCTTAATTTTCTAGATTTGGCAAGACTTTATGTTTGCGTGTGCCCTTTATCCAACCAACCAAGACTACTTAGACTCAGTAAGAACAGAAATTACTCAACAGGTATGGTATTCTTTAAATGGGGATGAAGGTTATGATAAACTATCACAAAAAAGTAAACATTCATGTCAGTTGAAGGTTTATTGACAAGTCTATCTTGCTCCAAGTAGGCCAATTCTACTGTTAATTCCCTTCCTTCCCACAATGTGTGGAAGATGTTAATGGTGGATATGCAAACTTTCTATCTAACGTGGTTAGCTGTCCACATGGCAAGCTATGATATGAAGTTGAGTAACTGAAATAGTAGAGTAACATTCTTTAAAACTCATTCACAAAGCAGTTACCGTATTTTCTGGCGTATAAGACTACTTTTTAACACAGGAAAATCCTCTCAAAAGTCGGGGGTCGTCTTATACGCCGGGTATAAGCCTACCGACGCTCCGACTTCCCCAGCTGACCCCCAGCGATGGCGAGCCCCAGCTGTCTGGGGAAGTCGGAGCGTCGGTAATTTCCACCTGGATGCCTGGGACGGTGGGGGAAGCTCCGCGCAGCAACCAGCTGGGTCCAGCATTCAGCGGCATGCAGTCTTGACGAGATCGGCAAGCTTCCCGAATCTGAGTTGCCGGCACTGACCGATGACACTACGGGAGCGCCGACAACATTGAGGGGTAGTCTTATACGGCGAGTATAGCCCAAACCCTATATTTTAATAGGAAAAGTAGGGGGTCATCTTATACGCCCAGTCGTCTTATACGCCGGAAAATACGGTATGTCAGAGGTAGATAACTCTTGTTCTGTGGTTGGATGCAGCCTGAAGTCTCTCCATCCTGTGTGTCACATCCTTAAAATTTCCATAAAGCTTCCATGGGAAATGGGGAATCCTTCCCAACCTAATTTCAACATGGAGCAAAAAGGTGTGTTATGGCCAGTGGTGAAATCTAAAATTTGTTACTACCGGTTCTGTGGGCGTGGCTTGGTGGGTTGTGGCGGTAATATGATTGGGTGGGCATGGCCGTTTTTTTTTTTAACTTTTAAAAGCATTTTTTCTACAACCTCTTCGACGAAGAGGTTGTTAAAAAATGCTTTCAAAAGGCTCTGACGATCCAAGCTGAGTTGCCTGATCAGCAGAGGCTTTTTAAAAAAGCCTCTGCCGATCAGGCAACTCAGCTTGGATTATCAGAGGCATTTAAAAGAAAAGAAAAGCCCTTTTTTTCTTTTAAAAGCCTTTGACGATCCCAGCTGAGCTGCATGATCGTTAGAGGCTTTTTTTTTTACTTTTAAAAGCATTTTTTCGGCCGAAGAGGTTGTAGAAAAAATGCTTTTAAAAATAAAAAAAAAAAAAACCAACAGCCTCTGGTGATTGCGCGGCTCAGCTGGGCATGGGGGGGGGGGGGGCCCGCAGGGATTTTTGCTACCGGTTCTCCGAACCACCCGCTGTCATCGCTACTGGATCATGTGATCCAGTCCGAATCGGGAGCATTTCACCCCTGATATAAACTATTCACCGTATTGGACTGTAAACTACATTCCTGTTTGAGTTCTGTTCTGATGTCTTCAGAAATAGGTACTTGTAGCTACCACAGTAAAATTTCTTTGAAATCCCTGGATGATTTTCAGGCAAAGTTTATCACAAGCAAGTCTCAGTTGCTTTTTGCCTCTCTGGCTTAAATAAACAGTGTCTTTTTTGTGTTCAGCTGAGAAAGATTCTCCTCTGAGTGTCTGAGTTTGAGAAACACTCTAAACTATTCTGATCCCTCTAAAAACACACACACACACACACAAGGAAAGCAGTGTTTTATTGCTGGCTGCTGGTTATATAATTGATATTCATGGTCCCAATGCCTCTACACATATTTGGCTCAGATAATTTGCCTTGGTGGAAGAAGATATGACTCAATTAATCCTTTAACAGGGGGTGACTTTGGAAATTTCCATTCTGTTGATAAAAGCTTCACAACATTAAATGCCCTGTTTATTTATTTATTTATCAGAGATAAGCCTAGCTAGCAGATTCAATAGAAATAACTGGGCACGATTGGGCAATTCTAATCTGATTCTTTTCTTAGTAATTATTTTAATTTAAAAAAATATTAAACAGGCGCTGGTGTAAAGGGACTAGCTTCCTGTTCTTTGGACTCTTTAGAACAAAAGTCACTTCCAGAATATGAAGAATAGGTTCCTTTACATTTCCAGATACATTAAGGCACTTGATAAAATTACAGTCCATTCAGAAAGTATTCAGACCCCTTTCACTTTTGTCCAGTTTGTTATGTTGCAGCCTGATTCTACTGTTGTTGAAATCCATTTTCCCTCATTAATCTACATTCAGTACCCCCTAATGACAAAGTGAAAACAGAATTTTAGATATGTCTGTAAAGTTATTAAAAAGAAAAAACCTAAAATACTACATTGGCATAAGAAGAATCTATAGAATCTGGCTGCAGCGTAACAAAATTAACAAAAGTGAAGAGGGTCTGAATACTTTCTGAATGTACTGTATGTGGGGGTTTTTTCCCCCCCATTTGTGTCCTTTGACTTTTAAGGTAGCCTTGGTCATGCTTGCTTTGATTACTGTATCGGAAGAAATGTCTATCTGGGTTTAGTTCCAAGTGGGGAGAAAGACACTGGAAACATGGAGGCTGATTGGAAAGATGGTTTTATTGATGGACAGGACCACATGGGTTTTAGGTCTCGGGTAGCTGAACACATGGAGGAGAGAGAGAGAGAGAGAGGTATTTATACCCTCTTTTGGGTCTTGCCCTTGAGCTTCCTGTTCCTGTGCAAGAAATGTATTCTACTAGTTACAGTCAGACTCCCATGTGGAGTCATGTTTGTCTGAGTCAAGTTTGGTGGAACCTTGGACTGATATAATATCCCTAGGTGATTTCGCAATGCAGTGAGCCCTGCTGTTAGATGGGTAGATGGCTAATCCTATTATGTCCTGAAGGGTCATGTCTTAATCCTATCACCCTTGAGTTGGAGGACTTTTGTTTTGTAGATAGGCTGGCCCAGTCTTAATGTGCACCAAATATCTGCTGGGGGCAGCAAGCTGCAGGGAACTGCTTTGTCTTTAAAAAATGTTTCTCTTTATCTCATCCAGGGAAATATAATATTCTGCCTTTTTAATATTTCCTAGAATATTTCATTCTTCTAGGAGAGGGGCGGGTGCTAACTTTCTACAACTGGAAGTTACAATCTTAGTGCATCTGAAAGAAGCCAGTCTACAAAGTATTACTTTTGTTTTGTTTGACTTGTTTGACTTGAGGCTTTTTCATACAAATGCTTCTGATATAAATAATTTGCAATTTTATACAAATACTGTTTTTACTTGAAAGAACATTCTTTCCAGGTAAAGCGACTGAAATGTCACCCGTCCATCATTTTATGGAGCGGGAACAATGAAAATGAAGTTGCACTTTCCACCAATTGGTTCTTCATTCCAAGGGCACAGATGAACCTTTATTTCAAAGATTATGTGACACTTTATGTCGATAATATCCGAGAAATTGTTTTTGCTGTAAGTACCGCTCCCCCCCCTATAAATCTAAAAAGGGCTGACATTTTAGTTGGTTTTATGTTCTGACGAATTGTGACTTTCCTTCAGAGTTTAGAAATGAGTAGATTGTTTTGAATAATTTTGCAGGCAAATCCTTAACATTAAAGATGCACTAGATAAAATCTGGAAACATCTGTTTCCTTTGAGTTCTGATGTTCTCAAAATGCGCTGACAACGTTTTATGTTCTGCTTTCCCCTTACATTTGTGCTGGCTTTGTAAGATATGTATTAAAATGATTTCTTTTGTTGATTGCCTATTGTAGCAGGTTAGAAGAGTTTTGCTCAGGGGGGAAAAAGACCAATGTCCCAATTTGCATATTGGTTGTTTGCCTTGCTAAATATGTTTAAAAAGAGATCATAAAGAGTTTTTCTCAAAATTAAGAAAAACAACAATTACCTTTTACTCTGCATTTGGCTGATAGACCTAGTCTTTCTCAGGGACTGTATATTTCCTTTTTTCATTTTGCAACTAAAGGTAGTCTGTTCGAATTGGGACATGGTTAACTTACTAATTAGAGGGACGCGGTGGCTCAGTGGCTAAGATGCTGAGCTTGTTGATCGAAAGATCGGCAGTTCAGCGGTTCAAATCCCTAGTGCTGCATAACGGAGTGAGCTCCCGTTACTTATCCCAGCTTCTGCCGACCTAGCAGTTCGAAAGCATGTAAAAAATGCAAGTAGAAAAATAGGGACCACCTTTGGTGGGAAGGTAACAGCGTTCCGTGCGCCTTTGGCATTTAGTCATGCTGGCCACATGACCATGGATACATCTTCAGACAGCGCTGGCTCTTCGGCTTTGAAACGGAGATGAGCACTGCCCCCTAGGGCCGTGATGGCGAACCTATGGCATGTGTGCCACAGGTGGCACGCAGAGTCATATAGGTGGACACGCGAGCTTTGCCCTAGCTCAGCTCCTGCTCGCATGCGTGTGCTGGCCAGCTGATTTTCGGGCCTTCCAGGCCCACCAGAAGTCAGGAAACAGGCTGTTTCCGGCCTCTGGAGTGCCTCCGAAGAGGTGGGGAAGGCCGTTTTCACTCTCCTCAGGCTCCTAGAAAGCCTCTGGAGCCTGGGGAAGGAGAAAAACAGCCTACTGGGCCCACCGTGCCATTGCGTGCCAAAAGCGCGGGGAGCATGGGGGTGTCATGTGCGCATGCACGAGGGGGGGGCAGGGAGTATTGAATTACGGGTGTGAGCACATACACACGCAACCCCCCCACGCTCCCCCAGCTTTTGGCACGCAGTGGCAAAAAGGTTAGCCATCACTGCCCTAGGGTTGGGAACAACTAGCACATATGTGTGAGGGGAACCTTTACCTTTACCTTTAACTTACTAATTATAACACTATGACATTAGTCATAGTGTAAGTCATTTAACTTACAATTATGACATTAATTGTAATAGTATTTCTTCAGGCATTTTGTAAAAAAAAAAAACCAGATAGGAGATGAAATCATTCTGTAAATAATCATCACCATTTTTAAGACAGATCGTAAGCTTCCTTACCATCTGTCTTAAAAACGGTGATGATTATCTGGCCTAGTTTAGCCTTCTGGATTCTGTTGGAGTACCTCTTTGTTTTTAGGAATCTTGCCTGACTTCTCCAATAGACCTAATGATATGGAAAAAGGAGGCTGCTTTTATCATGCTTTTGTTACGCATCTGCTTGATGATCTTATTGCATCGCTCACAAGAATACATGGCCATGAATCCTTAGTTTTGAACACAGTTTTTTTCCCTTCTATATCAGTCTGGTCCAGGCCCGGCTACCTCCTAGGAGGCTTAGTGGCTAAGACACTGAGCTTGTTCATCAGCAAGGTCAGCAGTTCGGCGGTTCAAATCCCTAGTACAGGTCTCCTGCGTGAGCAGGGGGTTGGACTAGATGACCTCCAAGGTCCCTTCCAACTCTGTGACTGTTAAATCAATCCCTACCCAGCTGCCATGTTGTTTGGATTACCAGATGTCTTATCTCTCCCCTTTTCTTCCTCTCTTCCTTGTTATTTTCTTCTTCCCTCTCCTCCTCTTTTCTGAAAACTTAAGCAGACAACAAATCCTGAAACGTTATCATCCCTGCCAATGGCCATTTCATATTGGAATGTCAAAGATCTGGTTACAAGCTGTGCAGTCCAGTTTTAAATGTGTGCAGTGATTTGTTTTGAATTTTTCTGAATTCTGAGTAAAAAAAACCCCAGGAAGCTGTTTATGATACATTATAGCAGAGGTTCCCAATCCTTTTCGGTTCGCGGCTCCCCTAGCAATCCGACTTGCAACTGCGCATGCGCACTAGACGTTTCAGAAATGGCGCATCAGCATTAGACCCAGCGGGCGGAATATTTCGCGGCGCCCTTATGAGGATAGCGCGGCTCCCCAGGGAGCCGCGGCGCACACTTTGGGAACCACTGCATTATAGGATGCAAACATTGTACTTTGGGCTCATTCCCCCACTACCAAGCACTTGTGCTTCTGAAAGCGCTGTTGTTGAATAGCTGTAATCCTAATCTGGCAAGAATAATCTGAAAGGGGTATTATTATTATTATTATTATTATTATTATTATTATTTTATTCTAGATACAAAGGCATTTTGGGACTGGGAAGAAAAGTCTTCCCTGTATTGCTCACATTGAAGGCTGTGTCTGGTGAAAGAAATAATTAACCATAGGAGACGAAGTATAAACATTAGAACTGGCTTCCCCTCTTGAAAGATTGTTCAACAGATGATGCAATTTAATATCATTCTCTGACGGTTGTACCAGCTGCCTAGGCAGACAATTGTCATGGCTGCATCCACATACAGCCCACTGAGAATAAAATATACGGCCACAGCTTCCCAGATAGAAAGCTGTTCCTAGAGCCCTGTCCTTATAGGGGATGAAAGGGCTTCTCCAAGAAATGGATTAGGAGGGGAATTCTTTTGCCCAATTTTCTGTTTCATTCCCTTCAAAGATAGGATGAGCTTAGGATATGCCATATTCCAGGGGTGTCAAACTCAAGGCCCGCAGGCTGGATCCGGCCTGTGGGGTGCTTAGATCTGGCCTGCGGTGCAGCCCTGGAAACAGCAAAGGACTGCCCCGCAGTGCTCTACCAGCAAAAGCGGAGCTTGAGAGGGCCGTGAGCTTGGGAGCCTGTTTTCGCTGACAGAGTGTTTGGGCCACCACAGGCGCCCCCAACACGAGTGACGTTGAGTTGGCCCTGCCCACCCCAGCAACATCCACCCTGCAGTCCCCCCCCCCCGCCTCCGGGGGTCAAACACAACCCTGATGCGGCCTTAATGAAATCAAATTTGATACCCCTGCCATTATACTATCCATATTGAAGATGGAGGCATCAGTTCCTTCTGGATTATCTTGTTCATGAGAGAAAAATACCTTCTACTCCCTATGCTTATCCTCAAACTTGCCTCGCCTTTCAATGAAAGAGCCGAGATTGAAAGCCAAAATGGTGAATGCTAACGTACATAGGGAATTATGCACAATAGTTAGGAGGTAAACTGAGAAGGGTAAAAGATTCCTTTGTCCTTCAGGAAGCAAATATAATGAGTTGTTTCCTTGGAAGTTGTCAGAGACTTGAATAGAACCGGGAGGAGAAGATTATGTAGGCAATGCCTAAGAAATGTAAAAGGAATCGCATCTTCATTTCCTGGATACAACTTGTTGGCCTTTTCTCAGTTTTTCCAAAGGCATTTCCATGGAACTACTGGTTTCATCCCCTGAAGCTGATTTGTTTTCCTGAAAGTGAATAATTAACAACTATTCTCTTCCAAAGGAAGTTCTCCTCTGGCCAAAGGAGAAGTGTAAAAATCAATATCCAGCCAGCATCTTCTTTCCTCTCTTGCTTTTGTAGTTCCTCTCTCTCTCTCATGCTCCCCCCTCCCCACCCCATACACACATAAGATATCTTTCCTGTCAGCATAAGAAACCTTGGAAAAACCACATAACCTTGTTGTGTTGCCTTGAGTTCATCAGGGAGAGGAGAGAATTGATAAGGTAGCATGACATGGTGTTCTCACTCTGCATTAGCACTATGAAGGTACCTTGGCAATGTAAATGGCTGAACTGGGTGGGAAGTTAATCAGCTCTACTGTAAAAGAGTTTGAAGAGATGCATAGGGCATCCCGGATAATTACAAACCAAGTGCATGGATAAATCCTAAGATTTTTTATCTACTTTTCTTGCAGTTTGAAGAGAGATGGAGAGTTTAATCACTAGATATGTAAAAAAAAAAAAGAAACACTATTTAGCCAGCTGATAGTTTAATTTATATCAGGGATGTCAAACTCGATTTCATTGAGGGACGCATCAGGGTTGTGTTTGATTTCGGGGTGGGCGGGGGGGGTATGGCCAGGGTGGGTGTGGCCAGGGTGGGCATGGCCAGCTCGACGTCACTCATGTCGGGGGCACCTGTGGTGGCCAATGTCTAAGGCAGGACCTCCCTAAGACCCTCCTCCCTCTCATTATAATCACCTTCCTTCCTTCCTTCCTTCCTTTTCTTCTTTTTCCTTCCTTCCATTCTTTTTCCTTCCCTCTTCATTCTCCTTTCTTCTTCCTTCCCCTCTTTCCTTATTTTTCCTTCCTTGCTCTCTTCCCATCTTCCATTCTTTGTCTTTCCTATTTCCCTTTCTCCTTTCCTGTTCCTTCTTGCATGCTTAAATGCAAAAGGGGAAACATTTCTCTCTTTTTTGTTTTTAGTTTGTTTTGCTAGCCTTCTGCCAGTGAAAATGGAGCTGAGGGGGGACGTCACAGTCCCCGCAAGCCCCATTTTTGGCTGTGACAGCCTCCTGCAGCCCTCTGCCAGTGAAAACAGGGCTGGCAGAAGGTTGCAGGAGCATGTCGCAGCTGAAAATAGGGCTCGAGAGCTCCATTTTTGCTGGCAGAGGCACCATGGGCTGGTCCTTTGCTATTTCCAGGGTGGCCCTGGGGGCCAAATCCAAGCAGCCGATGGAATGGATCCAGCCTGTGGGCCTTGAGTTTGACACCCCTGATTTATATTATTCTACTGAGCAGGAGGTTGGACCAAAGTCCTCCCTTCCCTTCCAACTCTATGATTCTGTGAATCTGATGAACTCCGTTTGAATGCTGCAATATGAAACCGTTTCTTGCACCTGAAAATCAATTCCAGGAATCTGATATTTATTGAGTGAATGTCTCAATGTTAACCAGAAATAATAGAAATTAGTATTCTGTGGAAAAGACAACACGATTCAACATGAAAATCTACTGTTGGCTTTTACTTTCCAAATTACAATTCGCCAAGATAGTTTTTATAACAGCTCTTTTATTTCCTGATGCTAATTATTCTATTATGTTTTATTTCTTGTTGCTAATTATTATTATATCGAATCTTGTTCAATATAGGAAGATCAGAGCCGTCCTTTTATTGCCTCAAGCCCTACCAATGGATTGGAGTCAATCAAGGAAGGCTGGCTGGCTCGTAACCCTTATGATACCCATTATGGAGATACCCATTATTACAATTACCTGAATGACTGCTGGGACTGGACCCTGTATCCCAGGGCTCGGTTTGCCTCTGAATATGGCTTTCAGTCATGGCCTTCCTTTAGCACCTTGGTACAGGTAAATAAAAGCCAGTTGTCTTTTCTCACTCTCCAGCCCATTTTGTGAATGCAACACAATATTTAGGGAATCAGCTCCAGGGTCCATCTGGTTTCGTTCTTAGGTCAAAACGCCAAAGAATAAGATTAAATGTTGTGTAACCCAGCACCCTTTTTATCCTGCGTTTCGAATAAAACCATATAAAATAGAATGCTACATTTTCAACTCCGAATTCTCAACAGCCTTTGCTAGATCAAAGTGGCTGGCTGGCTGGCTGGGGAATTCTGGGAGTTAAAAGTACACACATCTGAAAGCCGCTGAAATGGAGAAACACTGACTTTGGCCTTTGGAAACCTAATAGATTCAGAGATTGAATATTACCTTGTTTCCCTCAAAATAAGACATCCCCTGATAATAAGCCCAGTCGGGCTTTTGAGTGCATGGCAATAAGGCCAAACGCTTATTTCAGGGTTCAAAAAGATGTAAGACAAGGTCTTATTTTCGGTGGGAAACGGTAGACAGATTCAATAGATTTCTTCTTCTTGTACCATATCTGTCATCGGACGTTAGAGATCATGTCGGCGATCCTATTTTTATCAACAGCCGCACGAAAAAGTGCTGCTGAGTTTTGTCCAAACCAGTTCCTTAGATTTTGAAGCCATGATGTTCTTCTTCTGCCTGGACCATGTTTGCCTTCTTAGATTCCACGTTCCAATTTGTAGTTTTGGGTTTATCATGCTTCTAACGGACCGGGAGATTCTTAGCACCTCTGCCCTATTTAAGGGGCACCCGTACTCGGGGCCATTGTAAGGTTTTGCCGCCATTAACGTGATTTTCCTGGAAAATATATAGTGTAGTAGCCTTTGCTTTCTACGCAGCTATGCACACACTCTTCAAATGGCTGCCACCACACCATGTGCTGTTCTTCTGAAGCCGTTCTGACCAATGTGGTTTCCACCTTCAGTCGATACTCATGAGCCAGCTGCCACTCACCAGGCCTGTTGGTCCACGGGAGGTATTTGATTCCCTCTAACCCACCATTACAACATAAAAGCCATACTGGGTAGGGCCCCCCAATCCACCACCAAGGGACACCCTCTATGGGGGTACCAGGCTCCCCCTAAGAATTTCAATAGACTCAGAACTAAAATTTTCCTTGGATTCTCAGATGGAGTTGGAGATGGTAGTGATGATAAATTAAGTATCTGCTGAGATTTCTTAGTTACTTTTCTTCCCCTGCTGATGCAGTTTGCATATTTAAAACATCTGCATATTAAATACACAGAAGCACACATTGAAATGGTATTCAGTTATGCTCCACCACACCTAGATGACCAAATTCACTTTAAGAAAAAAAAAATCCTTACCTCTTGTGTCTCCTCCATTTCTTCAGTAGAAGGATGTGTGGGCACACGTTTGGCTTTACAGAGAAGCCAAAGCTGCAGACTTAAAACCGTATTTATTTCTCTGTTTGTCAGGCATGCCTACGTTGATTTGTAAGCTCAAAAGCAAAAAGAAACATAAATTCTCCAAAGCTTCTCTAACTGGATGCTTGGAGGCAGTTCTAATTCAACAAAGGATGGCTGACAAGTCTGCACACGGTTTTCTTTTTTTCCAGTTTAAATCAATAGCCTGTTGAATGAATGTAGGATACGTTATGCTGCCTTAAAGTGATTTCTCTGGTTGTGGCATGATTCTTAGTTCATCTGAAAACCAACAAGGTGCCTTGGAGAATTCAGAACGTAATGCTACTTTGAAAAAATTTCTTTCATAGAAACGAAAAGGTAGAACAACTTGGATCGGAAGAAAGAAATTATGATTCTTGGGTCTAACTACAACATTGGGAACAATAGGTTTATTTCAGCTTTACAAAAATAAATGAGCTATCACAATTTAAAGCAATTATAGTAACATTTTTTTAAAGAAAGAGAGTCATCCTGGGGGCTATTCCCTCCAGGCTCCCACATTTTTAAGAGGTTTGCATTAATTTTAAAGTCCTTGTTTTAGGTGAGAATATTATATTATTTGAATGAATAAATAGGATACTGATTTTGAAGTACAATATATGATTTTTAAAGTGCTGCATGCGTTTTTGAATGCTACTCATGTCCTTATAATCATACAAATATACTCTTTTTAAGTCCAGGTTTCTGTGGAGGAAGATTGGTCTTATACGAGTAATTTCTCCCTGCACCGACAGCATCATGCTGGAGGTAACGATGAGATGCTTCAGCAGGCATGGCTTCACTTTAAATTGCCTCAGGTAGTAAATCCAGTTGAGAACTTCAAACAGACAATCTATCTCACTCAGGTAAGAATTTGTCAGATGGTTAACAGTGACCTTAAAAAAGAAAGAGTTAATGTTAAGATTTTTCATGGAAAATATGCAGCAAATAATAAACTAATTCTTGGATCTAAGAACAACTGAAGTTCTCTCTCTATGTGAATGTATGTACATATGTACATACACTGTATTTATATGAAATCCCTCCCCACTCTTTGGGAGTATATGTCTTCCCCAGGGATGGTTCTACTTATCTTTAATACTGGTTCGCAATGGGATCACGTGCCTTGCTTCTGCGCATGTGTAGAAACTTCTGCGCATGCACAGATCGCTTCTGATGATGTCAGGGTCAATGGGCGGAGCCTCCCACCGGTTTTACTACCGGTTCTATAGAACTAATCCGAACTGGGGGCAACCAACCACTGGTCTTCCCCCATCATGGATTTGGGGTTCTGCACAGTATCTTAGCTGTTAGCAACTAAGTAGTTAGCTACACAGTTATGTTAGCAGTTAAGCAATAGCAACATTGCTTAGAGCAGGGGTGTCAAACTCAAGGCCCATGGGCCAGATCCGGCCCACGGGCTGCTTACATCTGGCCTGCAGGGCTGCCCTGGAAACAGTGAAGGATTGGCCTGTGGTGCCTCTGCCAGTGAAAACAGCCCAGCTGAAAGTGGAGCCCGTGCTAGCAAATCAAACTACTAGCAAAAATGGATCCCCCCAGCCCCGTCCAGGCCACCACAGGGCCCCCCGACAAGAGTGACATCGATCTGGCTACGGCCACCATGGTCATGACCACATGGCCACGCCGACCCATCCCCCCAAGGCCAAACCCTTGACACCCCTGACTTAGAGTTATAGACCACCCCATGGTCCTTTACAGGCGTCTCTGAGCAGTTTACAATGTTACCACATATTGCTCCCAACAATCTTGAGTCCTCATTTTACTAACCTCAGAAGGATGGAAGGCTGAGTCAACCTTAAACCAAGGGTGAAATCCAGCAAGTTCTGACAGGTTCTGGAGAACCGGTAGCGGACATTTTGAGTAGTTCGGAGAACCTACAAATGCCACCTCTGGCTGGCCCCAGAGTGGGGTGGGAATGGGGATTTTGCAGTATCCTTCCCAGGAGTGGGGTGGGAATGGAGATTTTGCAGTATCCTTCCCTTGCCACACCCACCAAGCCACACCACCCCCACCAAGCCACGCCCACAGAACCGGTAGTAAAAATATTTGGATTTCACCACTGCCTTAAACGAGTCAGGATCTAACTCCAGGCTGTGGGCAGAGTTAGCCTGCAATACCATTCTAACCACTACACCAGTACAGCACCAGATAGCTAAGCAGCTAGCGCTGCACTCTTCTAGACAGAGAGCCATTGTTTTTCCTGGGATCTGTTGGAGCCAGCTCTCCCAGTTTAGGAGTTACAATCTACAGTGATCCTACCATCACCTGGACCACTTTGGCCTTCACTTTCCACATGCTCCCTAGTACTTCCTTCAGGCTCTCATTCTTTCCCAGCTTCCCATATTCCTCCTGTGTTTCATTTGATATATGTCTCTTCCACGTGTATAATTTCTTTGAAGGAAAAAGTCTGTATGCTTACATCTAAGCTGCATGTAAAGGTAGCATGAATGTTATTTCTTGTGGTCTGTGTACTCTCCACCTAAGGACGTATGAACTAATTCAGTGAAATTGGATTCAGTTTCAATCCAAAAGTCAGCTTTTGCTCAGCACAGCTCCTGAGGGATTGCTTGTCAAAGCTTAGAAGCATCATTAGAGAAGACCCTTTCAATATGAGCTTTAAAAAAAGGTAGGAGGAAAAACTGAGGGACATTTTAAGGTAGACTTTTCTTGTTGACCATAATGTCTTCCCAAGTTTTATTTTGAGATAGGTGATCTCCCCAATAGTCTGATTTCAAACCATGATTTAAAGGTCAAAGAATATTGGAGGTCTGGAAAATGATATAGCGTGGCTGCCCCATAATTGGAACCTCATTTCCAAGAAACTTTCTGAATCATTAAATCTTTTTTTTTAAATTTGATTTATATGCTGCCCTTCTCCGGACACTCAGGGCGGCTTACAATGCGCTAAGCAATAGCCTTCATACTTTTGTATATTTATACAAAGTCAGCTTATTGCCCCCACAAACTGGGTCCTCAATTTACCTTTCTTAGAAAGGATGGAAGGCTGAGTCAACCTTGAGCCTTGGTGAGATTTGAACCTGCAATAATTGCAGGCAGCTGATGTTAATAACAGGGCTTTAGACCACTGTACTATCCAAGGCCATTGGGCCCTCCAACAGCCAAATCAGAGGAGTCGGAGTCGTGGGAGTCAGGGTCAGCATCAGAGCAACCTAAGAGCTCCGAAGGGGAAGAAGAAATGGAGGTGGCAGAGAGACAGACAGAGGCAGAGCCTGGGCCGTCCGTCAGTTCTCAGATGGAGAGTCAACAGCCCCCAGGTCTGGAGGTAGTTGATGAAGAAGAAGAAGAACAGCTGGGTCCAGTGCCTGATGTGCGGCTGCACAGAAGGCAGAAAAGGGGAGAGCAGTGGAAAGCCGTGGGCTGATCCTGGGGAAGGAAGAGCCACCGCTGCTAACAAGGCCCCACCCTAGCTCTGGGGATAAAAAGCAGGGGGTGGAGATAAATAGATGTGGCAGACAACTATTCATCTTCTGGCCGGCCGGTTTTGTTAGCTTGCAAGAGAAACTTTTTGCCGGGACTACCGGCATTCCTAATAAAGGAAACTTTTGAGTTCACATCAGAGGGTTTGTCGTGTTAGGGGAGCTGGGTCAGAACACTGGCCTTCTCTCTTAGATTAATCTTGGTGGCTCCCTCTTGGTGGTTCCCCCTGTCTCTATGGAACTCTTCCATAGAGACACCGATGTCCTTCCCCAGTCCAGCATGTGAGAGCGATACCACTTTCACCTCCTACACTCCCTTTTGAAAGGTGAAAAAGGAAGTAGAATATTTTTTATATAATTTGGAATCTACCTTTTCTGAATGACAGATAAATCCACATGTGATAAACAAAACCAAGCTTTTTTTTTTTTAACGGAGAAGATAAAGTACATGAAATCGTACTCTAAAATTTACAAACTTATCTACCTGCAGGGTTCCAGGCAGGCCACAAGATGGGGCTGGCTTGAGTTTTCTGGCTTGTGAGCTCAGGCAGAATCTTAATGAAAAAATGGTTTTACTTTGTGAGAGTTTAGGAATGGAGAGATTGAGGTTACACCAAATTCCTGACTTTTGCAGAAACAATAAGCATAAGATGTAACAAGACTTAAATAGCATTACATGAAAATGTAAAATCGAACTACCAATGCAGCTTCCTGGCTAATTACTTCGAGATTTCTAGAGTCCTTAGAAATAAACAGATTCTTGAAACAACCCTCCTTCCCACTTCTTGTAAATTCTATACTGTAATCCAGTGTTTTTCAACCTTGGCAACTGTATGATGTGTAGACGTCAGTTCTCAAAATTCCCCAGCCAGCATAATTCCCCAATCAGTATAAGTCCATGCATCTAAAATTTGCCAAGGTTGAAAAACACTGCTTTAATCAAAGGCTCGGGAGAATGAGGCTACTTTCCCCTTCTCATAGCCCTGTTATTGAGCTTTTTCCTTTATTTTCAACGAATCGAGAATTTTAACAAGGGGCTGGGAGAAATCTGTTCTGTATATATGTTTCAAAATATATAATTTCCCTTTTGTGAAAATATAGGGCCTCTGTCTAAAATCAATGAATGTCTATCCCAGGGGTCCCCAAACTTGGCAGCTTTAAGACTTGTGGACTTCAACTCCCAGAATTCTCCAGCCAGCTATGATGGCTGGAGAATTTTGGGAGTTGAAGTCCACAAAAGTGATGGGTTGCCCCCGGTTCGGTCCGGTTCTATAGAACCGGCAGTAAAACCGGCGGGAGGCTCCGCCCACCCACCACGATGTCATCACAGGTGAACTGCGCATGCGCAGAAGCGCGCATGCTCCCGTTGCAAACCGGTAGTAAAGGTAAGTAGAACCCACCCCTGGTCGACAAGTCTTAAAGCTGCCAAGTTTGAAGACCTCTGGTCTATCCTGTGTCTGGCATGAGGACCTCAGAGCCCACCTGAGGATTATAATGCCTCTGAAATCAAGGATCAGTCCAAGACAATGGATCTGTTCTTTCTGAGGGATTGTAGCCTTATCCAGAACAGAATTATCCTAAAGCCCGGAGTCCAATGTCCTATGATCAATAGGTTCTCCATCTTAAACTTAACTTAAATTCTATAAGACATCATGCAAATTCGTTCATCTATATACTAAACTGTCAGAGTATGAATATTCATGGACTGGAATAGATCAGCCAATGGGGACTGAATGGACACATGGTAATAAGGTCAGCCAATGAATAGGCATGGTAACAGGCTCAGCCAATGAGGCTTATTTGGAAACAGAAACAAGTCTGAAGTCTGGGTGTGGCTTAGGCAACTGAGGCTGTGCAGAAGCTTAACTGCCCTGTATAGAGGAGGCTCTCTTTGTATTAAGCTCTTGTGCTCAGCTCTGAAATGAAACAAGCCTGGGCTTGTCTGCTCTGCTGAAATTAAAACTAAAAACTGTTCTGTACTGCTGCCTGTGTGTTTCGCTTGTAACTGCTACTACATTGAAGAAGAATCTATATTGGTATTGTACATTTATCTTCATGTGTTGTATGTATATAAAGAAGTTAATGAATCCTGCTGAATCAGTTTTCTTGTGTGTGCTTTCTGGATTTAATTTCTGCAACAAACTCTGATATAAACAGCATGGGGAGCCCAATGGAACACTCCAGTCCACTTTCTTAGGTTCTTATTTATAACATCCTAGCCAGTGGTGGGTTTCAAAATCCTTTACTACCGGTTCTGTGGGTGTGGCTTGGTGGGCATATCAGGGGACGGATACTGTAAAATCTCCATTCCCACCCCACTCCAGGGGAAGGTTACTGCAAAAATCCCCATTTCTTCCTGATCAGCTGGGACTTGGGAGGCAGCGAATAGATGGGGGCGGGGCCAGTCAGAGGTGGTATTTACCAGTTCTCCGAACTACTCAAAATTTCCGCTACCGGTTCTCCAGAACTGGTCAGAACCTGCTGAAACCCACCTCTGATCCTAGCCCTCCATAAGACATCATGGTGAATTATATCAAAACCCCACCAAGAAGTCTAAGAAATCTCATTGAGCCAGACTGTTCTTGCTAGTTCCGGGACTAGGCCATCTAATTAGCTAATTTTACTCACAAATTCCAATTGAAGAAGCACAATTGAAATGGGTTCAGAAAGTTGGTATCCTCCAGATCTGCTGATCTTTGAATGAAAACTGTTCTCTAATTATAAAAATTTGTATGTTTCTAGGTTGGTTGAAATTTGTGCTTTTTTATATATATCCCAAATTAGATCATGCAGGCCCAGTGTGTAAAAATTGAAACCGAATTCTACCGTCGCAGCCAAAGTGAGATAGTCAACGGGGAGGGACGAACTATGGGTGCTCTTTTTTGGCAACTAAATGATATCTGGCAGGGTCCTTCCTGGGCTTCTCTAGGTAAGACTAAAAATAAAAACAGTGATTGTGCCGAGTTGAAGTATGGGCTTTATAAGTCCCTGTTTTTTGGTTTAGTCCCATTTTCTCTTAAGGCAGTGTATGGCATTCTTAACCAACTCTAACCTTGTGGGTTAGCATGGAATGAAATATCAATTACTTAATCAATTTCATGACTAACAGCGTGACTAGTTTTCTCTCACTTTTTTTTTTTAATGCCTTCAAGTCTTTGAGTCAGTGTTGACTCCTGACAACTGCTTGGTCACGTCCCTGTACTTTTCTTGGCAAGATTTCAGGAGTAATTTTCTATTGCCTGCTTAAAAAAGATGTGGAGGCTCTAGAACAGTGTTGGCTAACCTTTTTGCCGTCGCATGCCAAAAGCGGGGGGAGCGTGGGAGGTCGTGGGTACGGGTGCCCACATCCATAATTCAACGCACCTCGCCCTCCTACACATGCCCATTGACCCCCCCCCCACACTTCCCCCTGCTTTTGGCATGTGATGGCCCGGTAGGCCCGTTTCCCCTCCTCCCCAGGCTCCAGAGGCTTTCTAGGAGTCTGGGGAGGGCAAAAACAGCCTTCCCCGTCCTCCTGGAAGCCTTCCGGAGGCCAGAAACAGCCAGTTTCCTGACTTCCGATGAAACCGGAAGGTGTGAAAATCAGTTGGCTGGTGCGGGCATATGCGCTGGAGCTGAGCTAGGGCAACACTTGCGTGCCCACCAATATGGCTCCGTGTGCCACCTGTGGCACCCGTGCCATAGGTTCGCCATCACGGCTCTAGAAAGAGTGCAGAGAAGAGGAACAAAGATGATTTAGGGGACTGGAGGCTAAAACATATGAAGAACAGTTGTAGGAACTGGGTATGTCTAGTTTGATGAAAAGAAGGACTAGGGGAGACATGATAGCAGTGTTCCAATATCTCAGGGGCTGCCACAAAGAAGAGGGAGTCAAGCTATTCTCCAAGGCACCTGAGGGTAGGACAAGAAGCAATGGGTGGAAACCAGGGGTGGGTTCTACTTATCTTTACTACTGGTTCCCAATGGGGCTGTGCACGCACACTTCTGCACATGCGCAGAAGCTTCCTGATGATGTCAGGGTCGGTGGGTGGAGCCTCCCACCGGTCTTACTACCGGTTCTATAGAACCACTCCGAACCAGAGGCAACCCACCATTGGTGGAAACTAATCCAGGGGAGAAGCAACTCAGAACTAAGGAGAAATTTCCCAACAGTTAGAACAATTAATCAATGGAACAACTTGACTCCAGAAGTTGTGAATGCTCCAACACTGGAAGTTTTTAAGAAGATGTTGGATAACCATTTGTCTGACGTGGTGTAGGGTTTCCTGCCTAAGCAGGGGGTTGGACTAGAAGACCTTCAAGGTCCCTTCCAACTCTTCTCTTCTCTTCTCTTCTCTTCTCTTCTCTTCTCTTCTCTTCTCTTCTCTTCTCTTCTCTTCTCTTCTCTTCTCTTCTCTCCTATCCTCTTCCTCTTCCTCTTCCTCTTCCTCTTCCTCTTTCTATTCTATTCTATTCTATTCTATTCTATTCTATTCTATTCTATT
>WNWU01000007.1:28598919-28618073 GCA_012654045.1 Ptyas mucosa
ATTCTATTCTATTCTATTCTATTCTATTCTATTCTATTCTATTCTATGGTTGAGAGAGAATGACTAGCCCAAAGTCACCCTGCTGGGTTTGTGCCTAAGGTGGGACTAAAATTGATGGTCTCCCGATTTCTAGCCTGGTACCTTTACCACTGCACCAAACTGGCGCTCTGTTATTCACATAACCTAATACTAATTATTAAATAATTTGCTATATTTCTTGTTTAAGAAAGAATTTAAAGTAGAAAGACTTTTTAATTGGAAATTAAACGTTGTCTCCCTAACTGCTGACAGTGGGAAAGTTGTGAAATGACTTGTGCTTCTTGTCTTTATTTCTCAGGATGAATCCCCAGTATAGCAAGTACAAATTTGCATCTCATCCAGGCAATAGATAGCTTTTCCCCCCTTCTTTTGTTGAGCAAAGAAGCAGGAGGTGTGGAAAACAGGAATTTTAATGAAGTCTTTGCGTTAACCTTTGCTGTTTATACAGGATGTGTCCTTGATTTGGTTTGGAGAGATTCTTCCTCTCAGGGGATGTTTAATAAGAGCTGTAAAATGAAAAGAGACAAGCGGTACATAACTCTCTGAAACAGATTTTGGGATCTTGAAGCTTTCCAGATGTTTCAGAATCGCTACACAGAGCATTCACCAGGGCAGTACTGGCAGGATGACTGGAAGGTGTCATTTGACAATATCTAGAAGGAGAGGAGTCACAGGTAGTCCTCGATTTAACAATAGTTCGCTTAGTGACCATTTGAAGTTACAACAGCACTGAAAAAAGTGACTTATGACCATTTTTCACACTTATGACTGTTATAGCATCTCCATGGTCATGCTTGACAACTGACACACATTTATGACGGTTGCAGTGTCCCGGAGTCATGTGATCCATTTTGCGACCTTCTGACAAGCAAAGTCTATGGGGAAACCAGATTCACTTAACAACCGTATTATTAATTGAACAACTGCAACGATTTACTTAACAAATGTGGCAAGGAAAGTCGTAAAATGGGCCAAAATTCTGTTAACAAATTTCTCACTTCACAACATAAATTTTGGGCTCGGTTGTGGTCATAAGTCGAGGACTACCTGTATTTCTTCTGGTCCTAAGAGGCTTTTTGGAGGCCTTTCTTGGCTGGTGATTATCAGATAAATTGGATTGAGTTTCTGTAGTTTCTAGCCAGCATGGGCAAAGATAATTGCTCTGCTAATACTTACATAAGATTACAGCAGAAAGGTGGCTTGTGTCCTCATGCAACCTCTGATCACTGTTGCTAAAAATTACTAGCAGGAAGACAAAATTAGCAATTGTCGTGTGAGCTGTAAATTAGCATTAAAAGTTTCAAAAACAAACTTTTAAAGCACAAACTAGTCTTTCCAGCATTGGTAATACAATTTTTGCCATTTTTCATCATTGGCCCAGTGATAGATGAAATGGAAATAATCTTCCCTCCCTTCCTTCCACCTGAAGTCTGATGGTTATAATAAAAACATAAAACTAAGGTGAAACAAAAGTGTTAAAAGGGCAGAATGGCGAGCACTTAAAAGCCTGTTTTTAAAATGTGTGGGTGTGTTTTAAATGAGACCAGAGACAATATAGACAAGGTTTGACCTTCAGCCATTGCTAGGTGATTTTCTGCTTCTGTAGGTAAATTTCCCCAGATGACCTCAGGAAATAATCTTCTCTGGTTCCCCTGTGGTTCTCCGTGGCCTGTTAAGGAACTGCTGTATCTGAAGCTTCAAATTAAAGGCTTCTGAGTCAGCCACCTGTATGGTTTGCATAAACCACTGGGTTACATTTGAGGCAAATTGCAAGCTGTGTTTCCTCAGCTTCCTCCATCCTACATTTTAAGGTCACCTTAGCGTGATCAATTCAGATCGCACATTTTGGTTGAAGAAATGAATCCGTTTTTACTGAAATTACACTCTAGCATTTTCATCTTCTCCTGAGCTGAAACCCAGCAGCTATTAAGAGTCAATCGCACCTTTCTGAGGCATGATTATTACATCTACAGAGAGAAGGAAATAAATCATACCATAAATCGTGGTATGACATGTTTGTTTGTTTGTTTGTTTATTATATGTATAGAGTTTTTCTTTGGGAACTCCAGGCAGTATGCATGGAGGACTCTATAATTTTAAACTTACAACATCTCTGAGAGTTAGGGTGGGGTTGAAAAAGGACCAGAGCCCCAAAGTCTCCTATTAATCTTCATAATCATGTGGGTCAGCTCCATAGAGAGGAAAAAGTACTATTTTGATTTTGGTAGGTAGTGAAAAGGGCTTCGAGATGTTCATTAGTGAGCATATTCCCTATCGGTTCGTTTATTGTGCTCTCAGGCCAATATCTGAGTGGAGTAATCTCTTTAAATCTATTAATTGCTTCACCTCTTTCAGTTTTTAGAGGAATTGTCACAAGGGTTGAGTCAGTAGGAATAAGCACATGTATCACGGCATACACGATAGGGTTATGTGCTGTGAAGGTTAAGTTGGGATGGGAGTGGGAAGACGAATGTTGTTTCCAGTTGACCATATTGGTTTTTTGGGTGACTTTGGGCTAAGCATGTCCTCTAAGATTGGCTATCTTGCTGAGTGATTGTTGTGAAGATCCATCGGCATCATTCAGTTCTGCAGCGCCCTCGTTGTGCAGCTGGGCTATCCATTCAGAGCCCCCCCCCCCCCAATTCATCCCATATGAGATTGCCGACATTAAGTCCCGTTCTGATTCCTATAGGTCCCCATACTGATGCACGTGAGCCCAGACCCTGCTGAGGAAGTAAGCTAGCTTGGCTGGCGTTCCGTCAAAGGTTGCTCTGAAACGGGCTGGTGTTGGCCTCGTGGGTGGAGGGGCTCCGGCCATCATATAAGGCTTGAGTTCTCATGAGAAATGGAAGCCTAGTATAATAAGCCAGGAGTTCCCAAACTTGGTTCATGGCCCCTTTAATGTCTCAATATATATATATATTTATAGTGTCCAATAGTGGTAAACCACAGTGTAGTTTACAGTGTCCATCAGTGCAAGTGCTTCTCTTTCATAGATTCAATTTAGGAAATGGATTGTGATTCCCAAAAGCTCCTGTGGTCATACATTTGTTATTATTTAAGGTGCCACTATACTTGGTATTATTTCTGTTATGTACTACAGGCAGTCCTTGACTTACAGTAGTTCATTTAGTGACTATTTGAAATTACAACGGCACTGAAAAATGTGAAGAAAAATGACCATTTTTCACACGACCGTATCAGCATCCCTATGGTCATGTGATCAAAATTCAGCTGCTTGGCAACCAACTCTTACTCATTACGGTTACAGTAGTCTCTGTGATCACCTTTTGTGACCTTCTGACAAAGTCAAAGGGGAAGCCAGATTCACTTAATATCCGTGCTACTAACTTAACAACTGCAGTGATTCACATCAACTCTGGCAAGAAAGGTCTTAAAGTGAGGCAAAAAAAAATCATTTCACAGCTGTCTTACTTAGAAACAGGAATTTTGGTCTCAATTGTGGTTGTAAGTCAAGGACTAGCTGTACATTGCTGCCCCCAAAAAACTATACTTGTAAGGTATCCGTGCCCAATCCCCCAGCCCTCCCATGAAGTTTTGGAATGGCAACTTCTAAAATTCCCAGCAAGCAACTCATCTGTAGATTTCAGATTCTGGCAACCTTTTCTAAGGCAATATATGTAGGGACAGTCTTTGAGCTCTTCCTGAATGAAGAGAAGGGAGCAGGCTTTTAAAGCTGAATAGCAATAGCACTTAGACTTAAATATCGCTTTACAGTGCTTTACAGCCCTCTCTATGCTGACAGAGTCAGCGTATTTTCCCCCAACAATTTGGGTCCTCATTTTACCCACCTTAGAAGGATGGAAGGCTGAGTCAACCTTGAGCCTGGTGGGATTTGAACTGCCAAATTGCAGTCAGTCGGTAGTCAGCAGACGTAGCCTGCAGCACTCTAACCACATTGCCACCGAACTCATGAAATAGTACAGGAATGCTTCTATATAAGAACAATAGCCTTCAAGTGATATTTTACATAATTATCTACAGTGGCATTTTAACCATTTGTCTGTTGAGATAAAAATACATACAAAAACTAAAATCCATGGTTCATAGTTCTATTTCGGTTCTTCTGAGAAGAGTGTGGTGATTTTTTTTCTATTTTGAACCTTTTCTTAGAATATGGTGGCAAATGGAAAATGCTTCATTACTTTGCCAAGCATTTCTTTGCTCCTTTGCTGCCTGTGGCGTATGAGAAGGAAAATGTTTTCTACATATATGGAGTTTCGGATTTTCATTCTGACTACAGCCTGGCCCTCAAAGTAAGTCCCCTTTTGCTTCACATTGAAATGAGAGCTGGAGAAGATTCTGGAGTAGGGGAAAAGGAAAACTGCCAGTTGATTGTAAAAGACAATGGTTCATTGTTTTTATTGTTTTTAACTGGATTGCTTAAAAAATTTTATATGACTAAAACGAATTCTCTGAAGCAAGAAATGTTTTCTTTGGTATTTTGATGACTATAATATCTTCTTAAAAGAGAAGTGGGAAAGAATTAAACATCTTAACACGGTAATTTTCTTTTGTGGTTTTGGCTTCATTCTACAGTTTGCAGTGTGAGCCTTGAAAAAATGTCCAAAGGAATTTTATAGAAAGATGCTTTACCTTTCATGACTTGTCTTCTTTTTTCTCCTCTTCCCTTTCCCTTCCCCTTTTTCTTCGGGACAAGGATGCCGTTATTTTTCTCTTGTACTCTTGAGAAAGAAAAATGGCGGCAACAAAATTTTGCTTTGAGGCAAAACCACCACCAGCAAAATTCTCGGCCTTAAAAAAGAGGGGGGAAAAACATTTTTTAAAGAGGCAAACAAGGGAGAAAACACAAGAAACCCCTTTCTGTTTTGATTCATTTTTTGTGGTTTTGCCTGATGTCATAGTGGATGGCAACTCATAGCTGACCTTGACTACACTCAGGAAAATGTTATGCAGAGATAGGCCTGGTAATTATGTGCCTGGGAGGCTACAGGGCTACCTCAAGGCTGGAGGCTAGTTTGGGAAATAAAAAATATGGTTGCCAAGAAAAGAAAAAAACTTGGAATAAGTTTTTAGAGTTACCAGGAATCAAATTTGAGGGAGACTAGAATTTTTTGGGGGGGCCTGGTAGTTCAGTTTGCCTTAGTTTCCTCAAAAACCGGAAATGAAATAAGATGGCGTTCTGTCTGTTATGTTATATTTAATGAAACATTATATTTAATATTTTAAACTAAAGCTGTGAACATTGCAATGGAAGATGTAAGAGTGGAATACCCAAAATGTTCTGTGCTCAACCCGTTCTGTGCAAAAGTTACAGCTGTTTTGGAGCGCTCTGTGGCTACACTGAAAAAGGTGTATTTTAGATATTTTGTTCCATAATTTCATATGAAATGCAGTTGGTCTGATTTTATTTTGTGGGTGGTGGTGGTGATTGGAACATAAGAGTTCCAATACATATGACTGTAACCTTGTTGCTGGTATCCTTAAGGTTTATATTGACTGTTGATAGTCCCTATGACTATCATTAAGTGTTGTACCTTATGATTCTTGACGAATGTATCTTTTCTTTTATGTACACCGAGAGAGTATACACTAAGACAAATTCCTTGTGTGTCCAATCACACTTGGCCAATAATGAATTCTATTCTATTCTATTCTATTCTATTCTATTCTATTCTATTCTATTCTATTCTATTCTATTCTATTCTATTCTATTCTATTCTATTCTATTCTATTCTATTCTATTCTACTCTACCCTACCCTACCCTACCCTACCCTACCCTACTTTCTCTACTCTACTCTACTCTACTCTACTCTACTCTACTCTACTCTACTCTACTCTATTCTAAAAAAAGGAGGGAGGGTGAGAGAGAGAGAGAGAAAGGGAATGTATTGGGAGGATAAAACTTTGGATAACCAGAGGATGCTAAGGTGGACAGTGGAGGCAAAATACACTACCCAGTCTATAGCTTCTGAATTTACTCTGGGATCTCTCTGGATTTTATTTTGACACAAACCTGGAAGTACCAAAATATTCTGGCCTTTGTTTCTTACTACCGTAAGTCACAACTGGTCCAACTTCCAGAACACGGTGGATTGTTTCAGGTGTGAAACAGAATATCTTTTCCATTTTATGTACTGTACAGCTGTCATGCAAGACAAGATACAACATAACTGTAATGAAAATATGATTCTACTTTTTAAAGAAATTTACAGAGACGTTGGAGTACTTGAATTCATTTGATGGAGAACAGTCACTCATAATCAGTTTTGTTCTCTCTTGATCTGTCTTGTGGGCACCATAGATTATTGTATATGATTGGAGCAGAATGGATCCAGTGTGTACTTTGACGAAAGATGATGTGATCGTTAAGGCAGGAAGTGCAGTTCCCATTTATAAGGAGCCCATCAATGATCTCTTGAAAAGATGTGGAAATTGTACCAGGCAAAGCTGCGTCATTACCTTTCACTTTGAGACTGAAGGTGAACCCTCCAGTCCAATTAATTGCCACTTCCTGTCCTCACTGAAAAATGCAAAAGGATTAAAGAATCCACACATTCACGTAAGTACTATTTCCAGCAATACTTTTGACCTCAGCCAAATAGACTTTATTAGATGTACATGTTGTTTTGAGAATCATAAAAGATAGCGGAAGTGACCTGCTTGTTCTTGTTCCTGAAAAATATGAATATACTTTGACGATGCACATATAGATCAGCCTCCTAGGTTCATTTTCCTTTTCTGGCATCTTTCTGACCCCCTTATGAAGATATGCTTTCACAAGACAGAGATGGGGATAATGGGTGTGACTTTACTGACCTGAATAGCCTCTTCAGAATTTTCTTCTCCGGCTTTGGAGAAGCAGAGTTAATTACAAGATGCCAAGTCACCTAATTTGCATAATTTATAGACATCTCAGTAAACTCTTGCCAGTTTAGAATTTATTCCTGAAAATAGAATTACACAACCAAATGCATACCCATGTATTTCACCTAGTTTTGGATTTTTCCCTTTCTGGAAGAGATATTACATCTTTTCAAGCAAAATGTTGTTTTTGAAAGGGTATTTATTTATTTTATATTGTTTATTTACTCAATTTCTATAATTGCTTTTCTCAGTCAATGACTCTGAATGGCTTAGAATTCAGTTGTAAGATATAATCACTTTCTGAACTGTATTACCATGTTAATCATAAATATAAGTGTGAAACTGCTTGTTAGGAAACTATCTGGGTTTAGGTGATAGAAGTAACACAATCATTAATCATGTGTATATTTCTGCAATAGTGCTTCTGCCATCAATATTTTTCCATGTTTTTTGTGGTCCCATAATTAATGCTATGGGCTTAATGGAGAGAAATAGACTAAATCAAACACACTGGAACTTGGTCATTAAATCATATTTTACTGGGAGACCAATGCTTTGCATGTATAAGTTTCATAAGTTAGAGCTGAGTTCACCAACTTAAACAGGTTGTACAGAAAATGTTTATCTTGAGCATCTAAACAACATTGCCATTAGTAGGGTAAATTAAGGATACATCTAGGTTCATTTTTTAAAACTAGGAAATCTTGAGAATTATATATTTTGGAATTGGTAAGAGATAGTTTCCTGTATTTTCACCAAATAAGAGCTACAATTCCAGGAATTTTTGTGGTGATGGTGGGGAATTTGGGTCAATAAATTCTAAAGCACTCTTTATTGTAAATGGAATTTTATAATTAGGATGTTCTTTATACCTTTATGTGGGTATAAATGGAATTTTATAATTGGAATGCTCATTATACTGTTTATTGTGCCGTTTATTCTTTCTGCAAAGTACAGTAATCCGTTGTGAAGATAGCACAGTATTAAAGAGACCAGGTGGTGTACAAATTTTCTAGAATTCCAAATGTGTAAAGAAAGAATGAAACAATAGAGTAACCTAAATTTGTCTGCCCCTTTCAGGCTTCTATTTCTCAAGAAGGAGATAATTTTCAATTTGCCCTGGAAGCCACAGCCATCGCTCCTTTTGTTTGGTTGGATGTTGGGAACATCCCTGGAAGATTCAGTGACAATGGATTTCTTCTCACAGAGAAACAAAAACTCATATTCTTTTATCCTTGGGAAACCACTAATGTCAAGGAGCTGGAGAAGTCGTTCAGCTTAACATCGCTGACAGACATTTCCTGAGAAAAGAACGGAGAAGAAAGCTACTGGAAACAGGGAACTTTTGTAGGAATGTAACTCTAAAATAAAATGGATACAATGCAGTGGTGGGTTACTTCTGGTTCTGTCCGGTTCTTGCGAACCGGTAGTAAAAGCGGAGGGAGGCTCCGCCCACCCACCTAGACGTCATAATGGACGATCTGCGCATTTGCAGAAGCGCGCACAAGAGAGTGAAGCAAGCTCACACGGGTGCTCCCATTGCAAACCGGTAGCAAAGGTAAGTAGAACCTACCCCTGATACAATGGAATGATTGGACATTATTCTCATGCCAGCTTCTTACAGATGTGGCCTTACTCAGTTAAGTGGAGAGAAGCCAAGTGCCCTTCTGAATCTCTTTAGAATGAGAGTACTTTAAATAAGTTAGACAAGCACACATCCTGAGACTGTGGACAGTAAAATATGTGATACTCTGCATCCCTCTAGTGCCATTTTTCTGAAGTCCAGAACCAGAGCCTGCATCTCCAATGAAAAAATACATTGCAAAAGACCATAGATCTGTATGGATCTCTAGGCACTGCTCCTATTACAGGAGTGACCAGAGGGAACTTCCCTCCTGTTTCTTGTGTTGGGGGCATTGTAGCTATTATGGTTAAAGTACTACATGGGCATCTTTCACATGTAATTATAACATTATAGCCATAACCATAGTTTCCATTGGGAAAATGTGACCATCCTAGACCAGGCCAAGTCCAAAAATGCCAGGGAATTTCTAGAAGCCTGGCACTCTGATAAATCAACCATCAATAGACACATAGACATTAACAGCATTTATCGATTATGCAAAAGAGACAATCAACCAGCCCAAAAGAGGAAAAAGACTCCAGCACAGTGGTGAAATCTAAAATTTGTTACTACTGGTTCTGTGGGCGTGGCTTGGTGGGGGGGGGAGTAATATGACTGGGTGGGCGTGGCCAATTTAAAAAAAATTTTTTTTTACTTTTAAAACCATTTTTTCTACAACCTCTTCGGTGAAGAGGTTGTAAAAAAATGCTTTCAAAAGGCTCCGACGATCCCAGCTGAGTTGCCTGATCATCAGAGGGTTTTTAAAAAACCCTCTGCCGATCAAGGCAACTCAGCTTGGATCGTCAGAGCCATTTAAAAGAAAAAAAGCCTCTGATGATCGCGCGGCACAGCTGGGCATGGGCATGGGAGGGAGGGAGCGCAGGGATTTTTGCTACCGGTTCTCCGAACCACCCACCCCCATCGCTACCGGATCGGGCGATCCAGTCCGAACCGGGAACATTTCACCCCTGCTCCAGCCCCTCTTCATCGGTAATCAGCACTCAGATCAGCATAGATTAACTCCAAGGTTAACTTGAGACCAACGATCAAGTAAGCAATACCCCAATCAAGAAACTGCCAAAGAGCCAACAGTAAACAGCCCAACCAAAGAACCTCTAAGACAGCCCCCACCCACACAGACAGGCAAGACAAGAATATAAACTGACAGCAAATAGCACTCCTTACTAGCACTGATGTTACCTAGTTAGAGTAATGAAATGTCTGCAATAAAACAAGCTCAGAGAGTGCCAAGGACCCCTAATTATAATACTGTCACAGAAAAATCTTATGGCGACTGACAGGTCCCCAATCTCCAGAAACCAGGCCACTGAAGTGGCAAGTGCATGAGCTCACAAAGCTCCATTTGTGCGAGGTGTGGGCACACGCATGACACCATCCTCTCTCACTCATCGTGGCTCTCATCCCTCCCTCCATCATCCTCTCATCCCCCACCCACCTCCCATCGTTCCGGTCTGCGGTGCCAGAAAGGTTGGGAACCAGTGGTGTATAAGGATAATATTGCTGGTACAATTTGAACAGACTGGTGGTTAATAGAGTGGACCTTCTGAGTCTACTATTAAAGAGGGCAGGTAAGAGATAACAGCATGAGCACCTCTAGCATAGTGTTGTTTTTTTTGTTAGAAGTAGCAACTATCATTTGTAACAAAGCTTTCAGCTGGACTTAAATTCTGGCACTTGAAGTAAGCAGCACTTGAATAGAAAAGGCAGCCTCTTGCTGACCAGAGGTGGTATTCAGCCAGTTTGCACCGGTTCATGAGAACCATTGGAAATTTGGCCAAGGTCGCCGAACTGGTAGCGATGGCCAGCTGGCCCCGCCCCCAAACTGGTCCCCTGGTCGCCGCTCACTCGCCCTGCCTGCCATGTTCATCACCGCCATGTTCTTCACGCACGCGCATCCCATTGCCTTGCAAGTCCATGTCAAGAACATGGCGGCAACGGCAGCAGCTTTTTCCGCGACTTCCGGTACTTTTCGGCAGCTTGGGAGGCTTCTTTGCTAGCCACTTTCCAGCAGTGGCGGCTGGCTGGGGGCCGCCGGAAACTCCGGTCAGCTTGCCTTCTGGACTCTGGACCAGCTGCTGGTCCGAAGAAAGAGGCGGTGGTGGGGGAGGAAGTGGGGCTAGGGCCGGTGCTGCTAAAGGAGGGGAAACGGGGACGCCTGGCTAAGGGAGGGCAGGGGTAGATAGGTGTAAATTCCAAAAATTTTCCTACCTTTTCCTGTGGGCGTGGCTAGGTGGCGGGGATCATGTGACTGAGTGGGTGTGAGTGACATCAAGTTGGCCACACCCACTCAGTCACATGACCCTCCCCCACCTAGCCACGGCCACCGAACTGGTAGCGAAAATTTTTGAAACCCACCACTGTTGCTGACCCATTTAAAACTGCAGGTAGTTCTTGACCTATGACCACAATTCAGCCCAAAGTTTCTGTTACTAAGTGAGACATTTGTTAAGTGAATTTTGCCCCAATTTACAACCTTTCTTGTCACAATTGTTAAGCGAATCAGTGCAGTTGTTACATTAGTAACACGGTTGTTATGTGAATCTGGCTTCCCCACTGACGTTGCAAAAGGTGATCATATGACTGGGACACTGCAACCGTCATAAATGTGAACAGTTGCCAAGCATCTGAATTTTGATCATGTGACCATAAGGATGTTGCAATGTGACCATAAGGGTGCTGTGAGTGTGAAATACCATAAGTCACTTTTTTCAGTGTCGTCGTAACTTCGAACAGTCACTAAATGAACTGTTGTAAGTTGAGGACTACCTGTAGTTTTTCCACCCTCTGACATATTTGAATTTGTAAAAATGTTTTAATTTCTTACCCTGGTTTTTCTGTCATTCAAAAATGATGCACTTGTCTACCTCAGAAATAGTAACAGGAATCAATTTATATATTTCCATTTTTAAACTTGCTCCACATACAATATTATCAAATGATTGTGAGAAGTTTTCTAGCCATATGTAGTATATAAACAATGCCACAATTCCTCGCAATTTTGCTTTTTATTATAAAAGTAAAATAAAAAAACCAAGCTTTAAAAAAATTTTTTTAGTGGCAATTCATCTAAATTGAAATATTTACAATATAAAAAGAATAAAACAATGGCAAACCCTTAAAAGCTTGCATTATTTTCTAGACAGTAGATGAAGTTTTAAATACATTTACATTATATTTTGCAATTAAGTAACCTGATTATTGTTTGTGATTTTGTGCTTCACAGCTTTGGACCATAGTTAACAGTTTATTACATAACTTTCACTGAGTATGAAGAGAATGGTTAATTTTCTTTACTAATGATCCTTCTGGAAAAAAATAAGTGCCATTCCATCCGTTTCCTGAGTCTTTCAGTTTACTGGGATCTCGTCTGAGTTTGTTGAAAGGTCCAGTGGATAAACATTTCAAAGAGCTTTTTTTTCTGGTGAACGTTGGATCATTAAAAGCTCTTTTCTCTGGAAAAATTTTTTTTCATAGCAATACCATATTTAAGTTACTTCAATTTTGCCTTGTAACGAATTGTCCTGTCCATAGCCTGAACCCTTTTTCTTAAGATTTATTGATGTCTTGTTGGTAAAAGATTCAGATGTAAAGCTAAGTTTGTGAAGAGAAATCTCTACTCCACTGTCACAAATGCTTTCAGCATCCTGGAATTTGAAATTACATATTTCATCTGGTGAAAGAAAAAGAAAAGTTTGAAAAATGCAACGAGGCACAACACTTTATAGAATTACACAGTACACCAATTTTTTATAGAAGGTAATAGAGCCATCTCTGCATTTCCTAATCCAGTTTCAGTCTGGGCAGGAATTTTCGATATATTGCCTTCTAATTATTTGCAGGAATTCCATAGTTTAGTAACAGTTTAATCCCTCTGGAAGGTAGATTGGTGGTTCAAAAACATGATAAATAAATACAAAATAAATAATGTTTTTGGATAACCAATACCCTAGAGCAGTGGGTCTCAACCTTCCTAATGCCGCGACCCTTTAATACAGTTCCTCATGTTGTGGTGACCCCCAACCATAAAATTATTCCTAAAACCATTGAAAATATGTGTTTCCAGATGGACTTAGGCGACCTCTGTGAAAGGGTTGTTAGACTCCCAAAGGGGTCCCGACCCACAGGTTGAGAACCACTGCCCTAGAGTTAATATAAATAATGGAGGAAATGCTAGGCAAGTTGAACCAGCTTTACGGTATAAGAGGTGGTATATTTTCTGAAGATTCTTCTAGAATTGTTTTCATGCCAACAGTTGTCTTCTATTCTTGCAAACTAGATTTCAAGTATTGAAGGCTGCCCCAGTTTCAATGGAACTGAAGCTGTCAATGTTTTCATAAAGTTTTACCACCCTCTGTCTCAATCTTACTTCACTACCTCCATCTTCAGGAATGTTAATTGCTTCTATTGCATTTTAAATGCCACTCCTGCTTCTAAATGGTTTGATTTGTAATAATTCCAATCTATAACCGTTAAATATTGAGGTATATGAATGGTATATGAAGCTTATCACGGTTAAAAGTACCTGATGGTGTTAACGCCCTAATTTAGATAGTTATTTGGTATGAAAATTATATGGATATCCATATCCTGCCCTGTTTCTAAACTGCTCAAGGTAGAATTTTTTGGCTCAAATCCTGCATCATCACGTTGATGTTATTGCTATCTTTGTCCTAAGAAACTAATTCATCTGCAAGATGATGAATTCAGTGGTGTTCCCAATCCTGGTAACTGGGGAATTCTGGGAGTTGAGGTCCACAAATCTTGGACTTTGGACAATGAAGTTCCCAAGGTCTACCGGTCTACAGATCTGAATTGACATGTAATTTACCTGCTTGTTCTGTCCTAGGAGAAGGTAAATCACATAATGGAAGAACATCATTTTTGGATTTCTCCTGGCTAGACTGGCTTGACAAAGTAGTTCTTTTCTCAATTATTTCAACAGCCTCTGGATAATCCATTTTTCTGAGGGCATCAATCAACTCATTTACTGTTCCACCAGAAACCTACCAAGAAGGGAACAAAGGTGAAATAATTTGGAAGGTTCCCCCCCAAAAAACTTGACATAAATACAATAATATCTAGTGAAGGGGTCTCCAATTCTGGGAGTTGAGGTCCACAAGTCTTAAAGTTGCCAAGATTGGAGACCTCTGATCTAGTGGGAGATAAATTTGTGTATCTTAGAACAATACTTTGCCACTCCGAAAAATGATACTAAGAGACAATTGAGTGACTGCAGTTTAGTATTTTTTAAATCCTGCAATCTTATTACCATTTAAGAAAGCCATGTAATTCCCCAGTATTCTCCGCTGCAAATATGCATTTACATTAAATGTTTTAAATAAATGTTTTAAATACTACATTCTGAATGGAAAGAAAACATTTCATTTCATATTTTAATTATAGTCTGTGGATAAAATCACCAAATAGTGAGAATTAATCATAGAAAGAGCTGACTATCTGCTAAACATAGGGGTGCACAACTCCAGCAAAATACTGTGATTACAATACAGTAATGGGAAGAGCAATAGAAAAATCAATCAATACATTCCAAACGGCAAAAGAAAATTGGTATAAAATGATTATATATGATTCAATAATGTCCAAGACAGACAAATCAAATAACAGTAAATGCTGGAAGTACCATAACGAAGAAGGAACATGTTGCAAGAGTTGGTTATGTAAACCAACAAAAGCACTAGGAAGAAATATAGCAAAATACTCAGAAAATCCTAAAAATAAAGCTTGAACTGAAATTAGAAATAATTTTATTAGGTGTAATTCTAGAAAAAAACCAAAAAATTTAAAACATTCTAAACCCGTGATTGGCACGCACAGGTGGCACGCGTAGTCATATCAGTGGGCACGGCAGCTCAGCCGTGGTGCACATGCGCATGCTGGCCAGCTGATTTTCGGGCCTTCTGGGCCCACCAGGAGTAGGGAAATGAGCTGTTTCCTGCCTCCGGAGGGGCTGGGGGGGTTGGGGAAGGCCCGTTTTTCTTTCTTACCTGGCTCTAGATCCTCTCTATGCATCTGCGGAGGGCGAAAACAGCCTTTCCCACTCCCTCAGACGCCCTCTGGAGGCCTGAAATGGCCCATTTCCCAGCTCTCGGTGGGATAGGAAGTGACATTTTTTGCTGTCCCAAGCCTCCAGAGACTCCTAGAGAGGCTCTGGAGGCTGGGGACAGCAAAAGACGTCACTTCCTGTCCCACCAGGAGTTGGGAAATGGGCCCTTTCAGGCCTCTGAGGGAGTGGGAAAGGCTCTTTTCACTCTTACCAGATGCATAAAGACGATCTGGAGCCAGGTAAGAAAGAAAAATGGGCCTACCGGGACATCAAGTGCCAGGAGTTGGGGGGGAGGGGTGGTTGCGCACGCATGCGCAGGGCAGGGCTCATAGAACTATGTGGCACCTGCACATGTGAACCTCCCCTGCTCCCCCCTCTCCTGGCATGCGATGACAAAAAGGTTAGCTATCACTGTTCTAAGCTATACTGTATGTTGACAGCTGCAAGAACAAATTTGCACATTGAGGGGGGGAAAAGCTTGCTGACATCAGACAGAATAGAAGAATACTGTATGCAGAGATGATGAAATTGGCCATATATATATCCATAATAGAAATCTAATCAAATTTAAGTAGGAATGGAATATACTACTTACTATACTATAGTATACTTACTATACAACAGGACAAATTGAGACACTTGGAATACAGCTTTACAATAAAGATATGAAACAAATAATAGGTGAAAGGATTTAAATAGATTCTAGTAACTTTAATGATTATTATAAAGCAGATGTATTTAGGTTTTGGCAGCAGTTGGGGAAATAAACAGAAAGAAAGGGGAGAACATTACTAGAAATTTTTCTCCTAATGCTTTTATTTATGTTTTATTAATGCTGGGTTATTCTTTTTGTATTACTACCAGTGTAGATCTTTCTTTCCTTTGTATTTTATTTTACTAACAAAAATATTTTAAAAATTCAATAATTGATACAGAATCTATGATTGCATTATCTTAATGGAAAGTTAGGTCCAGATTTAGCTACACGCAGCTGAACGCAGGAAGCAGAATTCTCATCCAAGCCTCCAGAGAGAGATTTGTTCAGCTTTTCAAAAAATGTTGCACAAAGAATGTAAGCAATGATGAATGCAGTAAGTTATACAGGTAGTCCTCAACTGATGACCACTCATTCAGTGATTTTGCCATGACGCTGAATGAAGGGGATTTACAGTGCCTCCATGATCACAATTTCTGGCATTTCCTGCCAGCTTCCCACAAGCGAAATCAATGGGGAAGCCATCAGAAAGATCAATGTCACAGTCATGTAAAGTCCTTGCTTAATAACTCACGTGGTCGTCAAGCTACACGGTCTTTACTCAATGGCAACCAGGACTGCTGCAATTGTTGTACCTAAGTGATGCGGTCATGTGACATTGCATTTTACAATCACATCACTTAGCAACGACAATTCTGAGCCCAATTACCATTGTATTCTGAAGATTATAATGGGTGTCAAGCTCGATTTCATAGAGAAATGCATCAGGGTTGTGTTTGACTTCGTGGGGCTGGGGTGGGCGTGGCCAGCTTGATGTCACTTATGTTGGAGGCGTCTGTGGTGGCCTGAGCACTCTGCCAGTGAAAACAGGCTCCCACGCTCCGTTTTCAGCTGCAATGGCCTCCTGCAACCCTATGCCAGCGAAAATGGAGTTCAGGAGGGCTGTGCGCGGACCTCCTGAGCTCTGTTTTTGCTGGCAGAGGCACCGCAGGCCAGTCCTTTCCAGTTTCCAGAGCGGCCCCGCAGGCCAGGTCTAAGCACACTGCGGGCTGGATCCAGCCACGGGCCTTGAGTTTTACACCCCTGATCTATAGTATGAAAGACAGAAATCCCTAAAAATTAGGCATTCCAGAATACAAAGAATTTGTATTCAATATGTGAGAAGTTCTACATGTAACAACATGAAAGTTAAAATTATGAGATTGTTTAAACACCAATTTGTCAAAAAAAAAAAAAAGTTTTCACCATAGTAAGGTAGTTGAGAGAATTACCTCATAATTATCCAGTAAAGTTTTTGATGGAGAAGGACTCAACCGAAAGGCATTGTTTAATATTCCTAGGCCTAGCTTCTGTGCCAACATGGACCAGCTTTTGGTCAGATCAGGAACTTCAAGTAATTTGTACAGCTGTAATTTAACATCCTCATTCAGGTCTTTCATATTGCCTAGAAAAGAAAAAAAAATCCACTAGCGTGCCATAACTATGGATTATATAAACTTACATTAAACTATGTTAACTTCCTTCAAATTTCCAAGGAACAGCATACAGTATTTTAAAGTAGCATGAAATTCACTATTAACTACAATTGGGAAATTGAAACCATACATACTCTTACATGTATCAAAACAGGTCACATTGGTATTTTTAATTAGAATTAAAGAAAATTAAATCCCCGCGGACTTCCTATATAAGTTGGCTCCCTGCAAAATAATACCTACTGCAGAAAGAAATATGAGTATCAAAGGATTAATTTTCTTGCTTAAATATACTCTCACCTTGAATCGGTAGATCCTCAGAAGCTGCCTTTGACTTACAGAGTTTGCTACTCAAGATGTCATACACCTGTCAAGAAAGGGGGAAAAAAACTAGAGATTAGAAAGTATTGATTTTATTATGCACATTTTTCCTGAGCATTATACTGGTCAGTTGCCAAGTTTAGAAACAATGCCAAATCACAGCTTGCTGTGTCACAGTGAGATTCAAGATCTTAGGTTCTCTCCTTTACTACAGTAGTAGAACAGCGGAGAGAACACAAAAGAAACTTTCTCCAGTTTTGACTCAAAAGTAATTTTAATTAATAGAGGAAAAACCCTATTGGTTTAAACTTCTTTTTAGGAACAAAATTCACACAGCATCTTGCTTATTAATTATAGTTCAATTAAAACTTGTCTTTTCAAAGATAAGAAAAACATGATTGGTTTAAAGCATAAGCTTGTACTTCTGAATTCTTCATTGTGGCTACAGGAGAAAAGAAAAATGGGAGGTCATGTCCCCTGCTATAATACTAAGCTGTGGTTTAACTTTAAAATATCTTTGTTACAAAATACATAATTTACCTTGCATTTGATACAGTTAATCCACTTTGAAATATCCAAATCACAACTACTTTTTAAAAACAGTATTTGGATAAGGGGTCCTTGGTGTTCTCTGAGCTTGCTTGTTTTCTTGCAGACATTTCATTACCCTGACTAGCACTGATGATGTTGCCTAGTTAGGTTAATGAAACGTCTGCAAGAAAACAAGCAAACTCAGAGAGCACCAAGGACCTTTCATCTCAACCCTGAGCTACAAATATTCTCCTTCATTGGTACACTATTTGGATTTAAATTCTACAAAACTTTTCTTTGTCCTTTCGAGCCACTGTTGACTCCTGGCAACTACAGCTAGTCCTTGACTTTCAACCATTTCTTTAGTGATCGGAACTTATGACCTATTTTCATACTTACGGCCATTGCAGTATCCACATGGCCATGTGATCAATATTTGGGCAATTGGCAAGTATTTGCAATGGTTGCCACATCCTCGAGTCATGCGATCGCCATTTGAAACCTTCCCAGCTAAGCTTCCAGCAAAGTCAAATGGGGGAAGTCAGATTCACTTAACAATCACATGATGCATTTAATAACTGCTGTGATTCGCTTAACAACTATGACAAAAAAGGTTGTAAAATGAGGTACAACTCGCTTAACAACTGCCTTGCTTAGCAATGGAAATTTTAGGCTCAATTGTGGTCATAAGTCAAGAAATATCTGTTAAGTGCCTGGAATAATCCCTACATTTTCCTTGACATGTTTTCAGAAGTGGTTTGCCTTGGTAGGGCTGAGAGCAGGGGTGAAATCTAAAATTTGTTACTACTGGTTCTGTGGGCGTGGCTTGGTGGGGGGAATGTGACTGGGTGGGCGTGGGCAATTTTTTTTAACTTTTAAAACCATTTTTTCTACAACCTCTTCAGCGAAGAGATTGTAAAAAAAAAATACTTTCAAATGCCTCCGACGATCCCAGCTGAGTTGCCTGATTGTCAGAGGGTTTTTTAAAAACTCTCTGCTGATCAGGCAACTCAGCTGGGTGTCAGCGATCTAATTCGTTCTATTTTCATCGCTGCCATGAAGATCCAAGAGAAAAGAAATAAAAAATAGTTAGCAGAAGCAGTTTGAAGTTTTAGTAGCCTGACGTTTGACCTAGTATTCTTCTCCCCTTAGCAGATAATGTAACCCAGGTGATGGAGGGAGGGGGACATTCCTGTGATCTGAAGCAGTTGGCAGAAGAGACTGACTTGGAAGATGGCCAATGAGGCACTGGGGCTTTGAGAAGCGGAAAGGGAGGGGGTTGGTTTCAGAGAATCAGTTTTGGCTGCACATGAGTTCAGGTCGGATTGTAAATTCTTCAATAAATGAGAGATTCATCAAAGACTTTGTGTTTGAGAATGAAATTTATTTGAGATTACATCGAAACCTGACACTGGGATCATCAGAGGCATTTAAACGAAAAAAAACTTTTTTTCTCTTAAATGGCTCTGACGATCCCAGCTGAGTTGCCTGCTCAGGCAACTCAGCTGGGATCG